>CM053603.1:157628551-157667823 GCA_028646535.1 Procyon lotor | reverse complement strand
TAACACTCATGTGATTATTTCATACTAATTAAACATCATTATTTAAAATACCATTAATTACAGAAAATATTATTATAAAATACAGACATCTGGCCACCAGTCAAAGCTTTAACCATATACTTAGCATCATGGAGAAGGTATTATAATTTGAATTCACTCTTGCTTTATTACTAAAAGAATTAGACTACCACTAAAGAATTACACTACAAACTTAATCGTGTTTGAGGTAGCATTTAAACTTTAAGCTCTTTGACTATACCTGAGTCACTTGGGAATCTTTTTCAAAAACTAACACTGCGTCTGACATGTTATATTTAATAAATAGTTGTTCAGTGTATCAAAGGTGAGATTAAAGCAAGGATAAAAATATATCATTCTTAAAATTTAAAAAGTAGAATACTAAAATATAGTTAAGTCTTTCTCTATTTTGAATTATATGAGAAACAGATACATAAAGCAGATCTGCTGAGTAACCATTTCTAGAACTTACAGTTCTGGTCTTAAAAAACATGTTTGCAAAGGTATGTTTTGTGAAAAATCTGACACTGTTCTTATGTTTGGAAAGGTTATAGTCAGTGCTTCTTGTACAACAGAAAAAACTGTATACTGAATGAAGAAACAATAAGCAAGTTCTTCTTTAGAATTTTTTCTTCCTCAATGTATTTTCTGAGGTTCCTTGAATTCTTTGGAAAATTCGTGATCCCAAACATTTGGTCATACTTCACTTACTATGGGGCACCTGGGTGGCTCAGTGGGTTAAAGCCTCTGCCTTCAGCTTAGGTCATGATCTCAGGGTCCTGGGATCGAGCCCCGCATCAGGCTTTCTGCTCAGTGGGGAGCCTGCTTCCTCCTCTCTCTCTGCCTGCCTCTCTGCCTACTTGTGATCTTTCCCCTCTCTGTCAAATAAATAAATAAAATCTTTAAAAAATTAAAAAAAAAAAACTAGCCTGCACGGCCATGAACAGTGTTTGTAATCAAATAGTCCATCTCAAACCATTACTAAAAGTAACTAGTAATGGAAAAACTAACACTCCTATCAATTTAAAACTAAGAACAACTCAAGACCTTTCTGAATTAACTCAAATGTACTTCTACAATAATGAGAATTCTCGCTGCATGCATCGGGAGATTTCACTTGGGTCGGATTTTGAGTGAGGGTTCCCGGTTGGGTGGATATGAGCCGCGGATATACAGCATCTAGGTGGCAGATGCTGGGGTGTGCTGTAGAGATCAGCATTCATGGATGGATTTGTCCCTAGCCACCAGAAGTGTGGTCAACCTGCTTAGAGATTCCTTCAGAGCGAGAGCTGCCTTATCCAAGGCCATGCCCGTTTCCAGGGCAGTCATACCCAAAGTCACTAACGCAGGGCTTCAAAAGCCCAGTCATCGGAGTCCAATGAGAAACATTATAAAAGGTCATTCTTCCTTCAGAGCTCCCTGTGTGGTTGTCTGAACTTGCCCCTGGGCCTTCAGTGCAATTTAATTCCTCTTTCTGCCCAAGTCTGCTTCTTCTCCTTCCTTTTCCAAGTGTTGATCACAGGGAAACTTTGATAAAAATCTTGCATGCTAAACCCCACATCAGAATCTACTTCCCAGGGAGTGCAATCTGAGATGGTTTTGGAAAGCAGACACTCAGAATAATTCTAGGATTAAATTTCTTGCAGTCTGGCTGGCAATAAGGTGCCATCATTGGTCTCATCATTATAGCAGGAGCACAGAGAGTTCTTGACATACATGGCAGACCAATTGTTGAATTGTACTAGTGGAGAATTGGGATGAAAAGAATGAATTAGCTCATGCAATGTATAGGATATTTGAGAAACATAGGAGAAATAGTAATCATGAATACAAGGAGATTAGGTAGCTATTATTAAACTTACTAAACTCAAATGGGACTCTGCAAAAATAACAAAATGTCAAGAAAAATTGATCACCTGAAAGCAAAGGTTAAAGCCAGAGGGACTCTACAGCTGCACACATCTCTGTAAAAATTAAAAAACAAAAACAAAAAAAGACAGCAACAACAAAATAAACTAGGCTTACCAGTTTAGCCAAGCTCCAAATGAGATTAAACTCTTACCTAACACAGGTCTTCTATGTCAAGTTCAGGACCCTAATTGGAAAAGAATATGATGCTGACAGAATAGTGTTGTGTTTATGTTGATGCCCCTGAAAATCTTTTTTTTATTGATTTTTTAATTTAAATCCAATTAATTAACGTATAGAGTATTGTTAGTTTCAGAGGTAGAGTTCAGTGATTCATCAGTCTCATGTAACACCCAGTGCCCATTATATCATGTGTCCTCCTTAAGGTCCATCACCCAGTTACCCCATCCCTCCACCTCCCTCCCCTCCCCTCAGTTTTGTTTCCTATGATTAAGAGTCTCTTGTGGTTTCTCTCCCACTCTGATTTTGTCTTGTTTTATTTTTTCCACCCTTCCTCTGTGCTTCTTATTTTGTTTCTTAAATTCCACATATGAGTGAAATCATATGACAATTGTCTTTCTCTGTCTTATTTTGCTTATCATAATATCCTCTTGTTCCATCCACGTTGTTGCAAATGTCAAGATTTCATTTTTTTAAAGATTTTATTTATTTATTATTTGACAGAGAGAAAGAATGAGAGAGAGAGAGGGAGAGCATGAGAGGAGGGAGGGTCAGAGGGAGAAGCCTCTGACATCTTCTGCTCTGACATCTTCTGCTCTGACAGAAGCAGCACATGGCGCACAGCAGTGTCAACGTAGTAGTTAACAGCGTCCCCACTGTGAATCATCAGGCCATCCACAAACTTCATGGATTTAGCCCTCTGTCCTCGGAGTTTCCCAGACACCATGACCTCACAGCCTTTGGCCCCACACTCTTGCTCCCCGAAGAGCAGGAGCCCCATGCAGGACTTGATCCCGGGACTTGATCTCGGGACTCGATCTCAGGACTCCAGATCATGATCTGAGCCCAAGGCAGTTGCCCAATCAACTGAGCCACCCAGGTGCCCTGCAAGATTTCATTTTTTTTTGATGATACTCCTAAAAATCTTGAATTCCTAGATTCTCTGTCTTCCTTGGGCTTGTGGAAGTTGCTGATACCTTCCTATTAAGAGCTAGTATCCACCCACCCACCCCGCCCCACCTTGCTTGAAAATCATTCAGAAAATTCCCCTGAAATTAATCAGTGTCCTCCTTAGAATCTGCCCTAAACTCCTCTCATGACCTCTATGCTTATATTACAGTATTAAGTCACAACAGCTTGACGTAAGGATGTGTCTGGCCTAATAAAAGAAGAAAGAGATCATATATTAAAGGAGTTCCAAGACCTAGCCAGAAAAAAAAAAAAAAAAAATCAGAAAGAGCAAGGAGGATAGGTATGGGATTAGTTTCTGGAGGTCTTTGATTAAGGGAAGAAACTCAAAAATAAAGTAGAATAAAGAGAGATAATTCAGGAGCACTTTCCTTTGATGTGGGATATAACACTGTCAAGAATTGCAGGGCATGATATAAACTTGCTTCTGGGATACCTGCTAGAAGTGTCAGTGTGATTTTTACCAAACATTAAGGAAGAGTTAATATCCATTCTTCTCAAATTATTCCAAAAAAACCGGAAGAGTGGTGGTCCATGCTAAATTGAAATGCAAGAATTTCTATAATATGAAGAAGACATTAAAGGTATCAAAGAAGTGGGAAGGCTAGAGTAGCTATACCATGTAAGGCTGGGAAACCACTAAATTATCAGGTCCTACAGGTGGTCCGGAGCACAGGCTATGTCTCAAGGCCATAAAAATGCACCAGGGATTAAGATATCAGCATTGCCAAGAGGTTCTGTGGTGGCTCTTCTCTGCACATGGAGGAGAACTTGTCTCACTGATACAGGAACAGAAGGGGTAGATGAGACTCCAGAACACTGAGGCCAGATGGCAGCAGTTAGAAGCCAATTGAATGTAATTATCTTGGGACGCCTGGGTGGCTCAGTTGGTTAAGCAGCTGCCTTCAGCTCAGGTCATGATCCCAGGGTCCTGGGATCGAGTCCCACATCCGGCTCCTTGCTCAGCGGGGAGCCTGCTTCTGCCTCTCTGCCTGCTTGTGTTCTCTCTCTCTCTCTGACAAATAAATAAATAAAATATTTAAAAAAAATATTGAATGTAATTATCTTAATGAGGTCAGGGAGGTAGTCAAAAGGCTTGATCAGCAAATGGAAATGAACAATTGAAAACATGTCCAGAGGCACAAAGTAAACAGACATCCAGTAAAGTGAATGAAAAGACACTGATAACATTTGCTCCAGTAAAAAGCCATAGTCTTTTCTCCAGTTTTCAGACCTGAGCTGTTATTAATCTGGAATCCACTGACTGAAGTAGAGCTCATGTCCCTAAAAGCAAGGACAACACAATAGATGATAAGTGTACCTGGAAACGACCATCCTGATTATTACCTAAATGGAATTACTGCCATTTAATGGAGTAATTATACATTGGAGAAAGGGAATATCCAAACATTTTGGAGGATTGTTGGCCTGAGCTGACACGGATACCCAGAGTTCCCTAAGAATCATGTCAGCATTCTGTTTGAAGTGACCAGCATCGATTCTGAAAGGAATAAGATATATTTCAAGTATGGGTTTGCCTTTCTGCTCACAGAGCCTTAGTCAATACCAGAATCGAAGGGATTATGACGTGTTTGATCCATCAGCATGGGATTCCTCGTATCATCACCTCAAAGAAGGGAACCCAGTCTGTAGAAAAGAAAGAGCCAGTGGAGCCCATGACCAAGGTGTCTACTGCTTCTTGGAAATTATAAAATCATTGACTTGTAATAAATGGCTAATACTGATTGGTAAACACCAAATTTCTCTAAGATATTCAACAAATCATTAAGAAATATACTAATGTACATAAACATCCAAGTATAACATTCACATTCGTTTGCCATTAAGCATCATAAAAATAACCTGTGCATTTTGACTGAGACCCTAACTGGACTACAGATCAACTTTGAAATGAATTGCTTTTTTTCAAGCTATGACTAACCCTGTTGACTTTGCCTAATTTTAGGGATTTGCACATGTTTCCTGATTAGGCTTCAGTGCCCTCACTTTCTATCTAATGTACAGCACTGAACATGCCCATGCCTAGCATGAGCCCCACTTGATAGGCAGACAGTAGTCATTATGCCCTCACCCAAATTTACTTTGTTTCACCAGATTCCTTCAGTCAGTGGAATCGGGGGACTATAAAATTGAGAAAGTCGTTAAATCATGTGAAGTGAGACAAAAATTAAGAAACTTTTAGAATTAGACCAGAACATTAACATCTATCTATGGGAATTTTAAGGAAAGAAAAAATAAAATAAAGGGATAAAAAATAATGGCAGAAAATTCCTCAAGGATAGATGCCGATAATTAAATAACAAAACAAACAAAATCCCGTCAAAATATTCTTAAGACCTTCCAGAGATAAGAAATGAAAAGAAAGGACATTATTTGGCCATTAATACAGAAATGGCCAAGGCCACACAATGGTATTTGTCAGAATTTTCATCAATTCTAATCCTAAGAATAATGAGAACAATGTTTTCAAATTATTAATGAAGACGATTTCAGACTAGCATTTAATAGCAAGCCAAGCAAATATTCTAGTGGGGGAACAAAATAGAGATACACAAAAATTTAGAGTGTTTCTAAAAAGAATCATTTGATGGGCCCCTGGGTGGCTCAGTCAGTTAAGCATCTGACTCTTGGTTTCAGCTCAGGTCGTGATGTCACGGGTCCTGAGATCAAGTCCCACTACCGGCTCCTGGCTCAGAGGGGAGTCTGCTTGAGGATTCCCTCCTTTTGCCCCTCTCCCCCTCACTTGGCCTCTCTCTCAAATAAATAAACAAATCTTAAGGAAAAAAAAAAAGAAAAGAAACAAAAAAACCTTTGATAAATTCCAGAAAACCAAAAGACTAAAATAAAAAGAAAGATATAAGAGATAGAAAGTATTGAAAGTAATTCAAAAATGAAAAACAATAACAAAAAGAGTGCCCCAGGAGGGCAGCCATGTAGCAGTCTAAGAAGCAATCAATCTAATGTGGAATAGAAAGTCAAAGGGTTCTGAGAAGAATGTCTTTAATAGTATAGAACATTTTATTACCCAAATTGTACAATTAATGTTGTAAAGACAGTGGTTCTCTAGTGAATGGCAAAGGAGGAAAACAATCCCAAAAGAGACAGAAAAAAGCTATACAGTAAAGCTGCAGTCCGAATACAAAATAAATTAAGATAGGAAATGACTTTGAGTAATTGGTGGAATAAATAAAACAAAAAAAGGATTTCCTTTTAAGACTCTTCAAGTACCCTAAATTTACTGACATTTTTCTTTCTAGGAGTCTGGTCACAGCTCTTGCTCCCTAGTGTATGATATTTATATTACATAACATTTGAAACATTTTATAATGTATAGTCACTGTGTAAGTTTCCTCTGGTTGCTTGTAAGGAATTGCCACAAATAACAAATTACTTGTAATTTGTTACAAGCAACCACAGAGTTTCCTGTGGCTAAAACAATAGGATCAAAACAACGACCTGTTCCTGTGGCTTTAAACAGCAGACATGAGTTCTGTCGCAGTCCTAAAGGCCAAAAGTCTGAAATCAAGGTGTTGACGGGCCACACTCCCTCCCAAGACTTTAGGAGAGAATCCTCCCTTGACTCCTCTAGTTGTTGACAGTCCTTGGTTTATAGCTAAATGTCTCTCAAATCTCTGCTCCCATCCTCACGTAGCCGTCTCTCTGTGTGTCCATCCAATTTCTCTCTGCCTCTCTTTCACAAAGATACATGACTGCATTTAGACACACCCAGATAACCCAATTTAAACACCTCCTCTAAGCTTTATCTTCATCACGTCTTATGATGTGTAAGGGAATGTGCACTCGTTTTGCATATATGGTAATCTTCACAGGTTTCTGAGATTAGGAAATGAATGCATCTCTGGGAGGACACTTTCTCTGCTTTCCACACTCACCAAAAAAAATTAAAAAATAAAAAATAAATAAAAAATGGCGGACTGATGGGGAAGAGTTGGAAGATATTCTGCATTCTACTTTACTCATATTTCATTAGAAGTTCTGCTTTAAGTTACTGGAACAAGAAACGGAGGTTTAATTATATTTTAAAAAGTCATAAAAGTAAGTACTAGAATAGCTGAAAGGAAAATATAATTAGAAAATTTAGAGCCAGGATGTGATGAGCATATGGGAATAATGTAAGAGGCTAAACCTCTCAGCGCTCTCTAAAGGGGAGTCAATGGTTTCAATGTAGTATCTAGACAAAAAGTTAAATGCCCATTGTTGAGCATTATAAAACAACTACAAAAGACATAAATATAAGAATAGGATAAAGTGATTTTGGTGGATGTTGCTGGTAGTAGGGTTGGGTGGAATTAGACCCTTACATTCTTCTCTTTTTATATTGAGAATAAATAAAAAAGTAAATAAAAATATATTTTATATTGATATTTTAAAAACCATGATTAATGTCTGAATAAAGACTTTTATATTAATGTTCAAAGTAATTGCATTCTTAGTAACAAAAAACAGAAGACAAATAGAAAGAAGCCCTTTACCTTTTTTTCAGTGACACTTGCTCATTTGGCCATCAGCTTCTGCTCAGAAATTTAAATGTACAAAACCATGTTTCTCCTACAAAATAAATAAATAAATAAACCTACTCGGAAGCCTGTGGTTCTTTTCTTTTTTCTTTTCTTTTTTTTTTTTAATCCCAGGGAAACTGATTTTAAGAAAGAGATGAAAAGTATATTCACGACATCATCTTCTTGCTGAGTTTCTTATAACTAGTACGTTAATCCCTCTCGAGATCCTATGTTTGTCTCTGTTAGAGGAATGTTGGCTTCTCAACATAAAAATCTGACAGACTTGATCTAATTCATAACACTTATTCTTATGCATCTGTGTCAGCAATCATTTTGTCTGATAAATTATACATGACTATTAATCGATGACTGACAATCTCAGCTCTGAAATATTAGTAACAGTGACATTGTTCTCATATTCATTATTAAGAAAATATACTTCGAAGCTTTTCCTCTGAAATTTATCATACAGGTGGGAATGAAATGGCACATTATGGGTTTTCACAAGTTACCATTTTTAATGTTTCATTTAATGTAGTTAGGGTTTAAGAGAACGATTCAGTGTCTAATCCCAAGAGTTTTGAGAAATAGAATATTTGAATCTTATTTGTTTTGTGAAATTCTTATAACGGAATTTGATCAGCATTTTAATTAAACTTGGACTTCATCACTAGACTTTGCTTATTTTAGATAGCTCTAGCTTTACACAGTTAATGTCAGAGCTGAAATATTACACTTCAGCTGGTTCAGCCTATAAAATCCTTGAGAATACTGCCAAGTGTCTACAATTATAAATCACTTTACTAGAATGAATGTATATGGGGCATTATGTTCAGTTCTTCAGTCAGAAGGCCAATGAAAGTATGGTGCTCAGCAAAAAAGTTCCATGGCATGGCGTTTGTACATGGCGTGTGTGTGTGTGTGTGTGTGTGTGTGTGTGTGTGTGTGTGATATTTTGAGGAGATAAACAAATGATGAAGAGGAGCTGTCACTACGAGAACACTAGGGGATTTCACTAGAATCAGAATAAATTGAATGCCATAAAATGCTGACCAGCAACAAAAATTCTCTCAGATGTGACATTCACAGTTGGAAACTTGAAATTTTATAACTGCAAATTCTTTAAAGACGGAGTACCAACTTCGTCACTCGGCTCATGGAAAAGTTGAATAAAAGGACAATGAAGATATCTTTATATCTATTTTACATATAAAATACATAAATATACATTATAAAATACTGCATTAATCTCATTTCTTTGAGGAATAAGAGAAAATGTGAGAAAATTTCTCTAATTTTCATTATCCTCTTTGAGGCATGTCATGGTTTAGCATCCATGGAGAATTTAATGAACATAATCATGCAAATACAGAATCCCCAGTTCTAGTGGAGTGAGATTAATATTCAATAGATAGGAATTTGGATCAGATGTCAGATGTCCTGCAACTAGGCTTCCCTTAAGCCCTATAGTATACATAATAAAGAAGTCCTAAATCTGCTGGAATAGCAAATTTGGGAAAGAATGTGATGAATTTGACTTCATAATAATTTGCAATGCTTACGAAAATGGAATAGGAGCTTGGAAGAGGGATTGAGAATAAGGTGTATACTGATTTATAAATAAAAAGTCTAATGTTATGAAGATCACCATCATTTGATGGTTCTTCTTACCATCAAACATATATAACTGAATGGAATTATTATTATAGTCTGGATTTTTAAGCAGATTAAACTCATGTTGATGGTTTAGATGAGTGACCTAGTTGACCACTGCCTCTTAAGACATTTATTAATTAAAATATAAACACATTTGTTGCATCGCTTCATATTTCCTGATTTGGTTATTCTGGTCAAATCATATCCCATTCAATATAAAAGCTACAGAACTCACTTTTTTTATTCTCATTTTTTAATTCTTGCTCTCTAGTGGCTACTTCTTTTCTGAAAGTAAGCACACTTGTATCTGTCCTGTGATAACTTCATTCTTGTTACCTCCTTGAGCTACCATTGTACCACTCTCAGTAAGAGTTTTAACTGTATATAGTGTTTAAGTGTTTATCTCCACTTCTTGTCTTTTGGTGAGACATTTCTGAATACCTGGGAACTTAACTATCTTTCTTATTACTTCAAGGACTAGACTTCCAAGGCAAGTAACTAATAACTGTCATGTTGGTAAATCTAGAAACATTTCCACAGTCTCATTCTCTACAACATTTGTCATTTTTTTGTTTCTACTGTTCAGGTTATTCTGGGTACTTCATTCCCTTGGCTTCTGTGTTACCTCATATTTATGTGTGCCTTCCTGTCTCTGGAGTCACTAATTTTTGGCTCTCTTCCCTCTGCTCACCTTCTAAATACAAATGTCTTCACAATTTTTTTTTTTTTTTTAAAGATTGTAGGGCATGGTGAGAAGGAAAGGAAGGGTGAATGGGGGAAAATCAGAGGGGGCGATGAACCATGAGACACTGTGGACTCTAAGCAACAAACTATGGGTTTTGGAGGGGAGATGGTGGGGGGCTGGGTGAGCCTGGTGGTGGGTATTGAGGAGGGCATGTATTGCATGGAACACTGGGTGTGGTGGATGAACAATTAATCTTGTAATACTGAAAAAATAAAATAAAAGTATTTGGGGGGGGGAAAAAAGATTTGACTTATTTATTTGAGAGAGAGCAAAGAGAGCAGAGGAGGAGGAAGAGAAAGAATCCTAAACAGGCTCTGCACTGAGAGCATGCAGTCCAACCTGGGGCTCAATCTCACAACTCTGAGATCATGATCTGAGCTGAAAGCAACAGTTGGATGCTTAACTGATTGCTCCACCCAGGTGTCCTTTTCCCAAATTCTGACCTTTATCCTCTTCTCCATGTTACACCACTAGCTTTGGTCATTCATTTCATAAAGGAGCTTGTAGAGTCATTAACAGTGAAACCTAAGTGTGTGATTCCCCAATAAACATCTTGTTCTCAACCTATGTCCTTTTGCATTAATAGACATGTCCTAGGATATTTTAGTTCTATTTGCTTATTTGCCACAGAGAACCTTTGTCATTTATTTTGTCCACTCAACGTCTAAATCTCCATACAGTGTTTGAAAAATCCCCCAACTAATGAAATATACCTAGTGTCATGTAGAAGCCAAATAGACTGAATCCTTGCTTTCCCAGTCCTTTATGGCTACAGTACTAACACCTGTGTTTTTGCTAATCATACGTTGAGTCTAAAACAGAAACTAGAGACATAGAGAAGGAACACAATAAAGTGCCATCTGGTGACAGGTGTCTGGAATGACTGTAGCTAAATCTAGAGGCCAGTCTCAGCACTGGTTGCATTCCTAGAGGTAGTTTCTTGACTTGGTATCAGCAGTTTCCTTAGGGCAAAGAGGCAGCATCTGGTTCCAGAGATGGGAGAAGTTGTACCTTTGGTCAGCCAGATCTGCATAATGATTTGAAAATTGTTTCTGGATGTGTGGCCTCCAAGATCCTTACAAGCAGTCCACTATCTTCCCAATGACTTTGTTTTCCAGAATCCGTTATCCAGAATTAGTTCCTCTTTTTTCTACTATGAACCCTTGGAATTACTTCTACCTGTGTCAGCAGTTGGGACCTCAACATTTTATATTATTTATAAATTACTTTGCTTTATTCATTTATAATGCAAATTCATGCTCTCTGGATGTCTATTCAAACTGCAATCCATTATTGATTTTGTTTATTTTGTGTGACTTCCTCTCCAGTCATCAATTTTTTTATTCTGCAATACTCCATAGTTGGGAGAAAAATAAAACAACTATAATTACATGGTGTCTTTTCCTTCTCTCCTACTGTATTCACTCCACAAGCATCATTTGCTACTCTAATTCTCATCCCGTCTTGGTTAGTCATCATTATTGACTTAGAATAGTGCTGTGCTGTGTAATATATCTCTGCCACAAAAATCATTCTTCTTTGTTAAATCCTCTTCACCTACAGCTGCCTGCTGAGCTTCCCTCTCCACCAAGCTGCAGACGCTGCATTTTCTCTGATTGTATTTGTGGCACACTCATGCATGCTTCTTGGGTACAAAATCCTTCTCAACCAATAAATCAAATCAATAAATAAGTCAATAAATCTCTTTTGCTTTACAAACATCATCAATCTTCAGCAGAATGAATCGCTAGTCCTTGTCCCTACCTTTTGGACCCTTTGAAATGATTTCATCTACTATTAGAGGCTCTTTTGGTCCTGTGTTAATGCTTACATTAGATAACATGCTTGACCTTGTACAAGATCCGAAGACATTTGACCCTAGGAGTCAATTACAATGAACTCTGTTTTTCCTAAGAGATTTCCACAGGGAATAGAGTATGTTGAAGAAAGTAGTTTAAACAAAACACATATACAAAAATGTGTGTGTGTATTTATATACACACATACATATGTGTTTATATATATAATTATTGGTATATTTATATTATATATGTATATGTGTATGTATATATATAATATCAAATATTTAAGTTGTGATATATATATATATATATATATATATATATATATATATACAGTTAATTTTCCAAGAATTAAATTTCACATTTTATACCTATGATAAAATGTATGGTTAATCCCATTCTTTTTGTAATTTTACTAAATTAATATAGTAGAGTGGAAGTCAGTATAAAACTCTCCATCTTATATATTAATCAAGAAATTTTATGGCTCAACTACTTAATGGTCCCAAAAGCTTATTCCAGTTGAACTAAAAACCCTTATTCTCATCTCTAACTTCCATTCCATCTTTCTCCCCTCTCCCTACACACACACTTATTCTCAGCCACCTCTGCTCTATTTCATGCCCTTAGACAAGTTCTTACAAATCACATCACCCAGGCTCTCTTGCCCTCTGGCATCCAATAGGATTTGGCCAAAGGGAGACTCAAACAAAAGATCTGAGGGTATGAGGACAGAGTTCAGAATATTTCATCTCCCTTCCCTCCCTCCATCATCCTTTTCCCACTTCCTCTATGTTTTTTGTTGGTTGGTTGGTTGGTTGGTTGGTTGGTTGGTTTTTGTTTTTGTTTCTCTTGCAGTGGTCACATTTCTCTAAATTGTGCTATAGCTCTTGTCAACCTACTACAACTCCATGATCTAACTCTCAACCAGTTTCTCTCCTTGCCCCTTCAGGTTTGCAGGTGGCTTCTTGCTACTACTAGTCTCCGGTTGCCTTTTGAGTTGGATGTAGGGCTAGATTAGATGGAAAGATAGGAAGATAAAAAGATGGTGATAGATAGATGATGATGATATATAGATAGAAGAGAGATAGATGATAGATAGATAGATAGATAGATAGATAGATAGATAGATAGATAGATATAGATAGATCATAGATAATAGATAGAGAGATAGATACAGAAATGTCATTTTATTAACTTCTCAACAAAATCATAGCCAAGTGTGCTAAATGTGTTTCTTGCCAGGGCTTTCACTGCTGCAGATTGGACTTATTTTAAGAAATAGAAAGGAGGATTTTAAAAATTAGTCAGAGGCTTAATATTTATTGGTCATGCTCTCAGGGTCTCAACGACTATTAATTCAGCTCCCAGAAATTCCTGACTGGCTGAGCAATTCACCTCTTCTACCATGATTGTGTGTAATCTACAAATTATTTCTGAGAATCCCCTCAGTCTTCTCTTAATTTTAGTGTCCATAGTATTCCTTTCCTGCTCTGTGACCTGCTTCTAATTTCCCAGGTGTCTATGATTGGCAAATGCACTCAAAAATTTCTTCTAAGAGATATTGATTGGCTCCTGCCTTGTGGAGTATAATTTGTCTAGCAAGCAACATTTTCCATCTCTCCCACAAAAGTCTGAAATTGCTGTCCGCCAAACTAAGGGTTTTTCTTATTCTGTAACTATTAGCTTTCTAGGCTGTGTCACAAGAATTTTAGCTTATTTACCTTATCATAAAGTCTATCTGCTTCAAACATTGCTCTAGTTCTTGAATAAGACTTGACAATGCAAGATTGCTTTGCAATATGACCAAAGACGCATCACCAGCAGATAATTTTACAGAGAAAGTAGTCTCGTAACTAGCTTGAAATTGAAAACCAAGATATGACTACAGGACAATGGTATTCCTGACACCAAACATAATTTGTTAGTATAAGTAGAAGGCATACAGTTTCTCAGTCACCAAATCAGGAAACAGACCCAGAGAAACAAATCACTCAGGCAGATAGAAAGTGGAGACTAGATTTCGTGTCTCCCAAGTTCTAATTCTACAAAACTACGTTATAAAAAATACATATTTTAACTAAAAATAAATTAATGAATGTGCATTACTCTGAAATGAATAAAAATTTAGACTTGTAAATCTATTTTCCTCAATGAAGCTTTTCCAAGTGTTTTTGTTTGCTTATTTTATAACTTAATGAAGGCAAAGTTCAGATAATTTCCCAATAAAATAGGTAGTATTATATGAGAAAATAACTCCATATACATATTTCAAATATAATATATTAAATACTATGCATTAAAGAACCGGCAGGCTTGCTCACACTATACTTACTGAATATTCTACATTATACGTGTTAGTTTCCTAATGTACAAAGTAGATTTGTCTAATGCCCAGAAGACATATACATATTATGTAGTAATACATAATAGTATTAATAGTATAATAGTACAGTTGTATAATAGTATATAGTAGTAATAGTATAGTTGCTGGAGTGACTATATATTTAATAACCCATAGCTCTTACATTGCAGTATGAACAAATAATATTTAAAATAACAATAAGTGAACTGATGCAAATTGAAATATCTTTAATTTTCCATTATTGTGAAGGTGCAAACCTGGAAGTTTCAGAGGTCATAGGAAAAAGGAGATTCATGTTCTATTTTCTGGTTTTAGCCCTGGGATAGTTAAAATCCTTGGACAGTTCTGCTCGTGCAAACATTAACGCAGTTTTTATTCTGTTATTGTTGCTGTGGGTTTATCAAGTATTCATGATGTTCACATATATGGTGGGCTGATGTGTTCAGGGACTGAGCATAAACCTTTGTGTCTAGCTGGCAGTAAAGGTGAGCAATTTTGTTACATGTTTAATTTTACTTCTCTTTCTCTCTCTCTCTTTACAATGTCTTAGCTATTTTTATAGCCCAGAAGTCCTTAGGAAATCATGTTTTAATTAGTTTTATAATTTTTTTCCCATTGGTAACGTATTTTGCAGCTATTTGTAAGAAAAATTGTAAAGAAACACAACAGGAAAAAATAGAATTACAAAATGTAAAATATCCAACACTATATCATGAAAATGTTTCCGTTGAATGACACTTGGAGTCTGGGACTCATGCCAGAAAATAAAAGCATTTTGGCTATGCAGTTTCAAGATCAAAAGATCAAATGTTTTTCATAATCTATCATGCAGAAGTTATTTGTTTGATTTATAGAATGTTTCTTCCATTCTCAGAGGGGGAAAATAGATGAATATAAAAATACAGAAGATATTAAGGGATATGACTTATGTGTATTATGGAAGTGTTAAGATTTGGTACTCATTTAGAGAACTTGATATCTCTGAAATTATGGAGTATATGTTGTGCTTTGTCTAATCTGTACTCTAAATACATTTCTATATTTACAGTTCCTAGGTAATGTAAGCAAAAAGCAACACTTATTTTAAATGCATTTTAGTGCATTTTACATCTTTAAAATGAACGCTGAGTTGGCATTGAATATTTTGTTATGATTTTTCATGTTAAAACTAGAATATAAAGCTCTAGGACTATATTTTTAAATTTTCAATTTTTTTTATTCCTTACAAAATTAGAGAAAATCATCACAATGGCAAATGTAAGTTAAAGATGAAAGATGAGGGTTGCTCAGTGGGTTAAAGCTTCTGCCTTCGGCTCAGGTCATGATCTCGGGGTCTTGGGATCAAGCCCCACATCAGGCTCTCTGCTCAGCAGGGAGCCTGCTTCCCCCTCTCTCTCTGCCTGCCTCTGCCTACTTGTGATCTCTCTCTGTCAAATAAATAAATAAAATCTTTAAAAAAAAAGAAAGATGATTAAAACAAACTACTTGCGTTTGACACTGTTTATAAGCAGCCTTCTCCCATTTCCACATCTTATTAGTTAATAGAGTAAAAAAAATACTCTAAACCTAGTATGTGGATAAAAATTTTACATATAAAAAATAAATATAAATAACATATAAAAATAAATATAAATAACATAAACATAAATAACATAAAAATTTTATATGTTATATTGTATGTATATTACAAATAACAAAGATTAATTTTCTTAACCCTTTTTTTTTTTAAAGGTTTTATTTATTTATTTGACAAGGAGAGACACGGTGAGAGAGGGAACACAAGCAGGGGGAGTGAGAGAGGGAGAAGCAGGCTTCCCACCAAGCAGGGAGCCCAATGCAGGGCTCTGTCCCAGGACCCTGGGTTCATGACCTGAGCCTAAGGCAGATGCTTAACTGACTCAGCCACCCAAGTGCCCCTTCTTAACTGTTTAAAAAGGATTTATTTATTCATTTTAGAGACAGAGAGGTGAGGGTGGAGGGGCAGAGGGAGAAGGAGAGAGACAATCCCGAGCAGACTCCCTACTGAATGTGGAGCCCAACAAGGTGTTCCATCTCATGACCCTGAGAACATGACCTGAGCCAAAATCGAGAGTCGGATGCTTAATTGACTGTGCAACACAGATTCCCCAGATTAATTTTTAAATTTTTATTCATATGGCACATTCTTACTTAAATAAAAAAGTAATAAAATCCACTATGTTCTTTATTGATGTAATGGCATAACTGTTCAGATTTTGAAATTGTCTATGTTTAGAATAACAATAATTTGCCCAGAATATAACTGTGCAGTGACATCTTCTAGAATAATGATTTTTTCTTGTCGACTTAACTACAGTACCACCTTACCAATGATGAGGATAATTACCCAGAGTAGGCCCAGGCCAGCAGGCCCCAGTAGATGGGAAGTTACTAACAATAAGCTAGAGATAACAAGAAGCCCTATAAGGAGCAAGAAATAAACAATCCCTTCTGTTTCTGTAAACAGGCTTCCTGCCACAGGCTCCTTGCACTACTGTTTCTGCCTAAGCAGCACCCCACCTCCAAGTTTAAATCCACCTACCAGCAGTCAGCGTAGCCCTTGGAACCTGACTTCTTTCACTGCCCTATAAAACACCTATAATCCCGTTGACCTGGGACCGGGACCAGAATTTCGAGCACGAGCTCATCTGGGTCCACCAGCGTAAAATAAATCCGAGTTCTCTTATTTTGAGTGTCACTTGGTCTCTTGCTGGTCCGATTTTTATTTTTCCTCAACACCAGAATAGATTATGGTTGACTATGCAGCTATATCTATTGAATAGTTATGCCTTGGTAAATGCTGAACTAATGTGATGAAATATGGTTCAATGCAATTAACAGCACTGAAACAAGTTATTTAATCTTATTGTAATTAGATGTGAAACACTAGCAATATTTTAGATATATGCAACTGATGTGAATTTTACATGGGACTCAGTGTTTAGTAACAATATGGGGCATTAGATACCTGCATTCAATCTAGTTAAGCAGAATTAAATTTATTACATGATTTAACCACTGTAAAGTAAAACTTAAAAAAAATATATCATGTATTAATACAGTTGCACTATGGTTTATATCATAACTATCCCAAGTCCTGGGGCACCTGGGTGGCTCACTGGGTTAAAGCCTCTGCCTTTGGCTCAAGTCATGATCTCAGGGTCCTGGGATCCAGCCCCACATCAGGCTTTCTGCTTGGCAGGGAGCCTGCCTCTGCCTCTCTCTCTGCCTACTTGTGATCTCTCTCTAATAAATAAATAAAATCTTTAAAAAAAAATTAAAAAAAAAAAAACAACTATCCCAAGAAAACTGTTCCCAAAGTTTTGCCTAAGGACTTTCAGACTCCAATTGATTGCTTACTATGCTGGACATTGTTAAAAACACTTTATATTTTTTATTATTATTATGTTCAGTTATGTACTGTTCAATGATTCATTGGCTGCATGTAACACCCAGTGCTCATCACACATGTGCCCTCCTTAAAAAAAGAAACAAAAAACAAAACGCTTTATAGGCTTTAACTCATTTCACTCATTTCAGCTCTCTCACTAGATACTATTATTATATCTTTCCTGCAGATGGGAAAATTGAGACAAGAATATTTCCAAAGTCATATACCTCGTGAATCACCATTCTGAAAAGAATTCTGTTGGAACTCTAGAAAGTTTAGATTGTTATAAAAAGAATTTCATAAATAAGTCTGTGGGCAGTGCCATCCTTGAATCACACCTCTTACTACTTGGCTTTCAAAATTTCTGTGGTTTAACTCATAAATTATTTATTTGGTTGGAGTGCCTTTGGTTGCCCACAAGTAGCAAAAAAGTTGATGTATTTTAAGGCTATAGTGGTGTCTCAGAACACAGTACCAAGATTACAGATGAAAACCAGATTGGAAAGTCATAGAGATGCCAGGGAGATATTTGTCCTAATTATTATTTCTTCTTATTTCTATGTGTCTGCCTCCTTTTCTAGATAGATCTCTGCTACTTCTCTCATAGTTAAAAACAGTGGCCAGATGTGTCCATGAACCAGATGTGTCCATGAACCAGATGTGTACCTGAACCAGATGTGTACACGAGCAGCCCCATGTACCCATTCCCCTGTGAAGCAATCATAATTGGGGCAAATTATACAAATAACTACTACTTAGAGTCTATGAAAGTTGTCATAGGGCATATAGGAAATCAAGAAACACTTGTTCAAGAGAATCTACTAAATTTCAGCAAACACCAAGGGTCTGTGACATTTAAGGTACAATCAATTTCCTCCCACTTCCTAGCTCAGTTTGCTAAAAGTTCCATGTTGAGTAAGTGCTGCCAAGATGGGTCTCTCTGTTTATAGCTCAAGCTTCCAATCAATTGAACATTGTGACTTATAATAAGAAATTTATTTATAATAAGATTTATAATAAGAAATATATGTTTAGTCTTCATCTCCTTTTCCAGCACAGAGATCCTAAAACCTCTGGAAATTCCCAAGTGATGCAAGTGACAAAAGTGTTGCTTGTTATGTTAAGGAGGTGACTTTTGGGCTGTACTTGGGAATAAAGGCTGATTACCTGTGGAGTCAACCGTGTGATTGCAGGGGTGGAACTTTAGGTCCCACCTCTTCCACCCCACTTCCACCAGCCTCCAAAGTGAGAGGGATTGGAAGTTGAGTTCAGTCACCACCAATGGCCAATGATTTCATCAATAATGCCTAAGTAATGAAGCCTTCATAAAAACCCAAAA
Organism: Procyon lotor; assembly: GCA_028646535.1. Taxonomy (NCBI): domain Eukaryota; kingdom Metazoa; phylum Chordata; class Mammalia; order Carnivora; family Procyonidae; genus Procyon; species Procyon lotor. The sequence goes on along the minus strand of CM053603.1, from coordinate 157,648,891 downwards.
GGACAGGAGTTGGTGAACACTTGGAGATTTGGGGAGACTGGCACACCTAGAGAAGGCAATGAACCTCCACTCTCCCTCCCTGTACCTTGCCCTGTGCATCTTTTCCATCAGACTGTTCCTATTGCCCTTTATAATAAGCCAGTATTCTAGCAAGTGAAATGGGTACTGGGAGCAGCTCTAGCAAATTAATCAAACCCCAAAATTCAGATGGTTGGAACCTCCAATATGTCAATGAAAAGATAAAAATTATAAAAAAGAACTAAATGATAATTCTAGAGTTGAAAATGAAACAAACACTTTACTGGATGAGCTCAACAATGGATTTGGAAGACAGAAGGAAAAAATGGCAAAATTTTACATTGCTAGAGATTAGTCAATCCAAAGTACAGAAGAAAAAAAAATTATGAAGAAAAATGAACAGGTACTGAGAGTAATGAGAGACACCATTAAGCATACAATCATACATGCCATGTGAATATCAGGAAAGGAGAGAAAGGAGGAAAAAATTAATGAATTAATGGCTGGAAACTTCTTAAATTTGATGAAAAGTATTAATCTACACAACCAAGAAATACAACCATCTCCAATATGGTAAACACAATATATTCACACTCAGATCAAATTAAAAATGTTGAAATCCAAAGACAAAAAAACATTTGAAAGCAGCAAGACAAAAATGATAAATCATGTGAAATGATCCCAATTAGAAATAACTGAATTCCTATAAAAAACAACATAGGAAAGAAGGCAGCTAAAGTGCTAGAAAAAGAACTTTCCACCAAGAATCCTATATTTGTCAAAATTATCCTACAAAAATGAAGTCAAAATAATATAATTCTCAGACAAGTAAAAGCTGAAATGAGGCTGGCTCAGTCAGTAGAGCAAATAACTCTTGAACTTGGGTTTGTAAGTTTGAGCCCCACATGCTGGGTGTAGAGATTATTAAAAAAAAAAAAAAAAAAAAGGTGAGAAAATTTGTTGCTAGATCTGCCTTGAAAGAAATACTAAAGGAAGTTCCTCAGGTTGAAAGTAAACCACTCCTGAAAAATCCACATACAAAAATAACAAGCAGCACCAAAGAGATAATTGTTTAATTATAAAAGACAGTACAAATGTAAACTTCTCTGAACTTATTTTATAATCTTTAGTGTAAAACAATGTGCATGTAATTGTACCATTAGGGCTTCACATGTAGAAAAGTAATATAGTTAATAATAATAGTATAACACAATTGCCTGGAATCAAAACTATATTGGAATAAGGAAATGATACCAGGTGGTAATTCAAATCCATAGTAAAAATAAAGAGAGCCAGATAAGGTAAGTAAGAAGGTTAAAAGAACAAAGCAAATTTTGTAAATATATACTTGCCCCATCTCCCAAAAAAACAAAGCAAAACAAAACATAGTAGCTAAACTCTTCTGAGTTTAGAGATTAGAGATGTAGGCCAGAACAAAATAAATAAATAAATAAGTAAAAGAGAAACAAAAACCACTATCCTATTTTTTTTAATCCCCATTCCCCATTCATGGAGAAAGGACTTCCTGACTTGGCTAATCTAGATTCAATTCCACCTCTTCTACCAGCCAAAACAAGAATGACAGTGGAGAGTCACTCATGTTTGCTATAACAAATGTTGATCAAAGCACAGCCACTGAAATCTGGGGAAGAAGCACTTTACCCACAGAGGAAAGATTGTTCCTTTAGGGCTATTCTGAGGACCTGAGATGCCCAGAAATGTGAAGCCAGCCTTGAACCTTATGAATGTTTCCTCAAAGTAAGATTTCTTCTAACACACTATTTTCACACATCAAACCCCAGTAGGTGATACTGTGCACACAGAACAAGGGCAACTCTCTCTGCCTTGATGAGAGGGCTGGAAAGGTTCCCAGACAAGAGGACACATGAGTCAAATGTTGAAGGATGCACAGGAGCCAAGCAGGATGGAGATAATTTTTCTAGGCGCGGAGAGCATCATGGGTAAAAACATCAGCGGCATGAAGGAAATGTGCAAGCTATAGAATACAGCACTGGCAGGCTAGTTTGTCTTTGCATGCTCCTCAAATTTAGAACACCAGCCCAAAATTAATGATGCTTGAAGTTAGAGATTGACGTTATCAGCTGTAGATCGTAGGCAATCACACCAACAGCATGAGAGAACATAAAGTGGACGACAGCAGAAGAAACCATTCAGGAAGTTGTGACAGTGATCCCAATGCCTTGGTGCCTTGCTCCCAAATCACCACACTGTGCACAGGAATGAACCTGCAAGTGTTTGTTACAAGCCCACTGTCTCCGGTAGCTAGGAACCTCATTGGGCCATCCTGATAACTTGGAAAATACAAATAAATCTTCATTTCATTAAGTTTGTATGTCCTATTCTATGTAAGTTTTATAGCACATATTTTTCCTGCTGAAAGTTTAGTAGTACTGCAAGAAAAATTAAATACTATTTCATATTTTAATTACTGACTAATTAATACACTTCAACAATTTTATATTTAAAATCAAGCCTATTAAAAAGAAATATGAGAGATTTAAGTAGAAAAATACACTTACCACAATTACGACAGGGAGAACAAAACTTTATCTTGAAGAGTAATTTTAGTAATCTATATGAGAAATAGCTTCAGGCTTACCAGAAAATTTTTACATGTTTGAGTCTTTTATGTGATTAACTTGTCAGCTTAGTTGCTGAGAATTAAGTGAATGAATCTTACTGGTTTATGGAGTGATTTTAGCTAAAATAAGTTCAGGTATAGAAATGTAGTGGACTTATAATTTTCTCTTATTTCCCATGTAACAACAACAACAAAAAAACCAACCAGAAATATTCAGATTGTTGTTGAAAAATGAAAAGAAGGAAATATTCAAATATTTGTATAAAAATGTTTGTAGTACTAGCAGAAATTGATCTAAAATAATGTTGATAATACAATTCTTATATGTAACAATCTGTCAGAACAGTTGATGCACTAGGGAATTATGTTTTATAATGTTTAAAAATGTCTGCCTGATGCTTATTTCCAGTTTCTTTCTTTCTTATGGTGTAAATAGTTTGGGACAAAACTCATAAATTATTTATATTCTTTAATTCTGAGACAACAAGGTACTCATTGTAAAATGTATCACAACTGAAGAAAGATGAAAACATTGTAATTTTTATAATTTCCAACAAAAACTCTTGTAATTTATATTATCCTGAATTTACTACTGTGTTCATTAGATGACTATTTACATGCAGACATTAAGATACCACTAAAATGTTAATATCCGTCTAAATTTTAAAGTCCATATTAAATCCTTTGTTGAATCTTGCTATGAAAACACATTAATTAAAGGCTGAACTATTATACAGTAGGTTATAAAATAGAGTAGGCTGTAAAATTTGAATGTGAGTACATATAGTAAAGAGCAATACAAATCACAATTAGAGAGCCAGGCTCAATTTGTCTATTGCATAAAATAATGAGATAAAAATTCAAATTATGTAGATGTCTACTCAAAAAAAGGAATTTTTTTTCCAAGTGGAAGCAAAATGTGTAGATTTTAAATGTAGTCTTAAGAAAATATGGCGAAGAATTTGAGAGGCAGGGTGGGGGACCATGGGGGGGTGGGGGAGGATAATGAAACAAGATGGAATCAGGAAGAAGACAAACCGTAAGAGACTCCTAAACTCATAAAACAAACTGAGGGTGGTTGGGGGGTGGGGGGGAAGGGATAGGGTGGCTGGGTTATGGACATTGGGGAGGGTATGTGCTATGGTGAGTGCTGTGAAATGTGTAAGCCTGATGATTCACAGACATATACCCTGGGGCAAATAATACATTATATGTTAATAAATAATTTTTAAAAAAGAAAATATAGTAAAAATTGCTTAAATATCAACATATTTAGTGAACATTTTTTTAAATTTCAGAAATGCAAAAGGACATCTGTTTTACCAAAGAAAGTTAACTGTTAAATTTAAGGACTACTTGGGTAAATAGGGTAATTGTGTGTGCTGAATAGAGTTGGTTGGCCCTAGATATCCATTCTTACTTCCTTTTTTGTATCTTGATGTACTAAAGTAATTATAAAGTTTACAACTACATTCCTACTGGCCTTTGTAGTTAAAGTACCATATATGAATTATTTGGAAGTTGTCAGGGAGAATTCGTCTGCTTGCCATGATTGCTACTGCCATCCAAGACCCCAGACACATTCTTACTTGAGGCCAGATTCAGGATTCTGGAGTATAGTCACTAGCTCTTGGCTACAAGTGACTGGCAATGGGAGCAGGCAGCAGCATCTGGATTCCAGCTGTATTAGTTTCCTATTGCTGCTGTGACAATTTACCATACAACTGGTGTCTTTAAGTAACGTGAAATTTATTATCGCACAGCTTTGTAGACAAGAAGTTCAAAACAGGTCAACAGGGCTACCTTCTTTCTGGGAGTTCTAGGGAGAGGACCTGTTTTCTTGTCCCTTCTAGCCAACACTCCTTGTTTATTAGTTCCATGCAGTGTGTGGCCACATTTCCTGATGCCATCCTATCACCTTCTTTGACTCTGATCTTCCTTCCTTCTTCTTCTAAGGACCCCTGTGATTATATTGGACCACCTCAGATAACCCAAGATAATCCTCCTCAATGTAATCAAATGTACAAAGTCCCTTTCACTTTTAAAGTAATTTATTAGCAGGTTCCAGGGATTAGGATATGGACATTTTTAAGGAGCATTTTTTCAGTCCACAACACCACCTATGCTTGTGTACCCATGAAATCAGTAGTACAGGAGTTGTCTTTTTATTCCTATCTAACAATCTTCAAAACACCATATTAATTCTATGTATACTTGAATTTCCTGGAGTTTCCATTTCCTATGCAAAACCCATATTAATATATTCCATTTATTCAATTGATTTTGCAGATATTGATTTGGTTAGCATTTATGTACTTTAATTACATGATCCTTGAATGTTAAGGTACCATCTTAGAGCTTTGAATGAAAGCACTTAATGTTTGGATTGCACAGGAACTGAACATACTTGGGAGTTAATGTTGGCTTTTCCAATACCTAAGCCTCAGTTTTCCTATGTATAAAATGAAGTTACTAATATCCACTGTAGGATAATTGTGAGAATTAAATCAGTTTGGTTTCCACATTCAGTATAGTTCCTGGCACATAAAAGACACTAAAAGAATGAGAGCTATTGTCTTGAGTCTTTATTTGCTTTTTTTTTTTATTTTGGTGAGAGGACAGATCAAGATAAGAATTGTTTATTTATTCTTTCAATTAATGAAAGACGTGAGATTACCAACAAATTTATACTGCTGGTTAGCTATTTCATAGAAAATCAGTAATCTGTGTTATGGCAACACGCATCTTTCCTTTTTGCTTTGTTATGGAAAATCGCAAAAATATCCAGACTAGAGCAATGAACTTCTTTAAACCTATCATCTCATGCTAAAAGTTTTTTTTCTCACGCTAAGTTATTAATCCCTGGTCATTATAATTTCATCCATTTTCTTATTCCAGCCCCTCCTCCTTATATTATTTTTAAACAAATCCCAAACTATCATTCTTCAAGTATTTCAATGTGTATATCTAAAATATAAGGGCTCTATTTTTATTATATACTAACAATACTATTATCACATCTAAAGAATTTAACAATTATTTTTAATTACAACTTCAAAATTTTATAATGTTTTAAAGATTATTTTATCCAAGGTTCAAATAAAGTCACACATTATGACCGGTTGGTAAACCTCATCTTTTTTATGTTATGGCTTCTGGTTCCATCTCTTTTTTTTATTGCAATTTATCTGTTAAATATATATATGATATTTAATTATTATTAATGTGCACTTTACCATGTACTAAATCTCTGTCAAGAAGTTTTTTGCTATAAAAATTTGTTGTTGTTGGGGCGCCTGGTTGGCTCAGTCGTTAGGCGTCTGCCTTCAGCTCAGGTCATGGTCCCAGGGTCCTGGGATTAAGTCCTGCATCAGGCTCCCTGCTCCGCAGGAAGCCTGTTTCTCCCGCTACCAATCCCTCTGCTTGTGTTCCCTCTCTCGCTATGTTTTTCTCTGTCAAATAAATAAAATCTTAAAAAAAAAAAAAATTTGTTGTTGTTAAGACTTTTGGAAGGAATAAAGTTACATATCTGATGATAAAAGAATTAGAAATTAACAAGAGCATGTATATTTTTCAAAACTACATCTATTTTTTTATTTGATCAGAGATATTAATTGCACTTTTTATTTAATGTAATTAATACTTGAAACAATTCCAAAAATAATTTTAAATAGATTATATTTTGTAACAAATTTTAGATTTTTATCCCCTTCAATATGTACTTCAGAAAGTTTTATTGATCACATAAAAAAAGGTTTTTCATAAATTATATCTATAAAAATACTTCCCTTAAGTCTATTCTGTGGCATGAAGTAGCATGACCTGAACTAATTCTTTGAATCTAGACTATTCAATATAATTCATCAGTGTACTTATTATTATTATTTTTTTAAAGATTTTATTTATTTATTTGACAGAGAGAAATCACAAGTAGGCAGAGAGGCAGGCAGAGAGAGAGGGGGAAGCAGGCTCCCCACTGAGCAGAGATCCTGATGCAGGGGCTCCATCCCAAGACTCTAAGATCATGACCTGAGCTGAAGGCAGAGGCTGTAACCCACTGAGCCACCCAGGCGCCCCCTGTGTACATATTATTAAGATTACTTTGGGAAATGGCATTACTGAAATCAGCAATGGTCAAGTAGACAAAGCCTTATTCTCATGGTATGAATTTTAATAGATACAATTATATTTGTTTAAAGATTTCTCAAGAGCTAGTTTCATGTATTCCCAAATTGTGATTTGCTCAGAAGAGGAGGAAGCCATGTTAACCATGACATATTTAAATAAGAATGGGCACATTTTTTTCTTCATTCAATACAGGGTTCTATCTTGATCTCAGGAAGGAAGGAAGGAAGGAAGGAAGGAAGGAAGGAAGGAAGGAAGGAAGGAAGGAAGGGAGGAAGGAAGGAAGAAAGGAAGGGGGGAAAAGGTAAAGAAGAAAGAAAAGGAGAAAGAAAGAAAAGAAAGAATAAAGAGAGGGAGGGAATTCAAACTGCAAACCTATATTAAACTAATAAACATTCATCTCTTAATAATAATTGATATTTTTAAATTGATACATTGTAAACAGAATGAAGAAATAGTTAAGAAAACCTGAACCTATCAAATGGAATGAATTTTAAATAGTACTACATAGCTATCATAAATCTATGTATAGATAGACATTAAGAATTGTTCATTTATTCCAATGTGTGACTGATTAAAGCAACATTCACTCATAATTACTGCATTATTAGATTATTCTTTTCTAGAATACTTGTTTCATCATATTCCAGACACAAGGAAAAGATAAATTGCCATTCCTATGAACCAAAAAGTTGAAGTACTTACTTAATGTTAACTAACATGGCTCATAAATTGTAAAAGAAACATATATATATATATGTATATTCATTTTATATATTTTCATTTATAAACTCAGGCCTTTTAAAATAAGAATAAATACTGCAATGGGTCATGAAGACTCTAATTCATCTCTAGACTGCTTAGATAAATGGTCTATACATTTTCTAAACCCCTACATTGACTCTATTAATTATGATTTCTCAGCTTAGTATGACTGGACAGTGACTTTGCCATAATTCTGATTAGAACCTCTTCTTTCATCCCTCCGACTCTACCCTGTTTACTTCTAGTACCTCTACAGTCCACATCAGGACACACCAGATTTGTTACATTCTTGGATTAGTGCCGACGTAGTGATTACGAAGGCTATCCTGCACACATACTACGCGACACCATTGGGACTATCGGGCCCTCATCCCACACAGATGTCAGCCCAAACCCACTTCGTGCAGCATGCTTTCTTCTCTGGGAAGACTGAAGTGTGTGGCCTTCCTCCGAGTTGCTGGGACCACTTATGCTTAACCCCATCTAAGCCCAGGTCACAGAACCCAATGACTGTAGCTATGCCTTACTGTTGTGTCCTCACTGTATTTGTACTGCTGTGCCTGTGTATTTTATCACCACATAGCTAGTAACTTGCACAGTATATGGATTGGAGCAGACCTGAACACATGTTTGTAGATGATTTCATGAATAAAGTAAAATAACACAGCCACTGATTTTCAGTTGCTTAGCTTTTAGAGTTGACAGACAAAGAAATCAAGATTAGTAGGGAATGCCGATGTAAATACGCATAGGTAGGAGCACAAAAACAGCCGCCTAACTCGGTCTGGGGGACCAGAGAAAGTTTCATAGAAGAGGGAAGACAAGAGTTGAATCTTAAAGGATGAATCAGGGCTATTCAGTCTGAGAAAATAGGAAAGAGGTTCCAGGTAGAAGGAGCAATCCGTGTAAAGGCATGGAAGATGAGAGACAGAGAGTAGACAGGAAAGTTTCAAGTATGCCTTTGTCCACCAATAAGGAGTGTGAAGATAGCACTTTAATGGGGGCGGAGGTCAAAATGTTATTTTAGTTACAGAATGCTCTCATCAGGTTTTCTGTTAATTATTTTTAATTAAGTATATTTAGCCAGCAAGGGTTAAGTTTGGGTTGGAAGAAGGATGATATGAGGAGGGGGTGATTGTACCCCAAGCAGGTGCCATAGGCCAAGTGGGAGGGCTGTATACCCACCTGGTGTGTAAATATTTAAATGTTTTAAATCGAGGTACAGAACTATTAAATATAATATATTTAGCCTTCTGTCTTGGAAATACACCTTCATAATGACAGAGAAGACCAGGTCATAAAGATTGAAATTCCAGTAATTTTTGGAGTTCCATGCTGGAACCTGACAACTCAAGGAGCTCTTATTCCACATAAGATCTCATCCTAAATGGTGGAATACTTCAAGCATACATATATGGACTCCAAACTCTATCCAATCACCTTTCCCCAGAAAAAGAACCCTCTGGGTTATCCTAGGACCTTCAGGTCTACACTCTGGAGGACTGAGTTGGGAAACAGGCTTGCACAAGCCCTGAAAACAAACTCTGGGCCTCATGAGTAGGCATTTTGAGATTCCCAGTACTGAGCTCGTGGTGGTCAACAGAGCTGCAGTCTCCATGGGGTCACATCTCTCGGACCCTGCAGACCTGTTGTCTTGACCAAGTACACTGGTTGTACTGTGGAATGATCTTGGAATTGGTCCAAATGTCATGTTTTAAAATAGAAGAATACTTAATAGTATTACACAGATTTCAGAGACTATATTTCTCTTTCTGGTTGTTCACTGTCTTATTTTATGTCCTATGAAATGCTGGAGGTGAGTCTAAGTATTCTTTTTTAATGTGTCTTGTCTGCTGATGTTTTCTACAAAACTCCTTAAATAAAAAGATTGCATCTCTTTGGAAAGCCTGCTACTACTGCAATGAAAAGGAGACAAAACTAGCCTGTTTTAAGCAGTAAAGATGACGGTACAGTCTGCTTTTGTCATTCCTGAGATTCACTATCAAAGGCCACAGCTGCATAAACTAGAGTTAAAAGCCCTCTGCTTGCTTTCTCATTGTGTTTTTCCTGGTTAACTATCTTCTAGCCAATTACATGTCTGTTACTTTAGCCTAAAGATTTTTGTTTCTATTCTAGTCTTTACCATTAATTATCTAGATGACCTTGAACAAGTTACTTAATCACTCTGTTTCTGCCTTGTTCTCTTATTATTTGCTTTAGTCATTTCAAAGAGTTACTATACTAGGAGAAAGTGATGTATACAACCTTACTTTTAGAAGTTTCATTAGATAGATACAAATGCTGTGAAAACTATAATATGCTAGGAACAAAAGTATTTTTAAGAAAAGTTATTTCTTTTGTAAAGAATGTTAATTTGCTAGTTTTTTATAAGTCCCTTTGCCTTACTGAAATGGTGGAGATTTGTATACATTGTGGAATTAAAGCCAATAATATCCTTCTCTTTCTAATGTGAGTAGTTGAAATGGATTAATACATTACTTCAAACCAAATAATGATTGTCATTGTCAATACTATAAACATGACTTAATTAATTTGTTCTTTTGCTAAAGTTAAATTTTACATAAAAGTGTTTTTGCATGAATTTCTCTATTTATGCAGACACAAAAGTATATTTATTGAAATAATTTTTAAAATGCATAATTATGTTCAATTAATATAAAATTCTAAAATAGAAGCGTTTTAATACTTCCAGAAATTGTAAAATCAAAATATATGTTCTATACTTTATTTTAATTTCAAGTACATATTCTAGGGAACTTTATATAGGTATCTTATTAACTATTTCATCAATATTGATTCAAGTTACCAAAAAGCTAAATATGAACAACCATAGAAAACTATAATTGTTCCAATCTATCTAAAGACACTACAGATCCATAACACTTGTGATCTTACTTAAATTCTACTTATGCTGTCTCTTCCCTCTCCCTAAAATAGTTTCTTTAAAGTTTCTGAGATTCTTACTATTAGAGTTTCCATAATCAGTTTGAAATTAAAATGAAAAGTTGTGAAATGGATGTAGGTCAACTTGTTTGATAGAGATGGGACTAAGGGTGAAGCAATAAGTCTCCAATATTAAGCAGTAAGTCACCAATATTTCAAAAGTCCAGATCACATTTTGTGAAGGAAAAAATTAAAAAACTTGCCCTGATTTGATTGATGATAGTATTTGTACTTTTAATATTTATTGACTAAAATAAGACAAGAAATAGAGAAGCAAAAAGATATTTTTGTGGGGTCTGATTTAACACAATGATTGAGATCTACCATATATAATTCAATGAAAAAATAAGATAATTAAAGTAGTATTTCCACCTGTAATTAATCTCTATTTTTAAAAAGATTTTATTTATTCATTTGAGAGAGAGAGAGTGAGAGAGAGAGAGTGAGCACAAGCAAGGGAAGCAGCATACAGAGGGAGAGAGGGAGGCAGACTCCCGCTGAGCAGAGAGCCCAATGCAAGGCTCAATCCCAGGACCCCGGGATCACAACCTGAGCCGAAAGCAGATGCTAAACCCACCGAACCACCCAAGTACACCTCCTTGTAATTAATCTTATCTCTTATTTTATCCACAAATGCCCTTGGTGTGATTTAAAAAAAAAAAAAAAAAGGTTAGAAAACTTGTCACTACTTTTCTTTAAGGTAAATGCTCAGTTTTTTATGACTTATTTCAAATAGACTTCTTTTTTATTTTTCCTTGTGTGATATGTTGATACAGAGAGAAGTTTATACAAACTCATTGGCTTTGAAGGGATCTCTGGTCTATAAGTTGCCTCCTGCCTTCTTCCCTGTATAGTAGTGAGGAAAGCTCATCTCACCTTGCTTTGGGCATGGGTCCCTGTCCTACAAGCATCCGTTAGGAAGTGCCTGTGACCAGTACAGTTGATTGTTCTCTTGCAAGGAGAAACACCATGATTACTCACAAGGAACTTGGTCATCACCCCCTGCTGACTCTACTTATTTAACAAGCACGCATATAATGCTTATCATGTACTAGGTAAAATTCTAAGTGTCTTATAGTTATTACTGATTTAGTGTAATAACATCCCTGAAAGGAAAGCACTACTAATAATCTCATACAGATGATGGAATGGAAGTTCAGTGAGGGTCTGTAATCTGCGCCAAGTCACACAGCTCCTAAGAGGCATGGTTGGATTAAAGCCACACATCACTGTCTTAAATGCATGCAGTTAACACTCTGCTCTGATGCTTTTAGGCTTTTTTTCACACCCTTCCAGTGATGCTTAAACCAGAGACTCTACTGTGTTCTTCCTCTGACTATGGCTTAGATCTGCCCAGATAGTTTGCTGTCTTATAGGAACACCTCTACTCAGTCTTCTGCTGGACCTTAGTCAGGACCACCCACTCGATTCTCAACTACTTAAAAGTGCCACAAGAATTGAGATGTTCATTCAATGTCTCTTCTAGTCTATTTGGAAATAGGACCCTTGTCTCAGATCTTCTTCCTGCCTACAATTTTGTTCTCACCTCTGTTTTGATGTTTCATGAACTCCAAAGAATATAAATGGGACCAAATTTCTCTCTACCTAACTTCCCTTTCAATCTGTATGGAGTCACAGGGGCTAGTTGGCTGATGTCAAGACCCTTCACAGGGATTCAGTAGAGCCTTCACCTGGTATCATCTCCTCTAATCCTGTCATGTAGCCAAACTTTCAGGAGCCATAAGGACACCATGTTCCTTCCTGTGGGGAGGAAACATGTCGGATGTGCATGCTTTTCAAATAATGACTTATAGTAAGCTTTGTTCTTGAAGATTTTGAAATTAAAAATTTTTCTCTTTACAATTACTTTTATTATTTCTCAATTGACTCAAGAAATCTGATTAAAATTCAAAGATGAGAAATTCTGCAAAGATAACTCTTTACAACAGTATTACACAATGGGGGGGGGAAGGTAGGATTGTTCATGAGAATAAAAATGTATTGGTTTTATATCAAGTATCTCTATAGCATTACTGTATATATCTCTTTTAAATGTACTTATGCATTATTTTTCACAAAAGCATCCTCCTATAGTTGAGAAGGGTCTGTACTAAGTAAATAGAATATTGTTCCTTTAGTATTAGGTCATTATTTAATAGGCATGGATACTGGAGGATTCCTCATAACAACTTCTGGCCACCTTGTTTGCTCAGAGTCTGGGATCCAGGTATGAAAAACTATCAATGCATATATCCTAGGTGGTATAAGGCAATTTCACGCTGTGGGGAATTTGGCCTCCCGTAACAAAGAAAGGATAAAATGAAGGCAAATTATGGCATTCTTAAAGAAAAGGTAGAAGGCTAATGGACTAAAGTTTGTTTTTTTCCACAATTAGGAAGCCATATTTTTGGATCAGGTGTTCTAAAACTGGTGAATACACACATTAGAAAACTAATTGATTTGGCTAAGAAAGATTATAGAAATCATAGTTTCATATTGTCAAAAGGACCCTGGTAAGTGACAGCAAAAACAATAGCAGCAACAATTTGATGGCAGTTCTCCGAAGATCTTGTTTTCCTGTTTAGAGCTCTCAAAAGACTCCCAACGGTATGAATGCTTTATTAACATTTAGACCTCACGAGGTGGCTTCTGTCTATGGATAAAAAACAAAGGCACTCAGGGATTCCAGTTCCACTCACATCTGTAGCTTCCGCTTTTGTCTAAATTTGATATTTTTGACAATACACCCTTCAGTAAAAAGCTTCAACAGCTTGTGTAATTATTAACATGAGTGCTGCAAATCTTTTGTACTGTACTTAAGAGTTGCCAACCTTCACTGTCAGGAAAATCATGGAAAATTAAATTAGGACAATAGATGAAATAATGGATGTGAGGGAGTGAAATCCCTAAGTGCTTTGGTCATGCTGCTAATGAAGAAAGACTCCCCCCACCCCTTTTCTCTCAGTTGTGAATATAAGATCTTAGCATGAAAGTCTACTTTATAAGCTATCTTTTTTATATAAGCTGCTAATGATTTCTTGAGTGGCTCCTTTAAAGTGGTCTTTTTAATATTGTGTTTCAAAACCACTGTTGCATTAACAGAACTGCTTTAAAATAGGCCAACTTTCAAATTATAAAAGAAGAGAAAGATGCAGAGGGAAATAGAGAAGAAGAGGAAGATGGAAAGGAAGCTATCAGATTTGGCAAGTATTTAGAGTATGTGTCTAAAAGCATTTTATATGGGCCTCTATTAAAAATTACACAGAGTGACCCAAACACAATTATGTTCCTACAAGACCCTATTGCATGAGATAATAAATTACCGATTTAGTCAGGAACAAAAACAGAGCTTCCCACAGAAACACTGAAGGAAATAACTCATGTAATATTAAACATGATGGTCAGAGGTTACTGTATCTCTCCAAGAGCTTACTTCATTTATTTTTCTAATTTTATGTGCACTTTTATATCAATTTTATCAATTTCTAATTAATTGTGAAACAGTATAAACAGGAGGGGAATATAAATGGGAATCATCAGTGAGAGACAAATGAAATCAGCTGGCTGTTGAGATTACTAAAAAAAAGTCAGATACATAATTGGAGAGTTCAAAGGAAATAATACGGAAAAAATGGTTGAAAAAAGGGAGAAAAGAGACCCATCCTGCCCCTCACCAGCACAACTTAACTTAACAAAACATCCTACTAAGTGTCCTTGCTAGTGCTTTCAGAGAACTAGGAAGTACAAAGAGCAACTTCAAGAGCACTCAGCAGGACGTTTCTTCTGGTGGGTAGCCCAGCAGCAGGGGAGAGCAGTGAGGATGGGAGCAGATGCGATCATACAGCTTGGTTAGATGCATGCAGTATAGTAGTCTAGAAAAAGAGTTGTCAAGTATCTCAGAACAAAAGTCCCCTTTTAATAGCAAATATTTCATAACACCTCATTTACCACACACATAAGTGTAAAACACAATACATTAACTTTACAATAAAGGAGAGAAAAGATAATGTATTATAACAAAAGTTATTTTTATTTAGAAATGCTTAGGTATGAGTACACTAGAAGGCCTAAGAAATGATGTCTACACACACACACACACACACACACACACAGAGTCATGAAACCCAGCTACCGATGTATAGTGGCACGGGAATTTACCGAAAAGTTGAGTACCATGATTTTTTTGACATCCAGAATTCAATTTCTTGAAATGAATGAACACTAATTCTTTGTACTTTTAAAAAATAACAGCATATGTCTTTTAAAAATGTATATTGTACAGATTATAGTATCCTACCCCAGACATTTTTTTAAAGATTTTATTTATTTATTTATTTATTTATTTATTTATTTATCTATCTATTTATTTATTTATTTGAGGATGAGAGAGATCACAAGAGCAGAGGAGCAGAGTGGAGGGGCAGAGGGAGAACCAGGCTCCCCTGCTAAGCAGGGAGCCCGACTAGGGTGAGGGAAGGGGAGAGACTTGATTCCAGGACCCTGGGATCATGAACTTACTAAGTCACCCAGGCAACCCCCATACCAGATATTTTAGTACATATTTAAAATTCTGAAAAAAAAAATGTTTTATGTTTGAATACAGAGTATGTTTTGTATCACATAAGATTCAATAGTCTTTTCACATAATTAGCCGAAAGAGATTTTGCATATTTTGAAATACAGAATAATTCTTCATTGTGAAGGACCATCCCAGACATTTCAGAATGTCTAACATACTTTACCTCTTCCCATTAAAAACCTTTAGCTCCTGATACCTCTCCTCCCAATCATTGTGACAAGCAAAACACTTCTCACAGATTGTCAAAACTTCCTTTGGGGGTGGTAAATTCCCTGTTGAGACTTAAGGATCCAGGAAAATTTAGAAAATGCCTTCAGTGATTCCAGTTCTACATTTCAAACCATGTGAAATCTATAGTAGAGATTCTGGAGCCGTTCAGCTGGTTCCCTTGGTAGAAGATGGTGCCATGTGCCACATCCAGAAGCTCCAGTCTAAGTCTCTGATGGCCCTTAATGCACTGTGCAGCATCTCAGTGGGTATCCAATGCATGCCTGCCTGGGATCCTCAAACTCAGTACGAAGACCTGATCTCTGCCTGCTGTTTATAACACCAGGCCAGGAATGTCTGGGTGGCTCAGTCTATTAGGCGGCTCCCTTTGGCTCAGGTTATGATCCCAGGGTCCTGGGATTGAGTCTGACATGGGGCTCCTTGCTCAGCAGGGAGTCTGCTTCCCCCTTTGCCTGCTGCTTCCCCTGCTTGTGTTCTTTCTCTCTCTCTGACAAATAAACAATAAAATCTTTATAACACCACACGTAAGAATTCTAGTGTTTGTTGTTGTGTGGCACTTCTCTGTGGTACAACCGATGAGGCTCTTTGGCCTTGTTCTTTAGCTGTAACACCCAGGAAAGGCCCCTCCAGTTAGGGGGAGCAATTAATACTACCCCAGAGTTTCCTTTTGTTTTTCCCTGCTTCCTCTCTGTGATTGCCAGGAATTAGTGAAATGCATGTTGTGTAAGAACTCAGAAACATGTCACATACCAGATCCTGTTCTTTTTTTCCCAGCTTCTATTTTTACGCACCAAAATATACATGAGAAGCATGGTTGAAAAATATACCCCAGGCTATTAGCGAAGTGGCACACTGAAAATGGAAAAGAGTTTCAGTTGTTTCCCTGAGGCTGGACACACAACACATGTAACCATTATTTCTGACAACACAGCAGATTTCAGGGTCATCATAAGTACAGAAGTATAAGTGTAACACCATTTAAGTGAACTGAAGCAAATGATGTTTTCCACTGAATGACTGGATAAGAGCAGATGTGTGTGATCTCAACATTCATCAGGTTCCAGGAATTGGGAGAGGGCAGAAGAAACACTGTTTATACCTTTTCCCCCCACCTAGACTTGCATCTTTTTCCATAACTTTGAAAATTTTCCCTAGGAAGATACAACACCATTCTTTCCACATCGTTTTCAAAATACAGGATGCTTTGTCTAAGGATCGCCATGTGCCCCAAAGATAAGGCTTAGATTTCAATCCCTTATTGGCTTTTACAAGACTGACCTGCTCTCCAAAGTGACTTCTCTTCTACTACAAATGTATTCATTGCGGTCCCTGTTCTACTTCTTTCTGAATCTTTTGATTTCCAGGTAGATTCAGTTTGTTCCTCCCTTGTTTAAAAGTATTAAAAGTATTTAAAATATTTGTAAAAGTATTTAAATCCATAGGGAAATTAATTAATTATAAATTAGTCTGACAAAATGACTGATGAAATCTTGAATTCCAACCCATTACCACTTACCACTTCAAATTCAAGTTTGCCCCTGTGTTTCTCAGTGTCCAAGATATTCCTTTCTTATTACATCTGACTTTATCCCAATAAAAATTCAAATTCTTCTTGTCTTGGCAGTGGTCTGAGCTCTTTAAAATAATACTAATTATCATTTGTTGAAGAGAGAGTCTTTTTTCCATTGTGCATTCTTACCTGCTTTGTTGAAGATTGACCATAGGGTTGAGGGTCCATTTCAGGGCTCTCTTTCTGTTCCATTGGTCTATGTGACTGTTTTTGTGCCAGTACCATACTCCATACTGTCTGGATTATTACAGGTTTATAATAGAGCTTGTAGTCTACAATTGTGATGCCATCAACTTTGGTTTAATTTTTAACATTCTTTTGGGAAAATTGAACAGCCACATGAACAAATGGTCCAGAATGAAACTGGACCATTTTCTTGCACCATACCATAAATAGACTCAAAATGAAAGAAAGACCTCAATGTGAGACAGATATCCATCAAAATCCTAAAGGAGAACTCAGGCAGCAACCTCTTAGACCTCGGCCACAAGCAACTTCTGGCTGTACACTTTCTCCAAAAGCAAGGGAAACAGAGGCAAAAATGAACTGTTGGAACTTCAACAAGATAAAAAGCTTTTTGTACAGCAAAGGAAACAGTTGGCAAAACCAAAGGACAACCAATAAAATGGGAGCAGATATTTGCAAATGTCTTATTAGATAAAAGGTCAGTATCCAAAATCTATAAAGAACTTATTAAAAAAAAAAAAACTTACCAAACCCAACACCAAAAGAACAAATAGTCCACAAATAGTCCAGTCAAGAAATGGGCAGAAGACATAGACAGACATTTCTCCAAAGAAGACATAAAAATGGCCAACAGACACATGAAAAAATGCTCAATATCATTCATCACCAGGGAAATACAAATCAAAACCACAATAAGATACCATTTCACATCAGTCAGAATGGCTAAAATTAACAAGTCAGGAAACAGCAGACGTTGGTGAGGATGCAGAGAAAGGGGAACCCTCCTGTGCTGTTAGTGGGAATGCAAGCTGGAGCAACCACTTTGGAAAACAGTATGGAGATTCCTCAAAAAGTTGAAAATAGAGCTACTCTATGACCCGAAATTGCACTACTGGGTATTTACCCCAAAGATTCAAATGCAGTTGTCTGAAGGGACACCTGCACCTCAATGTTTATAGTAAAAATGTCCACAATAACTGAACTATGGAAAGAGCCTAGATGGCCATTGACAGATGAATGGGTAAAGAAAAAGTGTATTGTATATATACAATGTAACACTATTCACCTATCACAAAAAATGAAATCTTGCTATTCGCAATGAAATCAATGGAACTACAGTTATTATGCTAAGTGAAATAGGTCAGAGAAAGATAATTATATGATCTCACTCATATGTGGAGTTTAAGAAATAAAACAGGGAATCATAGAGGAATGAAAAAAATGAAACAAGATGAAATCAGAGAGGGAGATAAACCGTAAGAGACTCTTAATCATAGGAAACAAACTGAGGGTTGCTAGAGGGGAAGTGGGTGGGAGGATGGGGTAACTGGGTAATAGACATTAAGGAGAGCACATGATATAATGAGCACTGGGTATTATGTAAGACTAATGAATCACCAAACTCCACCCCTAAAATCAATAATACACTATATGTTAACTAATTGAATTTAAATTTTTTAAAAAGTTTAAAAATAAAATAATACCAATACAAATACCCAGTAGGGATTGGATCATTTGTCTTATCACCTGCCTAAGGCGATCTGTAATTTGACTACAGAGTTTGCTGCCAGATTTAAGACTGTTTGGATCATATCACTTCTTTTCTTTTGCTCAATTTTCTGCTTTCCATTTTTACAGCTATTTAACTACCTATTAAATTCTGGAATCCATGGTATTGGCATACCCACTGGTCATCTTATCATAGTATGTGCATTGGGAAGTTATCTGTAAAACTTACCACATTACATTACCAGATCTTTGGTTAAAATCAATGTTTTCAAATGTTAGGTAATTTATATTGCATGATAGAGGAACTTTAACTTAGTTCTGTGGCACCATTTGATTCAGGTACAGCCAGAATGATAATCAAATGAGAATGCTCTTTTTTTTTTTTCTTAAACTAATACCCAATATGTCTATCCCTAGATGAAGGCAAAGAAATGCTACAGTCAGTCTCCTAGTTACTTCACCAAACCTCAACACTAAGTTTTGAAGGCTGTGCAAAAGAGTCCTTCTGTAACAGTCATGCCTTGTATTTCACCCATGTAGAGCCTTCATGTGATAAAAAATTATAGGTAGTACTTGAAACCAATTATACCAGAGCCCTTAGTTCTTTAGACCCTAGAAACTATATTTCCCCAATGCAATTAAAATCTCTCCTATTTGAGTCAATTCAATATTCTTGCTCTCCTCCAGGATATTCAGTTTCTTTTTCACTTCCAACCATGATAGAGACTTTGTGAATTGTCCGAAATATTACACACCAGTTTACAAGTTAATGTGCTATAGTGATGAATGTTGACAGTAGACACAGAATTCCTGGATCAGAGGCAAAGGACTTTATTATTCATGGCACAAGTTCCATGTCCCATGACCCCAAGTCTCAGGGCCCAGTGTGGAAGCACCCTGTGGGCCTATGGCCTGGAAAGAGACTTTATCTTTATTGCACAGGACAATAAAGATGCTTGGTGCAGATGTAGGCCCTACAAACATCTTTGAAAAGGTAATCTAGAACAAAAGCCATCAAGGCATCTGCTAGCAAGAGACACAGAAATGTGAGAGACTCAAGGAGTCTACCTTGTCTATCTTGTCTACCAGTAGATCTTCTATGCCCACACCTTGCTATACTACCAGCGACACCCCTTCCCCTGCTTGAAGATGGAGAAACACTTTGGATTCAGTAGGCAATAGAGGTCATTCTGTACAGGTTCCATGCCTATCAGTATGTTCCTATTTGATGTTACCCTAAAAAAGTCTCTTTCACAATCTTAAGTAATGACAAATAGTTTTGTAATTTGGGAAATGTTTTAAATATGTCAAATAAAATAATATAATCATTATTGCAGTAATGCTTTTTATTTCTCTATCATTTGTGTATGTGTGTTTTCCTGGTTAATTACTCCAAGCAGTACAAGTTGTCTCTGCTTTGAACTTACATAATATTTTTTATCTGTATCTCTTTTCATATATATTGCTTCTCCCTTGCATTATTGTCATTATACATTTTCAGTAGTCATATATGATAATATATAATAAGATATCTTATAATGTGTAATATAATATATATTATATATATTTTATGTATATACATGCATATAATCTACATTATGTGTCCTTTCTAATCAAGGGAAAAGTGTCTAGGAAACAAATTCTATATAATCTATACCTGCATCAACTTTCACATCATAAGGATTCAATTTGGAGAGCAAATTCATGAGAGAATAATGAATAAATGAAATCTAATTGATTATAAGTTCGTAGAGGGCAAGATCATATGTGATTTGATCATAATGACTAACTTTT
>CM053603.1:157567720-157628051 GCA_028646535.1 Procyon lotor | reverse complement strand
AATTCTGGTTGTTGACAGCTTTAATATGCCTCATATAGTCCTATCAATATATAGAATATGGAGGATAAGACTTTCCTTTGACATTAAATTCAGTTTACAAGCATAGATTCTAATCTTCTAGAATTTACTTCAAGAAAGTGTTTAGTAGAACTGCCCATTTCAACTGCAGAAAAAACATGAGTGCTTGAAGCAATCTGGATGTATTTGTTCAAGGTTTTTTGCTTTAACTAATGATTAATGACATGTTTCAGTAGTTCTTAGATGTATATCAATTTACAAAGATATATAGTAATAATATAGCAATAGTCATGTCAATCAGCCTTTTAAAAATGAGCATTTTTTAATTCTAGATAGATTTTCAAGTTCTTTGTACAGTGTGCTTTATTAAATCTTTATCTCATAATGATTATAATATTAAGTGTTTGAGCAAGCTAAGGTAAAAATCTTGACAGAAACATAATTAGCATAAAATTTAAGCTAATGAACAACAGAGAACATTGTCTTTGGACTGTGAAAGCAAAGCTCTCTTACTAAAGTCTGGCTAGATTTTTCTTAATAATTCAATTCTTTTTGAATTCATATTTTTAAAATATCAGCAATTGAAATAGACTTAAAAATGACTCAACCTGGGGTCCCTGGGTGTCTCAGTTGTTAAGCTTCTGCCTTGGGCTCAGGTCATGATCTGAGGGTCCTGGGACCAAGCCCCATATCAGCCCCCCTCTTCAGTGAGAAGCCTGCTTCTCCCTCTCCCAGTCCCCCTGTTTGTGTTCCCTCTCTCAGTGTGTCAATCTCGGTCAAATAAATACAATCTTAAAAAATAATAAATAAAAAAGATATCCATAAAAACCAACTTTAATTATAATATAGGAACCTACTTGGGATTCTCTCTCTCTCCCTCTGCCCTCTAAATAAATAAATAAATAAACAAACAGTAGAAATTATTGTTGAACTTGGGAAATTTATTTGAAAAGCTTGACTTGAACATAATACTTAATAAAGATCTATGGTATTTCCAAAACAATATCTGTAAGCAAAAATGACAACAAAACCTATATGACCATTAGCTTTAAATTTTGGGGTGGGGTCTGAATAATTATCTGAAGGACACAAGGATTTAAAAGTAATAGAAAATTTTAATTTAGTAACAAGCCTCAATGGAATAATCTTTCAGAAGAAAAATATTAAAGATTATACCAATTGTAAAATATTTTATGGCATGATTTTAAACTCTTCAAATATCATTAACAACATTCTAAATTGCAATGAAGAATTAGGAAAATTCATAAGTACTGAGAAGTTGGAAATAGGTTAACTTATGTGGACCTTGTGTTTCAGAGAAAAGGCAAAATATTGTTATCATTGCTGCTCCAGGAATAGCTTTGTCTTTCTCTAATTCTTGGGTAAAGTTTGATTCTGCCAGAAAAAACAATACATATTCTACTTACTTTGAGTATAGTAAAGAAAATGTTGCCAACACTGGTCATAAATTGACATTGAAATAAACAAATTTGACACTGACTAAATAATGATTGAGAAAATGAATTTCTTTAAATAAAGCAAATTTTCCATGGGGGAAGAAAAGTGTATAGAAGTAGATACATTCTGATTTCTTATCTAACCCCAGCTGTCAAGAATAGATACACATTGATTCCTATTAAAATATGAATTAGCTGCTAAAGAATGTAAGCATATTTTTAGCTGTATGAAAGTAATTATGTTTATCAATAAAATAAAATGTGTTAGTCTACCATTACTCTACCATGTTAGTCTACTGTTATAATTGTAGATACTTGTGAAAAAAGATAACAAAAAACTTTTAAAAATTTTTGTTAGCATTATTAGTATATCAGGAAAACATCTTGTGTCACAGCTTTCGAATTAAGAAATCAAGACAAGTATGAACTTTGTGAACGATGGAAACTAATATATACAGTATGGTTATCTTATATTCTTGCATCTTATATAGACTTCTAAAACTCTGGGACTATGAATGCATAATCATTCACATTTCACCTGAGAAAACGAAGATCCACATAGAAGTTCAGGAACTTGCGAACTGAACACATGTTTGTGTTTGATTAAAACCATTCATGCCTGAATCTCATATTTCTCCCTTTCATCTAGAAGTTTCTCTTTGGTTCATTAATCTGTTTGTGCCATGCAGAGTATGATCTTTAGTGGATTCTCCAGACCACCTACTTAAGAAACATTTAGATAATTTATTGCCAGTGTTGAATTTGGGTAGAAATAGTATGAATATCATATCAACTATGCTAACATTTTCTTTATTCTTACATAAAGTCAGAAATGTATGAAAAAAGTGGAAAAACAGTGTCAGAAATAAGTTATACACACAGAACTCTCAAAAGAATAGATTGCAACATCATAAGTCTAGGAAAAGTGAAATGTTCTTGATATTCTCTCAAGAATGACAGGATGAATGGCCTGATTTGGATCTCAGGGCCAGATAGTCTCACACTATAAAGTGGTTGTTGATATGTCAAGTGACTCCAGAGATCTTCAAGCAACAAAATCACTTTTTCTTACCTCTTCTTTCATTTTCAAATACAGAATACACACACATACACACATACACAGCAAATACTGGTAGAGCATATATCACATATTTTCCTAGTTGTCTGAATAAAATTGATTAGCACTAAATCATGCTTAAAAAACTGGAAGATGTCCAAAATAAAAACATTCGCAAAAATCAGAATGATAAAGATGCTCTTGTTAGTAAAGGCAGCTGTTAATTAGTTAATTTTTATCTAGATTAATTGTTAGCAGTCAATTCTCAGTTACTCATGAGATAAAATAGAGGAAATTTTTTCCATGTTTTTGTCTAAATTAAAAAAAAAAAACAACTAGGGATAATCACCCAGAGAAGAACTTCCGAATATAAAATACATCATAACCCTTTGTAATGAAGACGTGTTCATTTTTCACAAGTCTTGTATTTCCTGCAAAATAGGATCCTCCCACCCAAGAATAATCTGTGTTACTGTTCTAATCAAGATGATTTCAAATAAATTACTAAGTCAGACAGCGCTCCTAAGCGTAACTATGTCAAGAAATTTGTAAAAATGGATAAAAACAAGAAATTATAAGAACGAGATCAGCAACTGATGTGGAGTTCAGTTTTTAAGTAGATTACCGTTCCTCCTTGACAGGCTTCATTTTAAGCCAGAAAAAGACAGGCCTAAGGGTATGGGCGTGAAAACTATTCCTGGAATTTAGCTTCCCTGTGTGACGCCCAGTCCCTGAGTTGTTCAAATGCATCAATGAAATGCATAGATTTAGGTTATTGCCATATAAAGAATAAGGAACTCACCTACGTGTGTAGTGACATGTGTAGTGATGTATGTGCTTGCATACTCATGCATAAAAAGGCTGCACAGGGGAGAGGCGGGGCTTCTCGTCTTAGCACTGTGCTGCATCATGTGTGCGGGTGGGAGCCCCAGCTAGCTGGAAATAAACCCTCGTGCTCTTGCAACCAGCCTGCCTTTTGTGGATTCTTTTGGGAGGGTCTCGATACTGACATAACGCCGATAGTCTTTTATTTTGTTAATCCAATGACATGAAGGTCATATTTAAAGGTATGCTTACCTTTTTTTTTGATAAGCTCATTTTTGATAAAGTATTAAAAAACAACAATTTTTTTCTTTCTTTTTGGGTTGCTCTCAGAACACATTTCTCTGTTTCCTCCACATAGCAGGGACAATAAGCCAACGTTTACTTCTTTGCAATGTGTTTGAGATAAACTAACCTTAATATCGTCTGGAAATCTAAGAATTCTGTACCACTCATGGATGCTGTTTTTACAAGTGGTGGACACATTATTTTAAAGAAAATTTTTGGGGTGCCTGGGTGGCTCAGTTGGTTAAGGGTCTGCCTTCAGAACACCAGCATCCTGAGATCAAACCCTGCGTCAGGATCCCTGCTCAGAAGGGAGTCTACTTCTCTCTCTCCCTCTGCCTACTGCTCTGCCTACTTGTGCTGTTTCTCTGTCAAATAAATAAAATCTTTCTAAAATAAATAAAAATAAAAGAAACTTCTTGTCTCCAATTTCTGTACATTTTAGGAGATTTTTATATCACCTGCCTGACCAGGTATGGCATAGGTAAAGAAAAGAGTGACAAAGTAAAAAGGTTCTTTGCACACAGTCATAATTCTATAATTTTAAAAAAAAGGGAAAATTTAAACTGAATAGGTATAATTTGAAACTTAAAAACTCAATAATTATGAAACCACATAAAATTAAGGCCATATTTTAATCATAAAATGATACAATATCCACACCCCACAGATTTTCAAGTGTATCACCCTTCTTGGCACCCCACATCCCTTGGCTGGATTCCAGTAAATCATTCCCTTTTAAAGACGACTGAATGACAAAACCTGCCTACCTGCATCACTGCTTTGGGGAAATGGAATCTATGGATTTCCCTCTGAAATTTTTGAAAGTTCTTTTTTATTTTTAGTAATTATTTGGAAATCCTAATGCTAGTGAAAATCTCTAATGCCCATGCATTGTGAATGATACGAGACACATTCGGCAATTACCTTAAAGACCAAAGAGCCTTACTGTGTAAATTTCATAAATTATTTTTTTTAATTTTTTAAATTTTTAAAAATTTTTTAAAAAGATGTTATTTATTTATTTGACAAAGAGATCACAAGCAGGCAGAGAGGCAAGGGGAAGCAGGCTCCCTGCTGAGCAGAGAGCCCGATGTGGGGCTTGATCCCAGGACCCTGAGATCACGACCAGAGCTAGAGGCAGAGGCTTTAACCCACTGAGCCACACAGGTGCCCCTAAATTATTTTTCTACCTAAAAACTTTCATGCACACTTCCTGGTTCCAGCAGGGTGGGGTTTGTTGTTATTGTTGTTGTTGATGAAGGAACAGAAGGACAGCTGAGGGCAAAGTAGACCAGACAACCCACAATCGCCCCTCACCCATGGGATATATGTGACATTCCTCAGCATCCCTGGCTGCCCTAAAGCTAAGGAAAGGACAAACAAATAGTTAAGTTATGGAGATCACAATCCTACAAGACTTGAGTCTCCCTCCATTTACAAAAGTCTTAGCAATTTACAAGAGTAAAGCATTTCTATCAATGGCTTAGCTTCCAGAAGGAAATGTAGATACAATCAAATGTCCTTATAATCTGCAGCCCAATGACAGATACTTGAGGCAGGCAAAGTGTAATGTTCCTCCAGGAAGCTCCAGTCTTAGCTTAATGTTAACGCCTTGCTAGAAGGAAAAACAACCTGAACTTGATAATGACAAGGCCTCTGGTATCTTGTAGGTCTTCTTTAGCATATGAAAATCCCTTTGAAAACCTCCCTTTTCCTTATCTCCCCCAACCTCCAACCTGGTAGTATATAATCAGTCACCCCTCTAGAGCCCAGTGCCGCAGCTCTTTCTGCCCGGAGGTCCTGTACCTGTGCTTTAAGAAACCAACATTTTGCACCAAAGACGCCTCAAGAATTCTTTCTTGGTCGTCGGCTCTGGACCTCGCCCCACCGAGCCTCACCTGTATTCCAAAACCCCATCACTGTTTGTGTCTAACCTTTCGTTATTTTGTCCACTTCTCGTCCCATCTTACTGGAAAGCCTTGAGCTCAGCTCTCCCAGGCAAATTTAATATCCTCACTCAAATCTTCCTTGAGAAATTATGGTAAATGTTGCTTGTGGCAACTTTTGTTGCCTCTAGCATTCACCACCCTCGTACACCTTTCTCCACTTCCTGTGTCTTTTTTTAATTTACTTTGTTTTGTTCCCCCACTGATTTTCAATCCCCTATTCTATTCCAGCTGAGATCTATCTCTATAGATAGATATATGTATATCTATCTATCTATCCATCTATCAATCCCCTATTCTATCCAGTTTGCTATCTCAATATCCCTTATTTCCCTGCTGTCTGTTCCACTAGGAATTGAGAGTGGTATGGTATGACTTTGAAACCTGATAGCACAAGTGACTTGGGGCTAAAATGCCAAAGTAAAAAATTCTGGGTATAATTGAAATTTGGGATTTACAAATAGAAAATGATTTTCTTTCTGTAGTTGTGTGTAAACACGTATGCATAGGAAATGTATTACACAAATCGTGTGTGTATGTGTGTGTGTATTCCATTATAGATTCACATACACCGTGCACACACACACACACACAGAATTTAAATGGAGGTATACAAAGAACTTTCACATCTTCCAAGAGGCAGAAGTAGGCAACAAACTGAGGGTTTAGGAGGGGTGGGGGTGGGGGCTGGGCGAGCCTGGTGGTGGGTATTGAGGAGGGCACAGATGGCATGGATCACTGGGTGTGGTGCATGAACAATAAATCTTGTAACACTGAAAAAATAAAATAAACATTTTTGGGGAGAAAAAAAAAGAGCGATGTGACAGCCCAAGAATTGTTATGAACAAGTAGTTATTTTTGTAGGTTCTAATATTGACTTAGAGATTGAGAGATTCTAATATTGATTTAGAGATTGCTTCTAAATTATCTTACAGTATACTAACTGAGAGAAACTATTCAGAGTGGTTGTTATAGCAAATACTGAGCTACTATTTATGTTCTCATAATACCTACATTTTGAAAAAAAAAATAATACCTATATTTCAGCCTTGAATCAAAACAGAAATGAATTCTAATGGCACAAAGATAGAATTAATTAGAGTTAAGAATCCAAAAATGTAGAGTATTAATAGATATTTGTTGTTGAATTAAATTTAATTTATAGCTTAGCTGAATAAAGTAAAACCAAAAATTATTCAGTATAAAGAAGTTTAGCTTCTGTTCAGTGGAAAAATTATGTTAATTGTTTGTTAACTGTTATTGTTTCCTATTAAGATATTGTGTTTTAAATGCTCTTACTTAGGGCACCTGGGCGGCTTGCTCCTTTAGGTGTCTACCTTCGGCTCAGGTCATGAGGTTCTAGGTGTCTACCTTTAGGTGTCTACCTTCAGCTCAGGTCATGATTTTGGGGTTCTAGGATCAAGTCCCACATTGGGCTTCCTACTCGGCGGGGAGTCTGCTTCTCCCTCTCCTTCTCCCTCTCCCCCCTGCTCATTCTCTCTTTCTCTCTCTCTCATTCTCTCTCTCTCTCTCAAATAAATAAACAAAATCTTTTAAAAAATATAAAGACTCTTAGCGATAAAGAAGAAACTGAAGGGTAACAGGGAGGAGATGGGTGGAGGGTGGGTTAAATAAGTGATGTGGCTTAAGGAGGGCACTTGTTGTAATAGGCACCTTATATTGTAGGGAGGTGTTGCCTCATTCAATATTTTACACCAGAAACTAATATTACTTTGAGTCAACTAACTGGAACTTGAATAAAAACTTTTTAAAAACAAAGTAAACAAAACAAGCAAAAAAATGAAAAATATATTATGTTTTAAAGAAAACATACATTTGTAATTAGCCTTCTCTGCTTTTAGAATGTAAATTTATCAAGTCATGATAATTTTTATTCTGACAATAATAAACACCAGACTTGCTCACGTTACTAGGCAAATTTGAAGACCCTCGTAAAATATTTCAAAATCTTAAAAGTTTGATTAAAAATATGACTTTCAAAAATTGTAATTTATCTGAAACATAATCCAAATATGATTATCTGAGTGTTCACAAAGATATTTATAGAGATAAGTCAACCATCAAAACAAAGAGGTAGTTTTTAGAAGCTACCTCTTCTAAAGAAGAAGAATCCACTTATATTAAAACAAGTAGTTAATTATTTGGTTATATTTACACCTTGATGAGACAGT
Organism: Procyon lotor; assembly: GCA_028646535.1. Taxonomy (NCBI): domain Eukaryota; kingdom Metazoa; phylum Chordata; class Mammalia; order Carnivora; family Procyonidae; genus Procyon; species Procyon lotor. Next base: position 157,620,271 of record CM053603.1, on the reverse strand, counting down.
TAATTTCAGTTAGAAAATTGAGATTATACTGACTTTTTAAAAATATAAAGCCATGATCTTGGTTTTTATATGCCCAAGTCCTAATGTGGACATAAACAGAGGGAGAACGCTGGAAAATTACACAGAAAACCAAACCTTAGATATGTTTCATAATGTAAAGCCAATGCCATGTAGTAATTAGTGTGAAGAGACAACTGCTTGTCTTTGATTCCACCTTGCCTTTTTATAGGCCAAATGATACTAGCCAAGCTATACAAACTCTCTAATTTTCATTTTCCTCATTTGTAAAATAAACATGATAATGGCAATCATTACATAAATACTTATATGAGTGAGTCAATTCACATAAATGCTTGGAATAGACTTAAGCAATAGTGAATGTGGTTAATACAGATGAAGTTCTAAAGTCCAAACAGTGCAAGATTCGCCTGTATCAAAAATACTAATTTAAATATAGAGGCCATGTCTTATAATTTCAACCTTAGCATACTTTTCATTTTACTATAAAAGATATGATATGCATCTTTTGTACAAGCTCTCCATATATACACAGATATATACACACACACAGATTTCAAGTATGTATAAAACTGGATAATATAAACATGTAAAACTGATAATATGTACATATAAACAAGGAAAAAAATGTAAGCACACCTATGAGTATATTGAAATATTTACATAGAAATTTTAAAAGGATTTAATATTAGATTATATATAAATATGTACATATATACAGTACAAAAAATATGAATGACTTATTCAAAGAATTCCATGAAGACACTGCTTTCAGAAAACTTTGGTTTTATTTTTAAATTCTTTTTAATTTGGGACAAAATATTTAAACTTTCCAGATTTAAGCTTAATCTGAAATATGAGAGAATTTGAAATAAGTGAAATCTTTGGTCAATTTCAATTCTGTCAAAATTAATGACTTTCTAAAAAGCAGTATATATGCATGTGTATGTATATGTGTACATATATACATACACATGAATATATGTATTAGTACATATGCACTCACACATAAATCTGCACTATGTAAAGTTATATATATACACTAGTTTCTGAAATTCATAAAAATCTAAAATTCTTTTAAAACATATACTATTATATTAAGAAACCTAACACCTCTTCCTCAATAGCTGCTGCAATAGACAAATAAGATCAGTGAGGATATAGAATATCTACAACTCTATCAACCAACCTCACCTAACTGCTATTAACAGAACATTGCATCCAAATATTTGGAGCATTAATCAAGACAGAAAAGATAGACTATATGCTAAGCCATAAAGTAATTTTTAATGCATTTCGAAAGATTGAAAAGTAATATGGACTAAACTGTAGGATAAGAGAACTATTATACATCTCTTTTAAAATTTTACCACATATTCCTAAAGATGGATCATTTTTTGTAATTTTGAGTATAAAGTGGAGTGGTAAGTTAAAGCAATCAATCAAAATATCATAAAATATTCATCAAAATATTGAACTATCCAAATTGTTTAAGTGAACAAATGGTTTTATTTTTTGCCTAGATAACTATTTAGTTTCCAGAAACCTAAACATTGAAAAGTATTGAGTAATAATAGTCATACATTTAAATCATTGTAATCTGGGGAAAGTATTTAAACATTTTTATAATAAGGAACTATATGGTTTTATTAAGTTTAACCCTAAGACTACTAGCCTTGGAGATTATTTTCTTTTTCCACTTAATGTTCACAAATATACTTTATGGTACCTCTTGGAACACATTTATCTTAGCTATAAATTATATAAAATTTCAACTGTCTATTAACCATACTTCCAGGGGTTATGCTTCTAGTCTATAGCAACTAATTTTTAGAACTATCTTCCTTCCTGATGGTTACCACTAAGGAAATAATCGATTAAGCAGTTGTAAATTCTTAAAATTTGGGGGAGTCGGTTTAGAAATGCTGGAAAATTTTTTTTTAATATGGATGGCAAATATTTCATTAAAATCTGTTAATTTAGGGTGCCTGGATGGCTCAGTCAGTTAAGCGCCTGCCTTCAGCTCAGGTTATAATCCCAGGGTGCTGGGATCAAGTCCTACATCAGACTCTCTGCTTAGCATAGAGCCTCCTTCTCCCCCTCTTTCCCACTCGTGCTCTCACTTGTTATTTCTAGTTCTCTCAAATAAATAAATAAAATATTTTTTTTTTAAATCTGTTGATATGGTAATATTTCAAAACCGAGAAGTTTCCAGGGGAAAATTCATTTTCCACTGGAGAATTTTTCAGAATAATATTAATTTGTTTAGATTCAATAATTCGTTCCCTGTCTTCAACAATAGCTGATGACATTTAAATAGAAAATAAACTTATTTGAAATTCTGGTGAAACTATAAGATTACCTAATCATTAGATTTAATTATTAATAATTTCTGTTTATTTATTGTGCTATTCTGCTGTTTTACACAGTAAAATTCAACTATGATTTTAATATATTTTTGCTGCGGACATATTTGTGTTGTTTTCTTTCTCTGTGTTATTTATATTCATTAGGAATTGACTAGAAAAGACCACCTTGGGCCTTACCCAGGAGAGTGTGTTGCTTCATCATTTTCCTATATGAAGATCTGTTCCTTTAAGGAAAAAAAAACAAGTTTTGTTCAATTACATTATGGAAGTGCATCAGAAGTGAGTTTTTATCACACATCTTTAGGGATAGCATCTGGCCATGGTAGTCCTTGATAAAGAAAATGTCCACCATTGAGCAAGTATGAAAGTACACATGAAAATTCAGATGGCAGCCTCAAATATTAGACAAGTGATATGAACAATGTCCTCAGCTTTGAAACAAGCCTATGGCTCTTAAGAAGTCTAATTTGAAACAGACATTATTAATGTGGATGTGCGTATCATTCTGTAAGCAGAACAGGAAAAAAGAAATAAGTGGTAGAGTCTTACAATTTTGTATTCAGTTTTTAATTGAAATATGTAATTTCATATTTCAGTCTAAATGATTATTTACTGTTCTGTACATTAAGGTAATTAAAATTAATGCATGTGTTTCTTTTAACTGGAAAAAATAAGATGTACTATTTAGAATATAAATGCAAAATTTGGGGATATTTTTCTTTGCCAAAATTCCACTATATAATATATATTTATATATTTGCATATATTTTTCTATTTATATGTATTATATATTTACATGTATATTTGAAAGTTTTTATACAAATCATATAATACAGAACTGATGTTAGAGAATATACATTATTTATAATTGAAATGTAGTTGACATAAAATGTTATATTAGTTTTAGGTATATAACATAGTGATTCAACAATTCTGTACATTACTCAATGCTCACTCTGTAAGTGTGATATATGTTGTATTAATTGTGCAGCTATGGAGAAAGACCTGACTTAAATATCACATCCTCTTTGGTCACTTATATGAAAAAAAAAAAAGAGAATATTCCTCCTTCATTTTCATAAAATAAGCAATGACCCATACTACTTAATCCAAACTTACACAACTTAGTTGACACCACAAGAGACTTCTGCTCAAAAAATTGTGATTTCGCTAAAATTGTGCTTTCTCCTCTATAAACAATGTTCTTAGGTAATAGAAATACATCTTGTGATTTGCTGTAAGCCATCTCTATTATCTTGATAGTTTTGAGTTAAAATAAAAGAGAAACATAATTATCTTTGGTTACTAAAATGGCAGCAATTATGTTTCCATATCAGAAATGTATGCATGTGCATAAAGGTTATTTAAGAGTTAAATCCTAAGGGCACCTGGGTGGCTCAGTGGGTCATCTGCTCTTTGCTCAGCAGGGAGCCTGCTTCCCCCCTCTCTCTGCCTGCCTCTCTGCCTACTTGTAATCTCTCTCTCTATGTCAAATAAATAAAATCTTTAAAAAAAAAAGAGTTAAATCCTAAAATAATGTTTAGATGAGATTACAAAAAGATAAAAGAGGTCAACTAATATTGTGGTTTATTTATACTTGTTGAGTGACATATGCCATTTTCTATGGGTTATCTTTGTGCTATAGCTGTGCATTTAAATTTCTGTTCCATACACAGATTTTGAGAACATTAATGGCTCCATTATATTCATTTTATATTCACTACCACCTCCATTTTTAGGTTTCTAATCACTACACAATTATTTGGCTAAATCTTTTGCATAGAAACACTCCAGAGAATAGTGAGCAAAGAGCCTATTGACCCAGTTGCCACAGCTGGTTTATAGTTTTCTAGTGTGCATTCTTCAAGAAGGGGAAAGAAAATAACCAGTGGAGAAAAGACACCTAAAGAATAGAGAATAGAGTAGAAATGCAGAAAATATTCAGCTCACATTTTATCTTGTCCCGAAGCACTGGAGGTTATCAAATTCACTGTGTTTTATTAGCAGACTGTAGTTTTACAAGGAGCATGTTCCAGAAGGCATTAGCTGAGCTCATTTACTTGAAACTGTTTTGTATAGATCACCAATATATAAAGGAAACTAGAGCTAAAAATAGAAACACATACTACTGATAATTGCTGAGTAATTAAGTCAAAGCAAAGGTATACATTGAGGCACTTGAAGAATTGAGAAGTAACATTTTGATATGAAATAATGACCAGACAATGGATGCTAGGGTAGGACAGAAAACAATAAAATTAAAATTTAGCAGAATCAAAGAGAGGACTCAAAAGATGGTCTTGAATATTCAGAACTATTGGTTTAGCAATTCCTGGCCACTGATATCTCCAATACATCAGCTATTTTTAAGATTTCTTTGTAGTTGATTTCCACAGAAAGAAGTTATCTCATCTTTGTCTTTTAATATTCTAGGGCTTTTAAAAAACTAGGATGTATTTACTTACAGTAAATTCTACTCTTTGAGTAATTCAGTTCTGTCAGGTGCATTAAATGCATAGTGTCAAATAAATACAATCAATGTAAATTTACATCATCCCCCAAATTTGCTCTGTCTCCCTTTGTAGTCAGTGGATGATAAAGACTTCACAACAACTCAGGAAAAACCACCATAATCACTGTGCTCTAATTTGTCTCAGTAAAACGTTTGCTATGTTAAATTGTCTCCAAACTATTGCTCCAGACTTCTTGTGTTTTCTCATACTTTTTATACTAATTTTCTTCAATTTCTTTATCACTTTGTGGGACTAATGTGTGCCATGTGTCACATATTTTTAAAACATTAGTAGTGAGAGGAAATAATTTTAATATTTCAAAGTAAAATGTTATATTGATATAATGGGATTTTGCATTTTAATATTATTAGAGATACATAATATACTCACACATATATGAAGCACATATGCTTTGAATTGACTTAACTATAAAAATCAAGGTAATGTTCACTGAAGTTCTATGAATTAATAAATTCTGTAAATAACATTGAGTTTAATATTTGTGTATTTGCTTCAACTTAGAAGGTATGTGTATTTCCCACTTCCATGTATGTCTGTGAGTCAGAACAATAAACACCACCAAGGAATGATGCTACTTGTATTGACAGAACAAATATGAATGTTTTTTGGTTGTAACTGTGATAATTGTTTTTACCTGCCAGAATCTACCGTAAATAAAGTTATGGCTGGTTTATTGAAACTTACATTATATGTATACTACTACTATAACTAGTAAGATTTCACTCAGTCCTAACCATTCTAAGTGCTCTCTATGTATTATCTCTTTCAATCATCAGTACAATTCTTTATAATAAGAACTGGTCTTATGCCGATTTTATAAATTAGAATCTGAGGCAGAGAGTATTTAAATAACTTGGCCAGGGCATGTAGTTAATAAATAGTACAGCTTAATTCAAATGTAGACTGATTCTGGAGCCCACACACTTCACTGTTTCTCTTGAGACACTCTGAAAATTTGAAAATGCTTTAAATGCTTCAATAATCAAGTTAAAAGTTTCTACATTGTGGGGCACCTGGGTGGTTGGTTAAGCATCCAACTCTTGGTTTCAGCTCAGGTCGAGATCTTGCCGGGTCGTGATATTGAGACCGGTATCGGTCTCCATGCTCAGCGCAGAGTCTGCTTGAGATTTTCTGTCTCCCACTCCATCTGCCCCTCCCCCTGCTCATGCTCCCTCTCTCCTTCTCTAAAATAAATAAATAAATATTTTTAAAAAAGAGTTTCTATATTTTTTAAAAATTTTATTTATTTATTTCACAGAGAGAGACAGTGAGGAAGGGAACATAAGCAGGGGGAGTGGAAGAGGGAGAAGCAGGCTTCCCGCAGAGCAGGGAGCTGGATGTGGGACTTATTCCCAGGACCCTGAGATCCTGACCTGAGCTGAAGGCAGATGCTTAATGACTGAGCCATGGAGGCACCCGAGTTTCTATGTTGTTAATGCTTTATTCCTACTTACCTCTAGTGCACTCACCACTTTTTAACATTCCAGGATATATTGATTTTCTACCATTCTATGTACATTGCCTCTACCATTTACATGACTTGTTTGAAGCAAATGCAATTACAGAAAATAAGCTTGCATAAGATAGAACTTAAAACACAAACCATTAGTTGGGTTGACTTACATATTATCCATTGATAATTGTTAATTATATTTGAGTAAATTGAGTTTTGATATCACTGTTGAATAAAGGCACTTTACTATGTTTATTTTGCAATAGTCAATACTCTTTAATTGATGATCAATATTTCTATAAAACAGAAATGACCTGTCTCATATCGGTATTTGTTTCATCTACATTTAACAAGTTACTTTTTTATTTTTATTCAAATAAAGTCATCTTTCAGGCAATCTTTGAAGAGACTAAACAATGGCAATGACAAGTATGTCTGATTGTGAATTGCATCAAAAAGTTGCTTCCAGGTTTGCAAATGGCATTTCAATATTAAGTAAAATGTTAAGAAAAATTTAAAGTCACAATTATGAAAACTTTGAAAAAATCTTGAGTGAAAAATATGGGAGATTGTATATTCATTTTAACACTAAACTAAGAATGTAGAAAAATGTTGTTATTTTCCAAATTTGTGAACTAAAATTACAACACTTCATTCGTTGAACAGATTGTTATTGAGTATCAATTCTGTATAATTATGTGATTCTGAATATATTATTATTCACTTCATAACAGTGAATAAGACAAACCTTTTTATGATGTAATTATGGAAATTGTTGTTGCTAATAATAATTATTCTTTAATTATTGAGGAATGAGACCAATGAAGATAATAGGACACTTAGATTATCTCATTTGACAAAATCATCAAGTGGTGCAATGACATTAAGCTATATATGATAATGTCTTTAAGATACAGTAGTAGTTGAGGAGGAGTAGAATGATACCCCAAAATATACCACTTTGGCATATTGGTTATTTTGAATTAAGTTTAGTTGAGAAACAGCCAATGTAAGAAGGATACTCTGAGCTCCACCTGTCTTCTTGAAAGCAGGAAATCAATCTCCCATGAAAATATCCTACCTATACCAAGAAAGTAGAAGTCATCATCATTGCCAGAGATTGGAATTAACTCTAAGAGTGCTGTATAAACAAATCTTCCTCACTAATTTGCTAACTCAAGCCCAAACTTCTACAAACTTGTATCTTAGTCTAAATGGTATAAAAGCTTCCTGATTTAGTCACTTTGAGCTTTTGGGGTCTCGTACATACAAAATAAAAATTGTTTATCTCCTATTAATCTGTCTTGTGTCAGTTTAATTATTAGAACAGCCAAAGAACCTAGAGGAGAAGAGAAAAGTTTTCTTCCTCTACAGAGTTCACTGTCTTTATCCGTATCCCATGTTCAATATGTTTCCAACTTCTTCCATGAAAATGTGGTCTTCATTGGTCCAAACTCTTTGATGTTTTTGTTCTCTACTTTCCTCAGTCTGAACAAATATGAATTTTAAAACAAGTATAAATAGCTATTAAGACAGTCTAACATTGTTGCAGCAATAGATAAGCAAGCAGATAGAACATCACAGTGCTGGTATATGTTTGCATATACTGAGATATGGTATAGGACAGAGATAGTACTGCATCTAAGTGGGTAAAATAAATATTTTTAAATATATGGTACTGGAAAACAATGTATCCATATGGAAATTAAATAGATTGCATTTACCTCAAACCCCCTGAGAAAATTATTTCTAAGTATATTACATATCCTAATTTAACTGCAAACTTATAGTATTTTATAAGATTATATAACATTTTCACAATCTCAGAGTAGTGTGTGTATGTATATATATGCATATATATTTTTAAAGACTTATTTGTTTGTTTGTTTGTTTGTTTAGAGAGTGTGCGAGTCAGGGAAAGGGCTTGATCTTACGATCCTAAGCCAAAATCAACAGTTGGTTGCTCAACCAACTGAGCCACCCACGTGCTCCTACATATATATTTTAAGCAAGAGAGGAAAATGAATCAAAACAACTCAGCTCTTCAAAAAAGACAGAAACTTAATGCCTCAAGGCACTTCAGACAACCTCAATCTAGTCATAAGATGGCTGAAATCACTGAGCAGGTGTTTCAGTGGCCTCAGAACAAAGAATACAGACTCTTACAAAATAGGTCCAGAAAAGTAACTGTACAACAACAAAGAACAACAATAACAAACCAGTTAAAGGGTATAACTAGTGAATTTAATAAATATGTATTAAGTAAATAAAAAACTGAAAATTCATCTCTTTGCCTTTTAACACACCATCCTGACTCTTTGCCTTTGGTTTTCTTAGTTCCATTTCTCCTTCAACTGTCGCATATTTGGGGAATAGACTCAAACATTGTATGGCTTTGCATTCAATAGTACTTTTACAGTGAACAGATTTTAAATAGTGATTGTTAATTTTGAAGTTAAAAATCCACTTAAGATCTAATCAATGAAGATTTAATTTCACCTATAACAAGTACTCTTGCTATGAACTGTGACAATGTGAAAGTAACAATGTGATAAACAAGAGAAAGAAGATGAAAGGTTCATATGATCAAAGTGGCACATATCTCCGTTTGCCTGAGATTGTACTGGATTATTCCTCTTGTTCCAATGTCTCACGGTTTACCACTTTCTTTTAATGATGGTTTTACCAATTATTTTATTATAGTAAACATAACAGGTTTGGCAGACTTCCCTTATGTAGTTAGCTCAATGATGCAATGAAGTGCACTCAGACACCAATAGTTAGGGGTGATGAACCCTTGTGAATCTTGCGTACTAGTGAGAGGAATATTCAGTAATGCAACCCCAGTAGGGCATGTGGTGTGCTAGCCAGTTATTTGGCCCATCAGGCCTATAATCTATGAGAAGTTATGAGTTAGATCTATATGAAATATATTGGAGGAAAAAAAGCCAAACAGCTCTGCCTCGCAACATACAGGAAATAGTATGAGTTCTTTTGTTATGATAGTTTCATCCTTTGTTTTATGCATTGATTCTATAATTAATTATTAATTCTATTCTTTGGTGACAGTCTTAGTTTTTCAGTAAAGTCTTTAGAAGCAATGAGCATAGTTGCCGGCGTCCAGCTCCAGCTGGGGTGGATCTTACGAAGGAAAGTGTGGCGTCGGCAAGTGAGGAGGTGCAGACACACAGTCAAGGTACCTCTCTTCCTGAGGATCTCAGGGGACCTTTATTTATACCTCAAGATTTTACATTGTTTCCCATGTGTTCTTTGTTTGCAGCTCAATGAGCCTGACTTAGAACATACCAATTATAGATATAGATCTTTTCCTTTCAGTTTCTTCTCTGGACTTGATAGTTTGACCTTTATAAGTTTCCTTTGTGCTCACTAATGGGTATAAGTGGTGCATGAGGTGATAGACAAAGTTATGATAGGAACATAAAGTATAAAGTATATGAGATGTTAGACAAAGAGAGGGTTTGGTGGTTTTACACGACCTTTAAACAATCTGATTAAAGTTTAACCTTATACCAACTACTCAACTACTTTTCATGAAGACTAATAATCAGCCTCAAATAGCATGCAATAGTAACATTTGATTCTTGTAGAGTATTTATCCCAACGCCTGATTTCCTCTAAGCGAGCTCTCCTGGGGAAAAGGCACCAAGGTGGTGACCTTCTCTTTATTCTTTCCCAGAGAGACACAGAAAATGCTCTAACCATTTTTCCATTACTCTTAAACCGTTTATGTATGTCCTCAGCACAAACACTTGCGTGATCATAAATGCCTGTGTAAGATATGGGAAGGGTGATTGGTCTCATTGTTCATTCTTCTAGAATAGTCGTCATTGATGTTAGCATAAAAATTATTTCCCTTAAGCCCATAGATTAAGCCCACAATTACAAGAAATGCCATAAACAAAATGAAAGGATGTAGCAGGGACCAGCTCTGGATTCTCCTGACTTTCAGGATTGTCCCTCATAACCAGACTTTGTCAGACACCATGAGTAGCTTGGTCCGCGTCACATAGTCTACCAATAAAGTTTATACTTAACAAAAAATCAAGAACTACATTTCCTTTTCCCAAAATGGTGCAAATAAATATGTTATTTGTGCAAACTGTTGACATTGGCCTTTGAATATCAGATCCCTGTTGATATCTAAAATCACAAACTGCATGATGCAGATCTGTTAAAGAAATGCGGTACTTCTTGAAAAATTAGTAACTATTTAGAAAGATGTTTCCTGAAGACCAAAATATGACACATGCATCTGTAGAACTGTATTTACATATTATTCTGTGAAACATGACTTTTTCTATGAACAAAATGACTATTTTTCTGGGCTAATGTGACCCATTTCCAGATTTTTCTCCAAATTTGGCACATACATAAAGTGAAGTGAAGATTGTGAGTTTTTCAGTTTCATAACTTGGTTATATTGTGGCAGTTTTATATTATGTGCTTCTAGAAAGTCAGTTACATGAATTCCACTAATAGGCTTTTTTAAAAAATTCAATTCGGGAAATCAATTTTCTGTTTAGATTTTGGAAGCTCATTCTGTTGAAGGTGAAACATGAGATATTCCTATGAATGTTTTATCAACTAAGTTGAAAGTTCAATATTGAGGAAAAAATTACTTGTTTCTGTGCTGTTAATGTGACTACGAATTTGGACAGAGCATAGCATTGCTGTAAAGCACAATGTTCTTACTAAATTTAGAAAACCATGGAGCAGAAATGTATTTAGACTTGGTTGTGGTGCATACATTATTCATAATTGCATCTGAACAGGCTGAGATATTCTGCTAACCCAAGATAAGCAGCTAACATTCATAAAAATTAAGATATATATCTTCATATACATGCATGTATAGATATATATTCAATAGAATTAAACTGCAAATCATTTGTAGAAATGCTTATTTTCAAGTAAAATACTTTCTTGGATATCCACCATTAAGTGATTTTTTTAAATGTTTCAAACTTTAAAAACTAATACAATTCAAACTTAGTGTTCAAAAATGATTTTGATATTTTTTGTAACCTTCTCTAAGTTCTGTTGTATTTCATTCAAAATTATTTGATATTTTTCAAAATGTTCCATAAATGAAGCAGCAATAATTTTCAATTTTTGTAGTTCTCAATAAATTGTAGTTATTGGAAACATACATTAAAGACAGGACAATATATTTTCCCAACAAAATCAGGGGAAAAAAATGAAAGAAAAATTTAAATAATGCTCAAGATTTAATTTTCATATTTTGTAATATTATCTCAAAAGTCTAGACTTTTGAGAATGATCAGTTGAAGATACTCCTAGAATGGGAACAGAATTAAACTGAGAAGAGCTGCAATTTTGCAAAATCTAAATTTGACCAAATATTTTAAAATAATAACATTTGTCTTATAAAGTATTTTTAAAAGAAAGATATTTTGAATGGAGAAAGAAGTATCATAAAAATTTTGAGACTGAAATATGAATACATTTTAATACAAAACTAAGTTAAATTGAGGATATTCTGTATGACCACCATGTGGCAAAATTTCCTAAATTTAACAAGTACTTCAGCCCTTATGAGAGATAACTTTCTCAACTACAATATTACAGTCTGCAGAGAATCATTTGAAGTTGTCAAAATTTTACACTTATTAAAGATAAATTATGGGGCACATGGGTGGCTCAGTTGGTTAAGTATCTGTCTTCGGCTCAGGTCATGATCCCAGGATTCATCCCCGCAATGGGCTCCCTGATCAGCAGAGAGTCTGCTTCCTGCTCTCCATCTGCTGCTCACCCCAACTCGTGCTCTCTCTCTTTCTCACTTTACTCTTTCTCTTAAATAAACTAATAAAAATCTTTTAAAAATATAAAATATAACCACTGTTTACTCTTACTATGTCTTTGGTTTTCTTTTACAAAAATGCTACCATCATTAACAATATCAGGAAAGAAAGAGAGGCTATCTTGAGACCCCTAGACATAAAAAAGATGAGAGATTACTACAAATGACTCTATGAACAAAATTTGGTAAAATATATTAAATAAACATTCCTGGGGCGCCTGGGTGGCTCAGTGGGTTAAAGCCTCTGCCTTCGGCTCAGGTCATGATCCTGGGGTCCTGGGATCGAGCCCTACATCAGGCTCTCTGCTCAGCAGGGAGCCTGCTTCCTCCTCTCTCTCTGCCTGCCTCTCTGCCTGCTTGTGATCTCTCTCTGTCAAATAAATAAATAAAATATTAAAAAAAAAACAAAAAAAACCATTCCTTATAAAACACAACCCATAACCTAGCAAATATCACTCAAGACAAAGTAGATAATCTGAATAGCATTATATGAATTAAATAAATTAAATCAATAGTGAAACCTTAGAAAAAGAACTTGAAGCCCATTTGCTTCACCAGGTAATGTTACCCAACAATTAAGGAAGATATAATACAATTATCTCACAAACTGTGAAGTTTAAAGTGAAATAGTTATAACAAATATTATCAAACCAGCATCAATCTGATACCACAATGAGAGATCTTACCAGAAAAGTGACCAGCAAATTCACCTATATCAGCATATGGAATCCAGCGATATATACATGTCTATAATGAATAAATGATAAATATATAATATAATTTATAAATATATTAAAATAATAATACATAACAACCAAGTGGCATTTATCCTGAAAATATAAGAATATTTTCAAAATGAATCAGTGTGTTCTTCTTAAAACCATAAAAAAGGAAAGCCTAGTGATCATATGTGATACACTTAATATGTATCACATATTGATACATAATATATATAATATGTATATTATATTGATATATATTGACACAAAATATTGATACATAATAGTGATACACTTAATATGTATTGTATTAATATCATATTAATATGAAATATTTAATAAATTAATTTAATATGTATCAATCAATTTTTTAAAAGCATTTAAAATGCTTTTAAATGTAAAAGCATTTAACAAAGTTCAATGTGTATTCCTTAGAAAAATTATTACTTTGGGAATAAAAAAGTATGTCCTTAAATTGATAAAGGGCAGCTACAAAAATACCACTGATAACATTATACTTATTAGTGAAAGATTTAATGCTTTCCAGTAAGTGTGGGAACAGAGTAAGAACAGCAACTCTCACCAATTTTGTTCGAATTGTACTGGAAATCATAGCTAGTGCAATAATAAGAATAATGGTAATGAAAGAAAAATGAAGATTGGAAAAGAAAACAAAAGTAGAAGTGTCCCTATTCACAGATGAACTGATTGTAGATGATTCCAAAGAATATACAAATAAACCTCTGAAACTAAGCAGTGATGTTATCGTCATAGGCTATAAATTCAAAACACAACAATCAATCACATTTTTATGTAATAATGAACAATTAGAAACTAAAATTAAAAAAAAATATTGTCAGAGTGCCTGGATGGCTCAGACGATTAAGCGTCTGCCTTTGGCTCAGGTCATGATCCCAGGGTTCTGGGATTGAGCCCCACATCAGGCTCCCTGCTCGGTGGGAAGCCTGCTTTCCCTCTCCCACTCCCCCTGCTTGTGTTCCTGCTCTCGCTGTCCCTCTCTCTGTCAAATAAATAAAATAGTTAAAAAGTATATTGTCATAGCTTGATAAAATGAAATACATAGACATAAATCCAACAAAACATGCAGGATCAGTGTGCAAAATTAAAAATCGTGGATACAAGAAATCAGAGAAGGCCTAAATAATTGGGTAGACATTGTATGCTCATGTACCAGAAAAGTTAACATAGTTAAGATGACAATTCTTTCCAAGTTGATCTGTAATTGAGAATAATTTTAATTAAAATTCAAGCAGCAATTTCATCCAGAGATAGAAAATCTGACTCTAAAGTTTGTATACAAGCAATATGGACAAAAACAATTTTGAAAAACAAGAACATAGTTAAAGGACACACACTATTCGACTCTAAGATGTATTGTACAGCTATGACCATGACCATCTAAATTGTAGTACTGAAAAAGAATAGATACATATAGCATGTATCAATGGAACAAAATTTAGTATCCAGGAATAGGCCTGTATGAGGTCATTTGATTTTTGACTAAAGCTCAAAAACAATTCTATGGAGAAACGAGTCTTTCTTTTTTTTTTCTTTTTCCAAAGCTGTGTTTTTACTTTTTTATTTCAGCTTTATTGAGGTTTAATTGCTATATAAAATTGTAAGGTATTTCAAATGCACATCGTAGTGCTTTGATATATGTGAACATTGTGAAATCATGCCTCCCACATTCATCATCTCATATATTTACCTCTTTTTCTTCCTCCCTCCCTCCCTCCCTCCCTTCTTTCCTTCCTTCCTGGTGAGAAATTAAAATTCTACTCATTTAGTAAATTTCAATACCGACTACAGTGTTCTTAGCTATACTCACCACGTTCTGCATTAGATCCTCAGATCTCATTCATCTTTTGACTGGAAGTTTGTACCCTTATCACCAACCTCTTTCTGGTTCCCCCACCCCTAGCCCCTGACAAACACTTTTTTATTCTGTGTTTCTGAATTTTACTTCTTTTTTTTTTAGAACCCACATACAGGTGATACCTAGCAATATATTTTCTTCCCCTGGGAGCCTTTCAACAAATGAAAACTTAGACCTCACATGCAAGAAAAGAAAGTTGCACTTTATACCACACTTTGTATAATATTAACACAAAATTGATAATGGATTGATTTTTTAAAAGTAAACCCATAAAAATTCTAGAAGAGACCAGATCAGAAAACCTTTGTGACCTTGGATTTGGCCAAAAGGTCTTAGACATGGTTAAAAAATACAGTCCACAAAAGGAATTTATCTTTGGCATGCGCTTACTTCCACCGGCCCTCTATTTTCTGATTTAATTTTAGGAAATGAAAATTTGTGTAACTGAGAAATTGAAAACATTTTTAAAAAGCAGTTTGGGAACAACAGGAATAGTGCAAAAATGGGAAGATATTTTATGTGCAAGAAGTGAAGTGTAAGAAGGAAATATTAAAATTATACAGAAGAACTGTATTAGATACCTTACTAAGATCAGAATATTAATTAAATATCCTGCTCTATCCATTACAACTATTGTTTTTATGACATATATAAATGTTTCTATTTCATCCTCAGATATTCTGAACTTCATAAATCTAATGTTTTCTTCTGGAAGGTAATCTTTCAATTCTGAAAACCTTATATTCTTATTGTTTATCATCTGTCATTTTTTACAAATGGTATAATAAACTCTGAAATACAAAATACATGTGTGTCTCTGTTACAGATGAAATTAAATCACACAATGATCTCCAATTTTTCTTCTTTGAACAAAAGATAAATTAGTATATCAACGACTCTAGTAAACTTCTTATCTTAAAAATTATATGTCTGTAAGATTGGGTAATGTACTTTAAAAATTTATGCTACCATTTCTTATTGCTCTTTTGTTTTTTTGTTTGTTCATTGTTTGCTTTAAAATTGCAGACATACAATGTGAGATATTGATGAGGAAAACATATACAGGAAATGACACTTTGCCTATCTTCCCCTCCTGAACTTGTTTTATCAGCAGGCTGGATAGTAGAATTGAAAGGCTTTTATGCCATCTTAGCATTTCAGGTATGTTTATTTGCTATTTCCATTAGCAGATCAGCTGTGAATTATCATTTATTTTCTTTACAGTTTTATGATTCTGATTCTTATAATGAATTTCAATTTTTTTTTAACATACTAGTTATTGGATACTCATTGAAATATACATAACAGATAGTAGAAGAAATGTTTTATAAATCTTAATGCCTACATCTAATAAAATGAAACTACAACCTCTTACATTTAATTTATATATTTCAAAACTACTTTGTCCAAAAGGCTTTGGACAAATCTTGGTGTCTTTAAAAAGAGTATAATTTCCTTAAAATTAAGAAAAAATTAAGCTGACACATTTTAAAGTATTAACTGAAATTTAATTTCCATAATTCTGAATAAGAATATATTGAAATGATATTTTCCTAAACTAAAACAGCTTCTCTACTAATGCTAATTGGATTAAATCTTTGGCTTACTCTCTTGTTATTGCAACATATTTAATTATAAAAAAATATTAACAGCATTTAGTTGTATAAAGTATAAAGAATATGCTAATTTAAATTTGCTATATTTGCTCCCAATGATGATCAGAGAGGAATCAAATTAAAGATTCCAAAGGCATAGTGTAGTTTTTAAAACATGTTATCCCCTCATCATATAGTTTTATAGATATCTTGAAATTTTAAATATAAAGAAAAGGATTGGTACTTGTATGGGAATTTCCTGATCATTCTTTCTCCTCAACAAACACACACACGCACAAACAGGCGCGCACATACGCACAAACAGGCGCGGGCACACACACACACACACACACACACACATACAGATGCTATTTCATTGATATATATATTGATAGACTGTCACATATGGTGTGTTAATTAGTTAATTAATTTGGAGAACTGCCACAAATATTATGTATCCATGTTTACAATTTTTGAAATGTAGTTTATAAATCAGGTTTTAAAAATAACAATTGGAATAAGCACAGGAAATCAGAATGCTAGACTAATGCACATGAACTAACATAAATAAAATACTATATACAAGATGGCTGATAATCTTTTACCAGATATTCTCACATTAAAAAGTATAAATAGTAGAATTTACCTGAAAGAATGCAGATTGTCAAAAATATAATAAATGAGATAAATTGTGCAAGTGAAATTATTCTGACAACAGTTTCTCTCTTTCTTTTTTTAGTTTATCTTTTCTGTCAATTTTCTGCTTCAATTATTCATGCCATATTTCTTTCTTTTTTTTTTACTTACTATGATAACTTTTTCCCCAATTACTTTTATTTTATTTTTTCAGTGTTCCAAGATTGTTTATGTACCACACCCAGTGCTCCATGCAACAAGTGCCCTCCTTAATATCCACCACCAGGCTCACCCATCCTCCAACTCCCTTCCCTTCCAAAACCTTCAGTTTGTTGCTCAGAATCCACAGTCTCTCATGGTTCATCTCCCCCTCCAGTTTCCAATTCACCCTTCCTTTCCTTCTCCCAATGTCCTCCATGTTTTCCCTTATGCTCCACATGTAAGTGAAACCATATGATAATTGACTCTCTGCTTGACTTATTTCACTCAGCACAATTTCTTCCAGTCCCGTCCATGTTGATACAAAAGTTGGGTATTCATCCCTTCTGATGGAGGCATAATATTCCATTGTATATATGGACCATATCATCTTTATCCATTCATCTGTGAGTGAAATAATGTTTCTGCAGTGAGGGTAGTTATATGAAATAACAGGTAGATAAGATGTTTAATGATTGGCAAAACAGTATTTCTGCTGAGATGGGTCAAAATCTATATCATATTTTGTTTCCAAATATATAGAAATTATTTAGAAGTAGGGTCAACATAATTGTATGTATAACAGAAATTATGCATAAAGTAAATTGTTACTCTCTAGCTGTGCTGCTAAGCTCACTACTGTTCACGTCACAAACACTGCAACATAAAGGTGTTGTTTCTTTCAGGACCCTTACAGGCCGAAACCAAACTCTACTCTCTCTAGTTTGGGAAGAAAGACTTTTAAGAAAATATTAGGCAATTCAAGACTCTCCCTGAGGACAGAGATCATGATTGACAGATATGCACCCAATGACGTTGTCCAACCTTGTCTTCAAGTTGCCTAAAATCCACTGACACTGGAGCTCAGTGCAAAACTTCAGTCACAGTTGTCCCTGTCACCTCCAAATCTTGAGCAAGAGATAACCAACCATTTCTACTTCTGTAGACAGGCTTCCTGCCCTGAGCTTCCTGCACTGCCCTAACCGCTGTTCTGACCTAAAGCAACTCCCTCAATTTAAAGCCACCTACCAGCAGCCAGCATAGCCCTTCCAACCTGATCCCCTGCATTGTTCTATACAAGTTCTGTAACCCCACTGCCTGGGGCCCAGAATTTTGAGTTTGAGCTCATCTGGGTCTGCAAGGGTAAAATAAACCCGAGTTCTTCTTCTCACCGGTCTGATTTTTTTTCCCCATAACACAGTAACAAAAATGTTTCTCCCTTCACACTGTAAAATTATTTGTAAATATGAAAAGAAAATATTTGGATTTTCTAGGGTATTGAACATGACTTCAAACAGTGTGCTCTCATCATATTTTCTTTTTTTTTTTCATTTTTTTCATCATATTTTCTTCTATGCAGTAACATCCCCATATAACAAACTATGAAGGATACCATGCCAATTTATGTAATTCAGTGTTTTTGATCCCTGACCTCTCAAAAGTGGGGCAACACAAACCTTTCTTCATATTCTAATTCAGAACCAAGTTTCAGCTTTTATTTCTCTGAATTTCTAAGTGATATCCATATTTCCTCTCCTCCCATCCTAATTCTATCTTTCTATTATTCTATATACAAATTTTAAAATACATGCCACTAAAGTATCTAAAATAGCTGCAGAAAGAAACTGAGGGACAAGAAAATTATTTAAGATTTACATATAAATATATGATACTGCAAGGGAAGTATATGAATAGATAGTTCAGTTCTTAGCTTTATAACCGATCACAAGACCGTAATTGGTATCTATGCCTTCTTCCTCTATCATTCTGTCTGTATTCCCTCTGTTCACAGGCAGCTCTTTAGCTGATTGAAGTTTGTTATTTGATGGGACTATCCAAACCTTCATTCCTGAAGGAGTTAAGTTCATGCTGGTCCTTCCCTAGGGGTTTACTTAGTCTCCCAAACACTTTCACTGCTTAGTTCCAAGTATATTCTCTCTTCCTTCATTGTGTGGCATTGTATTTGCCTTTGTAAGACATATAATTACCTAATTTATCACTGGAAATGTTCATTTTACCAGTTTAAACAGAGGCATCTGAACCCCAAAGTGGAAGATAATATTCCGGCTTCTATTTCAGAGGGGCCAATACTGCATTCCCTGGCAAGCACTTTTGATACATTCCCACCCTAGATTCTGATACAGTCTGACCTGGAGAAAGGCAAATTCTTTCTGTAAAGGGGCAGATAGTAAGTAGTGTATGCTTGGTAGACCATATGGTATCTTTGACAACTACTCAATTCTACTGTTATCACACAAATGCAGCCATAGACAACATATAAACAAATAGGTTTGACTGTGTTTCAATAACATTTACAAAAACAGGTAGTGGACCTGGTTTGGCTCACAGGCAATAGATCAGACTCCTTCGCCAAACTGTCTTAGTTCGAGTCACAGAAATAAGAAACAAATAAATGTGGAAGTGAAATATTAAACTTTATAGTAAAAAATGCCAATTCCAATTTCACATTCTGAGTTCCCAAACCTGTGTATTTTGGCTTTAAGTGAGACAAGGAAATGAATCAGTTTCCAATTCAAAACATAACACAACCAGTAAGCTAGAAATCCAACTTTGCAAGCTAGTATCTGGGACCTAAGTAATAGTTTTAAAAGGTCCTACCATTCTTGTGGATGAGTTAGACAGTAATATCAAAAATGTTATTAGTTTCAGTTGCCTTAATTAATTGATTAGCTTAATTTTTTTTCTGTATATGATCAGAAGAATACAAATGGTTGTATAGGAGAAATGGTGACTAGGGTGTTCAGTAATCCCACATAGTTTTATTGGCAAAGACATCTATTCAAGAAAGTCAAACAAAACCCAGAATATAATTTAAATGATATAAAATTTGCTCCTCAATGATTTAAAGATATTACCATATTCTCAACCTGGCTGGTTGGTTCCCCATGAATATAGTAACCAATAGGGATAGGGTGTTGAACGTTCTGGAAGTTCGGGCACTTTAGCATTGGCATAAGCAAGGTCAACTTCAGTGAAGGGAACTCTATTATTGATATTAGGTGCAATTCCAAAATCTGGTGGCATGGCACATGACCATGCTTTTATTTTTGCATACTTTCAAGCATGTATTGGGAATCACTGAGGATTGGAGGCTAAACTAATGAATATGATTATTGTAATGTATGGTTATTACCCTTTCCTCTACAGTAAATAAGCACGTATCCATTTGGAAAAAAATATAAGAAAACATTTCTAACAAATTCTTGGGTTTTTATCACAGAATCTTTTCTTAATATTTCCCATCCTAACCTTTGAAATTTTCCATCCTAAACAAAGGACTTTAGTTCTATGATATGATGGCACAGGCTCAAGGACTATATAAGGATCCTTAATGTATACTTTAAGGCTCAGTCAAGCCTATTTTCTGCAGATGTAATCTTTTTTAATTATACACATCATGTAAGACTGTAATGGCATTTGATATATTTTGGTCCTAAGGACTCTGATATATTTTTTGCTCCAATAAAAGTGTGGGCCAGTCAGGGTGATCAGATTGTACTCTGTCTCTGCTGAATATTATAATGAACACCCACCTTATCTCTGGTAGATAAGTGGAGCTAATTGGTTTCTTCCAGTCCAATACCCACCTACCAAACTGCACAAGTTTGTTACAACTGACACAACAAAATAGCATGGACTGGATGGCTTAAGCAATAGAATTTCTTCTTATAATTCTGGAGGTTATGGGTCCAAGATCAAGGTGACAACAGGTTTGGTTTCTTCTGAGCCTTCTTTCCTTGTCTTGCATATGGCCATCTTCTCTCTGCATAATTACTTGGTCATTCCTTGGTCTGTGTGTGTCTGTAGTCTAATTTCCTCTTCTTATAAGGACACTGGTCATATTGAAAGGGGTCCACCCACATATCTCATTTCACTTTAATTGTCATTCTAAAGGTCCCATCTCCAAGTACAGTCACATTCTGAGGTCCTGCAGTCTGAGACTTTAAGACACAGATTGGAGGACACGGTTCAGCCCATAACACCATCCCATTTGAAATCTGGTAATATATTCTAATAGCAACATCTCCGGAAGCTTAGATCATAGAAAAAAACCACTAATGATACTCATTAGTATTGCTGGCACTCCCTCTCAGTGATGTGTGATCTAAGTTATGATGAAGGGAATGATTTCCCACCTAGAAGGGCATTATTGAAGAGTGGATGAGCATCTACTTCAACATTCCTATCCCTCTACATCCTGTCTGTATATTGAAAGAACTCAAGGTTTTCTAATACAGCAGGAAAAAAAAAACCTTATGGGACAGGATGAAAGGCTGCTTATGATGGAAATGAAGCTCAGTGAAATTTAGATGTCAAGATGTTTATCAATTCAATCTTTAAATTTTGATAAATATTCCTTTTCCAATTCTGAAGGTTCCCTTTTTTCTATAACAATGTCCTATTATATCACAGACACAGTGGCTAGGGGTTCAACTTAGTTTGATAATTATTTATGGTTTGTAGCTATTTTAGTCCTATAACTGGAAGAAATGGTGGTTTCCTTTTAGCACAATCATAGAAAATAGCTATTTCTCATAACATTTTCCTGTGTGAAATTAAGACTGACAAAAGGCTCATTCTGTAGGTTCTCCAATATATTTAGAAAAGCCAATTAGCCATTTTTTTTTCATCTTGAACTTTACACTATTTTTTGGCAAGAGACAATTACATCTCCCAAGAACTTGCTCTCAATTTGCAATTCATTACAGATGATTAAAGAAAATTATCTATTAATCATTTCTCCATTGTATGTCATGGGTTGCTAGAGTCTCATACTTGATGTATCAAATACCAAGGGATACTTGACGCTCTTTAAATTCACTAAAACCAGTTAACCTATTCTCAATTCTCATTTTCTTAGAGTGTGATAGTTGACATCATGGTAAATGTCAATTTCTGTAAAAGCAGGGTTCTTAGAAGAAAACATTAAAAACTACTCTTGCAAGTTTCTTCATAAAGATTATTCAGGGGTATTTCCTGGCTCACAGACTCCCTAGTGGACTAGAATCTGGCTTAAAGGAGTAAATTCTAAGCAAAAAGGACAAACTACAATGGGACCACCATCATAGTAGCTTTAACTGTTGATTCTAGGCAGCAGGTACCCAAAAGACATCAACTGCTACCTCCCAGAGTCAGATGAAGCCCCCACTGTCCCCTCAGCAAAAACTAACATCTACACAATGCTTTCTTTCACACATTTCTCTCTTCTAAGTGGAAAATCTGCAAGAGTACATCTGACTGGCAGCACCTATATTATATTTGTTTATTTATAGTTAATGGTAATTCATTTTCTGATTTCTACACTGAAGAATGCATTTACAAAATGTGGGATACTCCCCAGATGTGGGAATAGTATGCAAGATACACTGAGCTGACTCAGTCAAGTCCAACTGAAAATCCTATGACAAATTTTGTTCAACTCACTGGAGAAGATGTCTGGTTTAACCAATGTCTCAGTGCTCAGCCTCCCCTCAACCCCTGCTGACCTTAATTTTAAATCTTAATCAATTAAGATTTCTTACTTTTAAAGATCTTTTCTTTGAGTTTGGTTGACATTTTAAGATGTACTAATGTGTCAGTTAATTTAATTATGATCTTGAGATTCATTGGGTTTTCTGAATCTGAAATTTGTGGGGTTTTTTCTTAACAATTCTGAAAAGGTTTTAATATCCCTTCTGTAAACATTTTAATTTTTTTTCATTTTCAAGGTTTTTTTGGTAACTCTAATCAGATACGTTAAATTGACTTACTTTATTCTACATGTTGCTTTACCTCTCTTTAATAATTTAATTTATTTTACTTTGATTACATTTTGTACAGTTCAAATTCAAATTCTAGTTAAATGATCTTTCTCTTCAAATGCATCTAATATGTTGTTTATTCAAACCACTGAATCTTTAATTTGGTTTATATATTTTTTCATATGTATATAAAGTCTATCTTTTTTTTTATAGTTACAAATGTTTAAAATCACTTTACATATTTTCCTGGTGATTCATGATACTTTCAATATTTTCTTTTATTTTTTAAAAATAATTTAAACATATTCAATTAAATTAGGTCTCATGTTATTAATAACTAAAATCTTCATATGTTTATTTCTAACATCCTTTTTTTCCTGGAAACTCACTTTCCTTCTTGCCCGTTTAATTGAGAGCTGTATAAATTTGGTTATGAAGTCTCCTGTAACTTTATCCATAATATTAAAGGTCAATGTGAAATTGTTTTTCTTCTGAAATGGATCCCACAATCTTCTACTGGTTGCATGAAATCAACCTTTAAATAAAATTATTTATTCATTTTGGAACTGTATAATATTGTGAATTTATGCCGTGAATCCACACAGCAGCTGATTTGTAGATCTTTATTTCCGATTAATATTTCTTACTTTTTCTTTTCTTCATTTACCCAAAGTCTAGGTCAAAACAAAATCTTATTTACTGCTTATTTCTGCTTTACAGATTTATTTCTTTTTTTTTTTTTTTTTTTTCAGATTTATTTCTTGTTCAGCCTTGCATTAAGGTATATTATTTGAGGATCTTAGCTTTATGTGGATTATGATATTATGCTTCCTGTATTGTATGGGCTCTATGCTTTATTTCTTTCATCTCTAATCATATGCAACCATTAAAATTAAGGTCAAATTCATTAAGTTTTGAAATATTTCTTTAAAGTGAAATCTGTCTTTAGATTATATTATCATACAAGGTTTTTCACTTTGATTTTGTTATTGTGCTCTAGAGTCTTTGATTTGTTTTAACTCAAGGATACATTTTTTTTTTAAGGATTTTATTTATATATTTGAGAGAGAGACAGAGAGAGCATGAGCGGGGAGAGGGCCAGGGGGAGAAGAGGGGAAGCAGACTCCCCACTGAGCATGGAGCCCAATAGGGGGCTTGATCCCAGGACCCTGAGATCATGACATGAGCCCGAGTCAGACACCCAATCTGCTGAGCCCCCCAGACACCCCTTAAGGGTATATTCTTAAACACAAAAGAAAATTACCCATCTTTTAAGTATATATTTATAAGAAGGGTCATTCATGGAATCTAGTCCATCATACTACATTATTCTACTGTTAATATTCTGCAGAAGGAAAATATCTAGGAAAAGCATTTTCAGCTAGCCTATGGGTCTTCCCTTATAAGTCAAGGGATTTCTTTTGTCTTGTTGCTTTTAGGATTTTTTCTTTATCACTATATTTTGCAAATTTTACTACAGCATGTTTTGGCATTGGTCTGCTTTTATTGATTTTGATGGGAGTTCTGTGCCTATTGGACTTGGATATCTGTTTCCTTCCCCAGATTTGGGAAGTTTTCAGCTCAAATAAACCTACTGCTCCCTTTTCTCTCTTCTTCTTCTGGAACTCCTATGATATAAATGTTATTACACTGGATGGAGTCACTAAGCTCCCTAAGTTTATCCTCATGACCGATAATTATTCTTTCTTTTTTATTCAGCTTCATTAGTTTCTATTATTTTATATTCTATATCACTTATCAATTCCTCTGATTCTTCCATCCTTGTGGTCATTACATCCAATCAGTTCCAAATCTTGGTTATTGTATTTTTCAGTTCTGACTGATTATTTTTAACTCTTTTATCTCTGTAGTAAGGGCTTTTCTGAAGTCTTCTATCTTTTTCTCAAGCCAGCAAGTATCATTATGATTGTTGTTTTAAATTCTGGATCAAACATATTACTTACATCTGTTTCAATTAGATTTCTGGCCATGATTTTTTCTTGTTCTTTCATTTGGGATATATTCCTCTGTCTTGACATTTTGTCTTAGTCTGTCTTCTTTTGTGTATTAGAAAAGTCTGGTATGTTTCCTGCTCCTGAAAGTAGTGGCCTTATGAAGAAATCATATAGTGTCCAAGGCCTGATGTAGGAAAAGCATTTTCTTACTGGTAAAGGTAATGAGAAAAGCATGTATCTGACTTACATATTTTTAACTGAAGGTTTTATAAAGAGTTTTTATCTTAAAGCTAAGTTACTTTTTCCCTGTTAAAGTGTTAATGCTATTTGCAAGTGTCATGAATCTTAGGCCTTAGGGAATATGAACCAAGATGACTTAGTCCTTATAAGACTTGTGAAGAGTATTAATTTATTACAGGTAATAGGCAAATATAAATTATTAATTATGTCTTCATTTTTTCAAGGTCCTTTCTAATACTAATAATATGCATTCTATCACTGCTACACATCAGGATACTGGATATCCAGCGACAAACTATTTTTTATAGAACTATGATTTTTTTGGTCAAAAGATATTGCTTTTAGGCAGAGAAAGCATTGGCAGTGATAGTATACTTACTAGAAATATTACTACATAGTACAAAAAGTATTAATCATGATCTTTAAAATGTTAAGTTCAATAGAATACAGAATTCATTTGGGAAGGATTAAAATAACAAACTTTAAGTTTCATTACACCCAGTTCATTGACTAATTTATCATTCCCCAAAATAAGAAAAAAAGATAATTAAAATGACAAAAAGCTGCTTTTTTACAATATTAGATATGCTTAGGTTTTATTTTCAATAGTCATCAAAGTGTAGATGCATATTGTATTAAAGAGAAGCACAGGGAATGATTTTTGTTTACTCAATAATTTGGGAGCAAGGTTTTATATAAGGGATTATATATATTGAAAAATGACTTGATAAACTGATCTGAAATTTAAATCATCACCTGTCTGAGAAAGAGAACATTTAATTTTATGTAAATTAGTAATAAATATGTATGTTGAAATGGTTCAGAGTATTTTAGAATTATATTACTCCAGGGGAAATCTCAACTAATATCCATTTCAGTGGTTATTAAAACTTAAAATTCCCAATTCTGTAACAAAGCATAAAATTTTTGTTAATTGAAGATATGAAGTATTCTACTGTTTCAAACATTTCCATTCTGGTAATGATGTAAGGTTACTGAGTACTCCATTCTTTATATGGAAAACTTACATGGAATTTGTGTGAACTTTCAGGTAAAGTAACAATATTTATATAGGCATTTATAAATTTCTCATGTTATCTTATGAGTTATGCATTGATTAGGATTGCGAATAACAGTGACCATAATAACTAAACACCTAGCAGTTTATTTTCACATATAACATCATTTTTTGGTGAACAACCCAGAGCTTAACTTATTTTGTGGCTTACAAAATTTCAAATACTCAGGCTGAGTCTATTTTTCCACTCTGTTGTACATAAACTCCATTCTTGAGAATATTTCCTTCTTATAAGATCCAGTTTTGTTCATCTGCACTTTTGTTCACAATGATGACTTGGGAAGACAGTCTCAATACTAAGTATCAGAAAGTGCATTAGTGTCTTATTCAGTTCTAATTATTACAACAAAAATCTTATAGAGTGAGTGGCTTAAACAACAAACATTTATTTCTTACAGTTGTTGAGTCTGGGAAGGCCATGATCAAGGTACTGACAGATCAGATTCTCTTCCTAGCATGTAGACAGCTAAACTCTTCTTATTTCTTCACATGGCAGAGATCAGAGCAAGAAGGAACTCCATCTCTTCATATAGAGATACTAATCCCACCATGAGGGCTCCATCTTTTTCTATTTATTTAAAAAAATCTTAAAGTTTAAGTTAGTTAACATACAGTGTAGTATTGGTTTCAATGGTAGAATTTAGTCATTCATCAGTTATATATAACACCCCAGTGGAGAACTCCATATTTATGACCTTCCAAAGGCCTCATCTTCAAATACCATCACATTGAGAACTAGGGTTTCAATATATGAATTTGATAAGGATACAGACAAGCAGTAATAACAATCAGGGTGTGCTCTCAATCACCAATTTCTTTTCACTACTTGTTGGCCTAAGCATGAGTATGTGAGGCAGTTCTGGCCAATGGGAAGTCAAAATGGAATCTGTAATTTTAGGGAAAAAATGTAAAAAGTTTCATTCTTTCCCTAAACTCTTTTTTGTGGATTTGCACCTGAGGCTGCTAGAGTTATCCTGGAACTGTAAAAGGAGTTAGTCGGAAGAAAAAGCTCATATGCTGAGAAATGGCAGAAATAAATGATAGAAAAAAATCAGTCTTGTTAATTTAAACCATGAAGTCTCCTCTATATTTCTGTTCCATGTAGCATAAATATTCTGATTGCTAGAATGAGATTGTACATTCAGTTTAGTTTCTTTTATGTTTGTAACAGTGTCATGATTTTACAAAAGCATCAGTAGAAAGTAGTAAAGTATGATATGTTTGCCTTACCTGATGATATGTGATTAATCTTCACATGTACATTTTGTTCCAAGTCAAGTTGTAAATATTATAAGATAAAAATAAAGTAAGGGAAATACAAAGTTATCCCAATCAAGTAAAAGTGATAGGAATGACATGCCTGTTAGTATTGTTAGGCTAAAATAATTAATATTTAAAATTAATTAAAATAAATTACATACTATCTTTAAAATAAATAATGTAACATCTTTCAGTTTATTTCAAAAATAATGCACGAAATTCTTTACAATATGAAGAAAAGGTGTTTCTGTATACACTATCCTCAGTTTTGGACATTGAAATACTGAACACATGTATTTCTTGCCACCATGATTTAAATTGTAATTTCAGAGGGATTTAAAAAAGACACTATGAATTTAGGGAAACAGGTTTACAGGGACAACAGAAATCCATTATTTCTCTTAATCTACAAGAGAAAGTTCGCTGGACAAATGTCATATCCTAATTACCTAACGTATCCTAATTATCCTAACAACCTAATTATAAATGTCAAAACTCTGTAAAGTTCTGGGAGAAATATTCCAGTATAAGAGTGGTAGTTTTATTTTCCCATAATCATGAGAAATTTTTGCACAATTGTGTTCTCAATCATTTTTTCGTACAGGGACCCCATGCTTTTGTCTCCATTGATGATTATTCTTTGCTTTGGTAACTTTTGTATACTTTTTCATTTTCTATAGTGAAGTATTTTTATATTAATCCACACTTTTATTCAGGATACTTAAATAAAAGTTAGTGGTAGAGCAAAAAAGGAATACAGATATCAAAAAGGGTAAGAATCTCTTACCTATATTGTGTTCAAGATTTTCCCCTATTTGAGAATGTACGTATTTTGAATGTCAAGAATGTCATCTAATAAGTAGAATCTATTTGAAGCTAAGACTTATTCTAAATAAACTTGTTTACAAGGAAAAATTTAAAAGCATCAGTAAAAAATAAAAGCAGACACATATTTTCCAAAAGACCACTCAAAATAAGCAATGAACATTCATTACTAAGTAACAGAATTTAGTTTGGCCTCTTGAGAAATCATTTTATGAAGATAAATGCAAAATTACCATGATTTCAATGAGTCATTATCACAGAAGACTGGACAAATTACGAATTACGGGTTAAAGATAATCTAGTTGATGGAAGACATTGAATATATGTGTTTATGCCTATTAGCGGATGATTAATTACAAAAAGGCAAAAATTAAGTCCCTATGCCCAGAAAAGAAAGTCACAGTAGGTTAGCTTGAACCAAAATATGTAAAATAGAAATTGGTTCAATCATAAGATAAAGGGAAAGGATTTGTCTTGCTTAAATACTTATATACACAAAGTTAGCTTCTAGTCATAGTGTCAAATGGTCACATGGTGTGGTGGTTAGGCACAGGAACCCTAGAATCAGTCTAGGCTTCATACCTAGTACCAGGCTATAACCTTACCTCTTCCACTTGCTAAAACATAACTTTGAATAAATTACTTCACATCCTTTTTTCTAAGTTTCTTCATCTGTAAAATGCATATGATGAGAATAGAATCTATGGTGTTATTGTCATTTTCGATATGTTAATAGGGAAAGTGCTAAGAATGGTCTGGATTGTGATATGTATACACTATGTGTTAATTTTTTAATGGGATATTTATTTTTTCTGAATAACATAACTATAAATTTTGCATGAAATAAAGCCAAGATTCTTTCATGAGAAAAAGCAGATTCATTAGTGCTATTCACTGTTCTAAGTTCAGTATATTTCATTATATTGGTTTAATGCCTAAAGATGAAATAGATGAGTTGGACTAGTTAGCTACCTGCTCTTATTTTAGAAGCTACAAAGTCAGTAAAAGAACTTTTGAGGATTATAAATTCTAGCAGGATTACTACTGATTACTATTTTCACCAAACACGGATTATGAACTACTTTCGGGAGACTATGTAGATGCTATAAACTGATAATATGTCAGAGGAACACTGATAATATTAACTTCACAAATTTGAGAAGTTCTAACAACCACAAACTATTATTGCTGCTTTTGCATATCTGATGGCTCTCTCTAAATCCACAACCCATGCAACGTATTTTGCTTGACAAGGACATGGTTAACAATATTTCAGGAGTGTGACCTCCACTTTGAAATATTGAAAGACAAAATATAAAGCAAAATATTTCAAATTTCAATGCACATTGAACCATTTCTTAAAGAGAGTAACTTTCTTCGTGTATATAAGACTGGATTGCTAACAGATATCTTACACATGTTTTTGGCAGCCTTATGTGAATCACTTATGAACTTTAATAATAAATAAAGGAAACCTGCTAACTATGAAGAAAAATCTAGGAAGATTCAAGTCCCTGTCATTAAATATGGAATGATAATTCATATAAATGTATTTAATATGTGCTCTGTCCCCTTGCTTACACAAATTCTTATTAAGCAACGATCCCATTTTGTTAATATTTGCTTACTACTCAGACCTTTCTATAATGTTTGCAAGATTTTATATTCACAATAAGCTTCTGCCAAACCTAGAAAATACTTTTATACCAACAACTGTTCCTTCTGTTTTCTTCAGGCCCTTGACCCCAGTATACTCCTAGAACTGTGCATTGACAGCCTGCAAGCTGACGTAGGAAACTTTTCTTATGGACATTTCCCTGGCATTTCCAGATTGAAACATAGAATCTTTATAACCTAAAAATGAAGGTCAGTGTCATAGGGATAAAACAAGAATACAATTCAATGACAAGTTAACTGGATTTGGTTTAAATACGCTACTCTGAGGACTTGATGAAATGTGGGCTACCTACAGAACAAAATGGACTGCATCTCTTTCGGGCAATTCTCAATAAATATTCAGAGAATCTCAGAGTAATTTATCAAAGGGTTATACTTTTCTGACAAGCACATGGTGTATCAACATTCTATGTTGTCAATTAAAGACAGACTCATATTGTATAACTTCCAGGAGCTGGGGTTGATATCTTCTTAAAAACATCGATAAGCCATTCAGGATAGCTTAATATAAGGGCATCTTACTTCATTCAGCCTGTACGTTTTCCTTAAGAAACCATTCTAAGTCATCTCTAACGTGACAGTGGGCACGTGAATATGGCCAAGGGTTATTTCTACGTGATTCTATTTGTTTGAGTCAATTGATTAAATTATTCAAATATAAGACATACATATTTATATGAATGTATATTTATATTAACTGGTTATTATTATGTGATTGGCACTATGTACAATAGCCTTCAAAATTTTGCCTTAAGAAAATTTAAAGCAGCTTTTATCAATTTCCTATCATGAGTATTAAAAAATGTCACAACACATTGCCTATTAAACTTTAACAGTGAGCGGAGTAATATTCTAGTAAAAAGACTTCTAGATAAGTAAATAAATTGACTTACACTTTAGATATGAAGATATCATTTAGATACATAGAAATATCTGTCAAAGATAATTATTTTAATTTTACTGTGGTTCATCTAAGTTTTTTTAAATCAATTACATCACAATTCTTGTTAGGCACTACTGCCTTAGAAAATTTCTTATTTTGGGGGCACCTGTGTGGGTGGCTCAGTTGTTAAGCATCTGCCTTCTGCTCAGCTCATGATCCCAGTGTTCTTGGATTGAGTCCTCCCTCTTCAGCTCCTCCTGCTCGTGTTCCCTCTCTCTCTGTCAAATAAATAAATAAATAAATAAAAATTTCTTACCTTTCTACCTAGAGAACTATTTATTCTAGTGATTCAGATAGTCACCTAAATGCTAAATTACTTAATCCAATTATTTTTTATCTTATTTTCTTCTTTCTTTCATTTGTAACTCTTAAGAACAACAGTAAGAATTAACTTAGTTATTCTATTAAACAACTGCTAGTTAATAGAACAGAGAATTATAGAACATACTGTGAGAATCATGAATAGTTCCTCTAAATATGATTCACTTTACTATTTAATACCCCATTTTCATCTTCAATAATAATGTAAGTTTTTTTATTATCACATGGAAGTTTCATGCAACTACATAATTATATGCACTTATAATAATTATGGATCATAATTAGAACAGGTAATTACTATGTGAGCATATTTAATTACATAGTTGAACACTTAATGCATGCAAATGTACTTTGCACTTGAGAGTAATATATGCTGCACAATAAGTAATTTTTCTGAAGCTCTTACCAAGTCAAACTCCTGAAATCAATAGAAATAGTAAAAATAAATTCAGATTTTAATAAGCCTGGCTTGGACTTAGGAAACACTAAAGTGTCTTTTTAAGGAGCCAAAATGTATTCATTCAAATTTAATTTAGAATTCCCAATCTATGAAGCTATATTTAATATGCAGAATGTAAAACTTAGAAGTTTTAAGTTATTTTTCAGTAGTTTTAGTACTTTAAATTCTTGATATTGAAATAAAAGCTTTTGTATACCTGCTTTCTAAGCCAACATAGAATATAGCCAAATATTTGTATCCAAACTTAATATTTTTGTAAGAAAATAAACTGAATGGATGAAGAACAACCAGAAAATTTTATGAATCCAAGATTCAATAGCATATATTTTCCCACGTATATTTACCTAAATATTCCATAAGTCTATTAATTGCGGACATGGCCTAACTATTCCTCATAGTGTTGTTAGACTTCTAAAACTTTTTCATATTCCAGAATAAGTATGCTATAAAGGTTGGAATTAACAAAATGGATTGTATATCCATTCTTTTCCCCACTGTATATATAATTTTTTTTATATTCCTAAAGTCTGGACTTTGTCTATTCAACTAAAAATTTACTTTGATTATTATAAATTGTTTGTTATTTGATAAATGCAGTGAAATTTTTCCAACCTTCTTATTAAGTAATCTAATATTTTCTATTTCTTCAGTCTTTTTTTTTTTTTTAATTTCCTGAATTTTCCTTCTATAGGGCTTTTCCATTTGGATCAGAAAATTATAGATGATTTTAAATGCATCGTGCATAGACTGAAGGCTAAAAGATGCAGCAAAAGAATAATTACACCATTTAACAGGTCTAGGTGCAGCTGAGCTTTTAAATGTTAGTTTCTTTCTCTGGATCTATAAATGCATACTTTACATAAAATTTGAATAATACTATTACCTACTAACAACATTATTGTCTAGATTAAAATACTACTAAAATGTTAAGGTTTCAGTAAATAGAATATATAAGAAGATAATAACTAATATACATTGAACACATTTTCTACAAAGCATCTTTCTAGAAGTAAATTAACTCATTTAATCTTTGTAATGATCATATGAGGACAGATTTAATTGTCATACCCATTATATAGTTGACAAAGTGGAAAGAGTGATGTTTTGTTACTAAGAGATTAATAGTACAATGTATTATCCACATGAAATAAAATTTAAAATGGCACAGGTTAGTAGAAAAAGAAACAAAAAACTTTAATCCAAGGAACAGACTTAAAAGAAATTGGTAATAGTATATAGTCACAGAATGGGAAGATTTTTGTATGCCAAAGGATACAATACTTCCAAAATAGTGTGGTCCATGCAACTGGTTTTGTAATTATAAGTAAGGTTGACTGTATCCACTATTTCGAATCATTAAATAACTACTTAAATTAAAATAAAATATTTTGAATTTCAAATAAATATGGTTCACTCAAATAAGGTAGAAATACAAAGTATTTATAAAAGAATGGTGTTTTTCATAAGATACTCTCAATCTCATGAAACAAACTGAGGGATGCTGAGGGTAGGGAGGATAGGTATGGGATGGCTGAGTGATGGACTTTGGGGAGGGTCTGTGCTATGGTGACTGCTGTGAAATGTGTAAGCCTGATGATTCACAGACCTGTACCTCTGGGGCAAATAATACATTATATGTCAATAAAAATAAATAAATAAATAATTTTTAAAAATAAAAATGTTCAGGGGCGCCTGGGTGGCTCACATGGTTAAGCATCTGCCTTCTGGTCAGGTCATGATCTCCAGGTCCTGGGAGCGAGCGAGCCCCATGTAGGGCTCCCAGCTCAGTGGGGAGTCTGCTTCTCTCTTTTCCTCTACATCTCCCCCTGCTTGTGTTCCCTCTGTCTCTCTGTCCCTCTCTCTCTCTCAAATGAATAATAAAATATTTTTTAAAAAAGTTCAAAAAAAAAAAAGAAGAATGGTGTTTTTATTGATTGCGCTTTCCTGGTAGAAATTATCACTGGTAGTCTCACTTCTACAGAAAATACTTTTACTGTCTTACTATCCTTTGGTTTTACCTGTGGACACTCCATGCATCCTAAAGGATAATTGCCTATTCTATTTCAGGAATTGATACTATATAATCATTTACTTACAATGTCATGTTTCACAAGCTAACATACTACACATAACATAAAGAGACAAGAATTTACTTAGCTTAAAGCACAGTATCCGTAGACTGCTCTTACATGTGATATGATTAAGGGTTTTGTAAATGTTCACATTTGGTTTCGCTCTATTTTGTTTGTTTTGTTGTTGTTGTTGTTCCTCAATGAGTCACTTCTTAGTTTGCATCTTGTTCTGTGAAAGTAATTTAAGAATGAAATTCTCTTAGAAACAAATGCGTTGTTCTCCAAATAATAAGTAACTAAGTAGCAAAGGAAAAAAAAGTAAAAGGACCTACTCTCTTATATATTTTGTTAAAGGTCAAAGGGAAATTATTCCATCTTGTTATGTAAGGCTCTTTTAGATTACTGTAGTAGTAATAGTAGTAATCACTAGGAAATGAAAGGATAATTAAATAAATTTGTGTTGGGCGCCTGGGTGACACAGTGGTTTAAGCCTCTGCCTTCAGCTCAGGTCATGATCTCAGGGTCCTGGGATCAAGTTCCGCATTGGGCTCTCCACTCAGTGGGGAACCTGCTTACCCCCTCTCTCTCTGCCTGCCTCTCTGTTACTTGTGATCTCTCTCTCTCTCTCTCTCTCTCAAATGAATAAATAAAATCTTTAATATAAAATAATAAATAAATTTGTGTCTTATACTTTTATTCAGTCCAATCTTGAACCATGACTTTTTAGAAGCTATATTTCTAAAGGAAGAATTTTCTAGATTCCTTCAGAATTCAGACTTGGGAGTTCAACAAAATAATAGAAATACGACTCTTCCTTCTTATAGCCATAAGGACATTAAACATAGAAATCTCTCCTCCAACATTTCTTTTCCATTCTGTATTAGAGCCACTCAGATCATGCTTTTATTATAACCTTCTTCAAACTTCTATTGTCAAGATTCCCAATGACTTTATGATGACAAATGCAGTGTAATTATTCATTCTCCTGTCAGCAGCATGTGACATAGATAAACCCAACCTTGGGGCGCCTGGGTGGCTCAGTGGTTTAAGCCTCTGCCTTCGGCTCAGGTCATGATCTCAGGGTCCTGGGATCGAGCCCCGCATCGGGCTCTCTGCTCAGCAGGGAGCCTGCTTCCCCCTCTCTCTCTGCCTGCCTCTCTGCCTACTTGTGATCTCACTCCTCTCTGTCAAATAAATAAATAAAATCTTTAAAAAAAAAAAAAAAAAGATAAACCCAACCTTGTTCCTGGAAATTTTTCTTTACTTGGCTGAAAAGACATCATACTCTTTTGGTTATGGCCATGCTACTTTGGTTATTCACAGTTTTTGTTTCATTTTGAGTTTTGGGGTTTTTTTGCTTTTCCCATCCTGTCTCCTAGAATTAATGTTACAGTCTTGGTACTAAAAAATATCAGAAAAAAAACTTTTTTTTTTTTTTAGAAAAAGGAAACACAAAAATGTTATCAAAAGTAATAATTTGTTGATTCTTGAAGCAGATCACAACAAATTTCAAAATATTAAAAATCATATGTAGAATTTATTCATAGTGAAACTAAATTAAAAATTAAGCCCAAAAAAGATGAGTAGATAATCCATATATGTTTTTAAATTAAGAAATTCCTGCTAAGAGCCCCTGGGTGGCTTAGTTGGTTAAGCAACTGCCTTAGCCTCTCTGGTCATGATCCCAGGGTTCTAGGATCAAGGCCTCCATCAGGGCATCAGGCTCCCTGTTCGGTGGGGAGCCTGCTTCTCCATATACCTCTGCCTGCTGCTCCCCCTGCTTGTGCTCTCTCTCTCTGTCAAATAAATAAAATCTTTAAAAAAAATTCCTTATAAAGAAACCATTGATCATGTTTTACGTTAAAACATTTGTTAAATTTTTATGCATTTGATAGCATTTGAGCACAATAAAAATGCAAATATCAGCATATTAATGTTCTTATAAAAGTGTTGCAGGTAAGGTGAGGCATCAAGAAAAACTATTTACCCATACGTTACTAGAATACCTCTAGTGTATATCCTTACAATCAATAAAAAGTCTAACAGCCTAAAAAAATGTTGAAAATAGTAAATTAAAAATTAGTAATAGAATAACAAAAAGAGCCAATGATCATAGACATGAAAATATATAAAAAATGAGATCTCCTTTCTTTACTTATGTAGAGGCCAAAGGCAGGCTGCTCCGATAGGCCACTTTGGCATAAAGGTTATTTTCAATTAAAAATAATCAAAACCTAGCAGATGCAAGAAAAGCTCTCGGCCTCTCCTTCAACTATCTAAATTTATATTGGAAAGAAGAGCTTGTGCCAGGAGGAGAGTTATTAACAGACTACTCTTTACCTAAGAAACTTACCTGCGTAAGAGGAGAACGTTTGTTCCAAGCATCTCTTTCCAGCTTCTTGCTAATAGTCTTTCTCCCCTTTGTATCCTCAGACCCATCCCTTCTCCTTAGCTCATATAAGCCTTATGTTGCCTCACTGTCTTTGAAATTGCATGTCTATGTAGATTCCTTGTATGTATACCTATTAAATTGGATTTTTCTTCTGTTAATTTGTTTCATGTTAATTTAATTCTAAATCCAGTTAGAAGGACCATAGGACAGAGGAATGTCTTCTTCTGGATTGGAAAAAGTTAAAAAAAAATATTGGTTACACCTTGCATTGGTGACAACAGTATGATTGTGATTTGACAAATAGTATTTGGATAGTCATTTGTCAGTATGTCTCAAAATCTAAATAGTCTACTCCCTTTGAACTAGTAATTTCTACTCTGGAGGTTTATTCTGAATAGACAAAAAAAGGCAAATGCAAAAATTCAATCAATCTTTTTGTAATAATTGGATGATTCTATATAAACTAAAATTTCACAAGTAGAGGATTGACTAAATTGGGATAAATTTGGATAAAAACTCTGCATTTATTAGTTAGATATTAAGAATATCTGATGGCATTAGATAAGGAAAACCTGTTACTGTGTGACCTTGAAAAACATTGATAAACTAAGATAGGTGTCTTTATCTATAAAATGGAGATAATGATTACTAATATTCAGGATCATTTTAAATATCAAATAATATAATAGTAATAACAACCAACATTTAACATCTGTTATATCTGCTTACATTGCTATATGTCTGGCACGTTAAGTGCTCAGTGAATGGTAATACTTTGTATAATAGAAAAAAGTATTGTTGAAAAAGACGTGGAAACTTTTTAGCCACCACAGAGGTATAAAATAGCATATCTTGTTTCATTTTTGTAAAATCTACTGCTTACATATGTGTGTAACAGAGTGATGTCTGAATGGTTTTCTCAAAAAGGCTAACAGTATAATTGGATTGGGTTTGAAATCATTTTTACTTTATTGTTTGTATGTTTCCATATTTCATAATTTTAAAATAAGAAGGTTGTTTTAAAACAGAAAAATAAATGAAGTAATTTTAATTTTGGAAAACTAGTAACGCATTTCCTCAACAAGTTTCCCTGTGAGTAAATTAGGAGCTTAGGAAGTCCTGGTGTTATATTCACACCATTTATTTGGAAAATATAGGTGGAAGTAGTGGTAAAGATTACATGATTAGATAAAAGTTTTAATAAAATATAGTTTATGTCCATGGTAACTATGCTTTTGAAAGTTGTGATCGGGCAATTCTTAGATTAGAATCAGTTCTAACAATAAAAATTAAAATGCTGATTCTATTTCCAGTTAGTATTTTTGAGGAGGTTTAGTAAATTAAGTGTTCAAATGCATAAGACTTAGCTGACTAGCTTACTTCTTAAGCTTTTAACCTTTATTCTCTCTTTCTTAAATATTTTGCCGTGATTCAAATACCCTTCATGAATTCTCTAGCTATGAATATGGATTTTCCTATCTTCTTTCTTCCAGGAGGACACTTTCTATTATATTTGCCATTCTAAAGAGGATATGGACTTTTCCTTCCTCTCAGCATGTTCACTCACTTTTTTTTTTTCCCTGATTCCATCTGCCTGATAGGCTTTGCTCTTTGAGATTTACCATAGTAGAATCTTCTGTACATCACCAGAGACTGTGATCCATGTTTTCTCATCATTAATGAAAATCCTTCTCATTTGAAGCAGATTTTCGCAACAAGTTTTTCTGCATGCTCTTATAAAATTTACATACAGGACATTATGCTCATTTTCCATCCCTCTGGCATTAACATATATTGAGCACAGAGGATTTTGTTCCCCCTACCCAATTCACACTTGTAGCTCTCTATAGGATTAAAAGATTAGTGTGCATTAGCATAAATGCTAAGAAAACAAGGTGTTGTGGTAAGAGTGGATGTTAATCAAATAAAAAGTTGTAATCTCATGATTTTATCTGTAAGTTTTAAAAGTACTGTGTCTTCAAGAAAATTGTGTTTTAAAAATATATAACAACTATATTGCAGTAATAATGTAATTTTAAATAGGAATGAAAGGAAATTGTGTTCTGGCACTTAAATCCAATGATAATTGGCACTGGCATATTCTTAGAACATGTGAAGGATTCCTCTTTAAACTGAAGCAGGGCATTTTGCAACCATTAATAACCCTCCATTGCATTTAGGATTGAGATCCCAAGTCTTGCAATAACTAGCAAATCTTTCTTAATCCCCAGTTCCCTTTATCTGAAATTCTAATACATGCAGATTTACTTTATGTAACTTTTTTCAGCCTTTTGTGCTCTGAGACAGCCTAACATTTGGAGGTCTGATAGAGAAACGATTGCAGTAGAAAGAAAACTTCCTAAATAACTCCTTAAATTGGTGTTATCAAAAGTGATATAAAAAGCACTAAGCTATTTTGATGAAAAAATGTTACCAAGAGATAAGAATTTTAATTCTGGTTCTGGTAGTAATGGTGACCTTAGTTTCTCAGAATCTTAACTACTCTTATGTGAAACAAGAGGGCTATACAGGATAATTTTAAAGGTCCCTTAAAGCTCTTTTAAAAAAAAAATCTATCTTTTATGTTAAATTGTGATATATACTGTATTATCAAAAAAAAAGAGAGTTTCAGACAAGAAGAATAGACTTAAAAATCCATGCTATTTTAAAATTTACTTCTGAAATTACTGAAGCTCTCTTTGATGATTCTGATAACCAATTTTTTCAAATTGATCATCATTATATCAGAGAATATAGGTATTTCATTTGGAAAAACAGCAATGGAGGTCTCATTCTGTGGTAAATATGGTGATTTCTTTCATCCTACTTAATGGCATGGGAATTTTGAGCAATACTATATGCAATATTCTTTACGTTCATAGTTTTATTTCTAGTGACCCAGGCCAGGCATAATTAAGAGAGGGGTAGTTTTTTAATAGGAATCAAAAAACCATCTCAAATCAATACTGTGTCAGCTTGAGTTTTCTGGGAAGTAGAACTACTTTCTGGGAAGTAGTTGGAAGACCAAAATATATACTGAGGGAAATGCTTGAGAATGCTAACAGGGCAAGGAGCGGGGATAGGCAGGGAGAGCCCTTGTAGAGCTGACATTTGAGAAAGGAGGTAAGGGAGGAGAGTGAGTAGGAAGGAGCTTGATACTCCAGTACTGCTCTGAGAAAGTCTCTGTCAGGCAGTAGTCCTAGTTACCTGCTTGAGGTGCCCACATTGAGTGGAAATGGTCCAGGTCTCTTGCGCCCACTGCACTCACTAGTTCACTGGGAGCACTCAGAAGTTTGACATGTACACCACAGTGAAACCAGAAGATGCAGCAGGTGGAAACTGTGAGCTAACTCAACCTCTGGCAGCAGGTTTTCTCTTGACAAGATCTGAGTGGCACACCGCCATGGCTGCTAGTATTAGTGTAATTTATATCTCTGCAATTTTACATGCTACACTAATTGTACTCGTGCATATGAAATAGTTGACTTTCAGGAAAAAGAATGGAAACACTTAAAACGTAACAAAAATTAATTCCTTCTTTGTTACATTCAAAGTAGATAATCCTTTGAGAAAGAATTTTGTCCTGGACAGTTTCCTATATAGAAAATATCTACTAAGACTTGGTAAGACTAAATGACTGGCTACTTTCCTTATGAATTAATTAAGGTAATTAATTTGGAAGTAGGAAATTAACTGAGCATAACCTATGACAATCTATTGGTAGGAATAACGTGAACAAACTGTACTACCAGACCATTAAAGGACATCTGAGGAGAACATCCAAGGAAATTTTATATTTGGTTAGATGCCTTGAATTTACTAAGGATTGATCTTCATCAGAGTAAAATGGTTATGGAGTCAGTCTTGCTATAAAAATTGGGAACTCTTTCAGAGTCTTCTATGTAAGTGCAAGTTTTGAATAATACCGTATATATAAATATGCATGGGAAATTCACCTTGAAGGAATTTATTCCAAAGTTACTTTTCATGATGTCTGCTAGGTTCATTAGCATTACTGTCTACCAGAACACAAGTAAGTATATACTACTGAGAGATTTAGGAATGCAGGTGAGAACAGACACTGGCAAAAAGGTCAGCAATAGCATGCGAAGACACATGAAGTAACAACACATGAAACTGAAAGAAATTAAGAGAGGAAACCAGTAAGAGATGAGGTGACTGAAAAATACAGATGAACCACAAGAGGAAGAAAATTAAAAGTTAAAATCAAAAACTGAAAACTAATAAAATCCTTAATAAAAACAATAAAATAATTATAATATTAAAGGTTGGCTTTTAATTATTACAGAAAATTACAGATCTGAAATTTTCAGAAGACACTGAATAATTAAAAAAATCATAACTCCAAAGACATTTCCTCTTTTTTCAGAAAAAATAATGGAAATTATTTTTATATCCCATAGTTTGTTATAGCATATTGAATTAACATAAAACAATGTCTAAGTATAGAGTGCCATGCCTTGCATAATAGATTTTACAAATTCTCAAGTAGTTGGCTGTAACAGAGTTGGGGGGAGGAATGATAAAGAGCTTATGTTAAAGTTCTTTCTGATTTTTATTACCATATTGAACACAATAACAGCTAATTAAAAGATTATGATTTTTTGCTTTTAGGATTTATAGCTTTGTCTCCCAAAAAGATGCATTTTTACTTGGAGTTTTTGTTATGTCCAGATCGAGACCCTCACAAAAGAACTCACAAGAGGCAGGCTGGATGCAAGAGCACGAGGGTTTATTTCCAGCTAGCTGGGGCTCCCACCCGCACACATGATGCAGCACAGTGCTAAGGCGAGAAGCCCCGCCTCTCCCCTGTGCAGCCTTTTTATGCACAAGTATGCAAGCACATAGGTCACTACATGTCACTACACACCTAGGCGAGTTCCTTATTCTTTATATGGCAATTACCTAAATCTATGCATTTCATTGGTGTATTTGAACAACTCAGGGGCTGGGCGTCACACAGGGAAGCTAAATTCCAGGAATAGTTTCATGCCCATGCCCTTAGGCCTGTCTTTTTCTGGCTTAAAATGAAGCCTGTCATGGAGGAACGGTAATCTACTTAACAACTGAACTCCACAGTTTTAAGTTACTATATCCCAGAGGTAAGTCATAAATAAAGCATATTTTCTCCATAAAGATGGGAAACATATTTATGAGTTCCACTGTAATTTTTTATTTTAAAATTTCAGAATCATTAAACTATAATTTACTTTTGTTAAAGTGTACTATTTATTGAGTTAAAATATAAAATGTATTAAGATAGATTTACTAACAATTTAACTGTCCAGATGCACTATTAATTTACATTGAAATGAAACACCTATAACATCCATAGGTGTGACAATGTATGATGTTATAATTCAAAAATAATATAACCATTATTATAAACAAAACTAGAGTAACTGTAATAAAGAACACTATAGTTGAGAATCAACCTCATAAAATGTCAAAGCAAAAATTAATCTAATTCATCAAAATCAATTAATGAAATAGTATTAATTTTTAAAATAATTATTATAAGTATAGTTAAAATAAATCCAAATAAGATAAATAGTGGGGTACCTGGGTGGCTCGGTCCGTTAAGTGGTCAGCTTTTGATTTTGGCTTAGGTTATAATCTCAAGGTTGTGAGATTAGCCCATGTTGGGTTCTGCACTGATCTTGGAGCCTCCTTAGGATTCTCTCTCTCCCTCCCCGCTAGCCCTCCCCTTCATGCAGTTGCAATCACTCTCGCAAAAATAAAATAAACAAAACAAAAAAACCCAATTTCTTTAAAAAAATTTAAAATAAAAATAAATTAATAAGATAAATAGTATTAACTCTAATATATTTGTGTAGTTACTGATATTTAACATTAAATATTATCATGTTTGTTTAATATTATAATCCATATAACTCTTTAAAAATTTTATTCACACAATTTTAAGTTATCAGTAGATGCAAAACTTAATCTGGGTGCCAAAAATGTCAATATCTGACATTTGTTAAGCATTTAATCACATACAATAGAAAATATTAAAATAAATAACATCGTGTGTTCATTCTCCTATTCTGATTCAAAGAGCATTGTTAGGCTCTTCTAAAAGTTTTATATAAAAATATGTTGGAATAATTAAAATAATCTGAGCATTAATTATATCTTAATATATATTTTCTCATGTGATTTCAGTACTCTACCCTCCTATTTACTTCATTAGACATATCTCCAATCTTCTTCATTGGATTCTAAATACATTGAAGCTAAAAATGATGTTTTGTCAATATGCATTTCTTAATGTTCAATAGTTATATGAAGACAACAGAGTGTACTTACAAAAAAAGGCTAGGACTACCTGTGTTCAAATCTGACAAGGCTGCCTTTTCTGGAAAAGCCACTTAAACTGTGTGGGTTCTAACTTATTTACCTGAAAAATGAGGAAAAATATGTTACCAATGTCACATGACTGTTATGGGAATAAAATTTCAGAATATGCAAAAGTACTTAAAAGGCATTACATGTGGTGAATAGATGGTGAATTCTGGCTTTTAATTATGACTGGGCACATATTAAGTAAATGTTGTCCGATAAAGCAGATGTCATAAGATGACTTTTATCGAGGATGGAAAGTTATACTTCTCATCATTAATATTTTAAATCATATATACTTAATAATTCAAATCTGAGAAGAAAATAAAGGATATATTTTCATCAAATCATTGCATTTTACAGAATAAAATCATCTTCAGTTATAGATGAAGGATCATCATTTGTACAACAGAAAAACTGTCAAAATCATTTTTTCTCTCAGGATACAACTAATTTCTATTTTTGGAAAATAATTATGTATTATAAAGCAGAGGATTTTGAAAAAATGACGTTCACAATTGTTGGAACTTTAATTCTTCTCTAAAAAGTTTCTTATTTTGCTACTATTATTCATCCTCATCATCAGATTTACAAACTTACTGTAAAAGAATTATATTGTTATTTTACTGCTCCCAAACTTCTTTTTTTAGTTGTCAACCACATTATTCTTATACAGAGTTGAAAGATTTTTTTTTTTCCTCCCAAGATCACACTGAAAAGATACAGTGAGTTAGGATTAGAATGTGAGGGTTTTATCTAATGTATTACTTTTATTCCTGGTATTTATTGGATTACAGAATTCTACTTTTTGATACTTATTTTCAGTAGCTGTACACAGAATAAGATTTATTTATCATGCAAACTAACTCATTCACCTCAAGGTGATTTTCAGAAATCTATTATCTTACAATCTTTCCCCACTATAGTGCTTATCTATATACTTGAAAGGGAGATATAAAAAAGAAAAACAAAAGAAAGGAAGATATGTTTTTCATTTGAACACAGTTTGCTTTCATTCATTTCTATGATAATTTAATGCCAAGAGATACATTTCTAACTTCTTTTACAGGGATAGTAAAAAAAAATTATTTGGAAATAGTAAAAGTGACACAAAAGGGTATAATCTGAAAAGTCCCTTTGCTACAATCCTTTCCAAATAACATAACTTTATATTATTTATAAGATAACACTGTGAAATTTTTAAATATATAAGTTCCCAATGCTTTAACTAAGCTTTTATGATAAGTAAATTGAGACCAGAGGTCATAAATTTCAATATCACCAAACTAAAAAGAATGGAAAACTTTGAGTTGTAGGAAATGATCCTTTGATATTATTATAAAGGACTGAGATACCTAACATTAGATAACTTCTTGTACAATGAAGAAGACAACAGAATATTTATATCTTTGCTTCTTTAAATATACTGAAAATATAAACAGTAACTAGATTTGTTCAAAAGGTCTGTGTGCCATATTTCTACTTAATCTTACTCTGTCTTTATCATGATAATTGTGATTAAATTTTGATTTTTTTTATGGACACTTCCCATGAATTTCTACTTTAATAGGTTTATTCTAAATGTAATTCTCAATCTTGATAGAATGACGTTTATAGATCAAGTAAATTTGGACTTGGAAATTGAATTTGAATTTGCTCACCAACCTTGTAATATTTAACTCAATGACAAAGCTGTCACAGATCTTGATATACATAATGGTAGTATGGATAGTTCTTATTTACTGGGAGTTAGAAAAAAAATCTATGTTTACTCTCAGAT
Source organism: Procyon lotor (assembly GCA_028646535.1). NCBI lineage: Eukaryota > Metazoa > Chordata > Mammalia > Carnivora > Procyonidae > Procyon > Procyon lotor. The sequence goes on along the minus strand of CM053603.1, from coordinate 157,575,879 downwards.
TAATTTCAGTGCAAATCAAAATTAATATTGCATGTGGGAAAATAATTTAGTGGATAAAGCATAGTAACTAGATGCATTCCTCAGTATTAACAATTCCTTGTGTATCCATCCAGGAACCTACTCTTCCTATAATGTATTTTATATAGGCAATCTATTCTCCAATTTGCATTAGCGATATCAACATATCTTGAATGTTGAATTATCACTAAAGCCTAAACTGTCAAACAGACACATGATTTATAGATCTTACCCAATCTCACTGCCAATTCAGCCTCAGTATCTGGGAATTCCTAAAACCATCAGATTTAGTTTTCTATTTATCTCCTCTACCACTAGGAGACATTTGGGTTCTAGAATGACAGTCAAGCACCATACGCAATACAAGTCAGTCTAGTGGTAAGTGGCTCATTTTCATTTGTTACCTTGTTAATCTTGCTAAAAAAAATCACTGATAAAAATTGAGGGTATCCTAACAGCCCTGAGGTTATCTCCCAGCTAGAAAATGCTATCAGAAAACACACAGGAGGAGGGCCAGTGACGTCAAAATTGCCTAAAGCATTGTGAGGTTGGAAGAACTTTACAGACTTATATTTTACTCAGACTTTCTTACATATCCTTCCACATCAATAACTAGAAATCTTCCTCATCCCTTGTAAAGGCAGGGCTGTCTGTGCTAGATAGATGTTCCATATTTTTTTTAATTTTTTATCAGAACTTTATTATTAAATTCTATATTTACCTCATTTTATAATGAATGATGCTGGGGTTTTATCTTATTTTATTTTGCTTTATTTTATTTATTTTATTTTTTACTAAGAAAGAAGAGAATGGCTATTGACAGATAACTAGAAGTCTCTGAGTTTGAACATTTTTTCGTGGGTTAAAAAACGTTTGTGAAAAAAAAGAAAAAAAAACATTTGTGTATCAATTTTTTCCTCTGTAATTTATATTCATGTTAATGACAGATTTTCTGTTCTTTATTATGTTGGTTTTAAGGGCGCTTTCTTTTTCTTTCTTTCTTTTTTTTTTTTAGATTTTTAAAATTTATTTGAGAGAGGGAATACAAGCCAGGATAAGAGGCAGAGGGAAAAATAGACATTCTGCTGAGCAGGGAGCCCAGTGCAGGGCTCAATTCCAGGACCATGATGACCCTTAACTGACTAAACCAGCCAAAAACCCCAAGACTTCTTTCTATATTTAGATATCAAAACCTTTGTCAGATCCTTGAATTGCAGTTATATTTTTTTTTTTAGTTTTTCATTTTTCTTTGATTTACTTTCTAGTTCAAGTTGCTTTTAGACTCATTATAGTTGAACTCATCATGCGGGCTATTATTTGAAGGTTAAAAGGATAAAAGTTTTGTTAATATTTTTTCTAATAAAGAAGTAGATAAAACTAACCCATAAACATTAAGCTGAGTAGTGTTAAATTATTTCGATACTTGTCAAAAAGGTAAGGAAGATTGGGGCACCTGGGTGGCTCAGTTGGTTAAGCATCTGGTTAAATGACTGACTGACTCTCGATTTCAGATCCCATCATGATCTCAGGGTCCTGAGATGGAGCTGTGCCTCAGACTCCCTGCTCAGTGGGAAGTCTGTTTCTCTCTCTCTTTCTGGCCTTCTGCCCCTACTCCTGCTTGTGCACTCTCTCTCTGTCTCTCAAAATAAATAAAATTAAAAAAAAAAAGTAAGGAAGATTGTATTCAGAATTATTGCAATAAGAGAGAGATCAGTTTCAACTCAGACTACAAGGATAAATGTGAATTTGTAGCCAGGGAACAGGATGAGAAGCTCAGTGTATGGAAAACTAAGAGGAGACATCAGGGTGAGTAAGAGGTTTCTTGCTAAATTCATTTAACAGGATTCTTGTTGAATGCAGACCAAAGTGATCAGATATGAAGGGTGAAAGAATTGCCATTAAACTGACTTAGGCGGATGCTTGACATAGTTGACCCAGGCAGACTGAAGACCTGGCAAAAATATGAAGCCTTGTTCAAAAACAGTCTCAAAGAAGCCTAACCGAAGTTTTGTAAAGGAGTTTTTGTCAGTAATTTTAAGGGAAAAGGAACAAGGTGAAAATGAAACCCCCTTGATTTTGACTTCCAACTTAAGTCAGATTACCCCGGGTTATTAAATATCCCTTGATAATAAAATAAGTCAGTATATATGCATAAAAAATGCTGGAAAAGAGAGAGTGGGGCAAGAACAAAGTATAATCAGGAGCACCTGGGTGGCTCAGTCATTAAGCGTCTGCCTTTGACTCAAGTCATAATCCCGGGGTCCTGGGATCAAGCCCAGCACCAGGCTCCCTGCTCAGTGGGAAGTCTGCTTCTTCCTCTTCCACTCCCCCTGCTTGTGTTCCTTCTCTCACTGCGCCTCTCTCTGTCAAATAAATAAATAAATAAATAAATAAATAAATAAATAAATAAATAAAACATTTTTTAAAAAGAACAAAATATTATCTATATAGCTGTCATTTGGTATATATAATATCCACACATCAGGAAGAATGTGAGTTATCTTTTTAAAAATTTATATGTGTGTGTATATATATATATGTAATAAATTGTTAAGTATAATATATTTTGCATTCATAAACAATGACCTATAATTGTCAAGGCATATGCAACCTGTAAACAAAATAAAATATTCTAAGACTGGAAGATTATAACAATTTGAGCCTTTCGTGCTTTGTGAAACACTTCAAATTTTAAAAAATACATGAAATTAAAACCAAAGAGATTTGATTTTATTGCTAGTTTCAGCTAATAGTTTATAACTTAATTTGGAAAAACAAAAAGATATATTGCATTGGTAAAGAAAAAAGACACCAAAAGAACTTGTTCTTATATATAACCTGAGATGTCAAAAAAAATTACAAATCACAATTTTATTATAATATAAAAAATATATATGTATATTATTAGTTTGGTGATTGTTATGTAATATGTAGAAAGAAATTCATTAAAAGCAAAATATTTATATGTTTAAGGTGTACTGGTTAATACAGCAGGAAAAATGCCTATAAAATATATACACATGAATAGTAATGAAGTCGTTACAACATTTTATCTGAAAAATATTCACAGGTAACTGAAAAGATAAAAATAATAATATGCCATCATATTTTGCATTAGAAACTTTATGACAGCAATTTCTTTCTAGTTCTGTTATTCTTAATAAAAATGTGAAAGCATTGTGTCTAGAAACCAATTTCACTGTTATTATGTACAGAAGAATAAAGGATGACTGAGTCTTTGTAAAAACAGAAAACTGTAATATGGACATTTTTTTAATTCCTAACGAATGAAATGAAGCACTCATTACATTGCATAAATTAATTGGTAGCTACATAATCCACATAATTCCAATGAAATCACAATGAATTTTGTGGAATTAACAGCTCCAGACCATCTTGCAATTATGTTAGCAGCACTGTTTCTCACATAAAAATGTCATAGAAAATAAATGATGTTAATATTTACCTTATGAATAACAGTTTCATAGTCTACATGGTGAGTTAAACCACTAATGGCTAATCAGAAATGATATAACAGTGATGCCAAGGAAATATAACTCACTATGAGAAAAAAAATTGCTGTGGATTATTAAAGTAATTCCAACATAGAAAACAAGCAACAAATCCCAAATAAACTATTTAAATTAATAGGAGCTGCTGTTTTCTTAAGGCATTACATATCATAATCAGATTTAGAGAGTTATAAAGACCACTACCCACAATTTCATATCCATGAACAGAGTCAGAAAGCAAAATTCCATTTTATAAATAAAAGATTGTATACATCTCCACCTTTTATGCTAATGTTTGCTTCATTGGGAGTATGTTTTTTCAATTATATAAAAATTATATAAAAATGTATACATTTATAAAGGTCGTCAGATTAAATATTTTTAAAATATGTCTCTTGTGTTAGAAGTTGATGTTAGTTTTACTGATATGTCCCACGAGCACTTGGCAAATGTTTATTGTAATCATGTTAAACCCAATCATTTGGGGTGCCTGGGTGGCTCAGTCGTTGGGCATCTGCCTTTGGCTTGGGTCATGATCCCAGGGTCCTGGGATCCAGCCCCGCATCAGGCTCCCTGCTCGGCAGAAAGCCTGCTTCTCCTGCTGCCGCTCCCTCTGCTTGTGTTCCTTCTCTCACTGTGTTTCTCTCTGTCAAATAAATAAAATCTTTAAAAAAACAAAAAAAAAACAAAAAACCCAATCATTCAAAGTAGTTAGAAAATAAAAATTGATTTTCCTACCCTTAAAATGTCTTTATCAAATATTCTTAAGATATAAACAAATACTTGAGAAATTCTCAAATAGCATAAACACACACACACACCACACAGATACACAAATACACACAAATATATATTATATATATATATATTTATATAGCGCAATTTTTTGTTCATGCAATTTTTTCTTCATGGCATGCAATTTTTTCTTCATGGCATGTTGATATGCTTAATGTAAGTCACATTGGCAACTAAATCTGGCTTTCTCACTGGGTATTCTTCTCAATGTTGCTGAGCTGAATATTCCTGGTAGGTTACTCTTTACTAAGGCTCTAACAAGTTTCATCAGAATTTGATCTATGTCAGTAAAGATAATAAAAGGATTTTCTCTTGAGAGCCAATAAACTGTGATTAATTGGTAGCATCTGGTTAGATTGTTATGTTGAAAAGGATATTAACATTGTATATAAGCTTAGCGAGAAAGAACATTAAGAATATTATATTCTTTGTCCATTTTTTTTACACAGTACAACTGAAGACTTGGCATTGAAAGATCATCTTAGAAAACTAACTAATTTATTCATGGCCATTTCTCAAGAAAAACTATTTTCCCCATCTTGTGCACACTAGTAGGTTTTACACATATTGCAGATTCATTACATAGAAATTAATCTTATCATCATTAAGCATTTTAAAGGTCATCCTCTAGTAGAGTATAAACTTCTCTGTGCCATTATTTCTAATAGTACATGCTCAATAAATGTTCATTTCATGAATAAATGAATGAACAAGTAGTATCATTTTGAGGTTTAGACATTAATATTTTCTTAGTGGAAGCAACCCAAAAGCAACTATTGAATATATAATCTAGTCCTGAGGCCAAATACATGATCCATGTGCTAAATCAAGTTGGCATGATATATATTTCCTATTCTAATGGGCTGTATAATTTAATTCATAGAAAAAGATCTCTGCTCTACCAAAGGCAGCTCTTTCATTTAACCTTATCACATGGTTTGGAAAGAGATTTCTTTGTTTTCTGAATGAGTTTAGCTTGATATCTTCTGAATGCAGCCAGATTTGAGAGCATGGCAAAGTCATAGACAGCAGAGAAAGAATGCAACCATGAACTTCTATAAAATAATTATTAATTCAGAAGTCTATTGAGTACTAGACACTGTTGGAAAAGAGCTTTGTAATGCCATATATAATGAAAAATGGCACACAACCTTGAAAGCAATACATTTCTCAAATTTCAAAAATACTTACTTTAACAAGAGATGTGCCAAGTACATGTCATTGTTGGCCTTTAACTGTAAAAGTTTACATATACTTTTATCATCCACCTGCTCATTCATTTATGCAGTACATAATGTGCTCTTTTTGTGTGTCATTGACTCTTCAAGACACTGAGGGTCAAAGAAAAATAATATGGAAAATCTTCCATGGAGGCCATTTAATTCACCTTACTGGGTTGTTAAGAATGTGATAAGTATGGGTTTATGCTGTCCAAGTAGAGCAGTGGGTTCAAAGAATGAAATAATGCTGGGATCTCTTAACATATGCTATTTAGAAGTTAGACAGTAAAATACTTCTTTATAATGAAGATACTACAAATAATTTTATATGCAAACATTTATTTAATTGTTATTTTATAAAAAAGAAGATCTTTTGAAGGTCATGGACTTTTCTTTAGAAATTTCTAATTAATATTAATAGTACAGATAACACATCAAAAACACTGTCTCCCATTTCCTCATTAAAAAAATTGAGTGTACATTTTGTGCAAGCCCTGGGATATAAAAATGAAAATATCATACTCCGTGCCCTTGATAAACTCAAAATTTAATGAACTTTTCTGATATAGGCAAAATACAGGTTAATGAAATGCTTGTTTCATCCTGAGGGTATTCAGAGAAAGCTTAACTGAAAAGTAGAGGAGTTGGAATAAGAATGGAAAAAATGATCCCAATAGAGAAGAGAGCATGTGTAAAAGTAAGGTAAAACACCATTATAATATGTTGGCAAACAATGTTTTACTATAGAAGGAGCATAGATTGCACAGGGGAGGGGTTATAGAGGAGAGCTTTGTGCTTTTTACAATACCATGGATTGAGCCAATATGAACTCCTGTGTTCCAAAACATAGAAATGTAACCCGAAAGAAAGAAGGAAAGAATGGAAGGAAGGAAGGAAGGAAGGAAGGAAGGAAGGAAGGAAGGAAGGAAGGAAGGAAGGAAGGGAGAAAGGAATGAAGGAAGGAAGGAAAAGAGCAGAGGGAGAGAAGAATTTGAAAAACTAGTGAAATATCTTGGCATTGCTTGATTCTTAGCTGTATCACTTTAATCTCTGTATCCTTTATTTCATGGCTTTCCTTCTGTGTTTCTATGTGTCTTTAAATGTCTTTATAAGGACACCAGTCATAGAATTTAGGAAATTACTCTGAAATCCAGGATGACCTCATTTTAATTTTGTTATATCTTCAAATATTTTATTTCCAAATAAATTTATATTTACAGGTACTAGGAATGAGATCTTCAACATATCTTCTTTGGGTGGAGGGTGAAGGAAGGCATAATTTAATCCACAAGCAGACTAGGAATTTTCATGATATTGCATGACACAAGATCTGCATCATATATATGCGAAGAGTCCAAATTTATGCTACCTGTCTAGTGAAAGAATTACTAATGTGAGTGCTTAACATAAAAAGTAATTTCAAACTGGTTGAATTCCCAGAGCTTCTAAAAAGGCAAGAGAAAAGTTCTTTCCTAGTGACATGCATACAACTCAATATGAGACTCCTAAGGAAACAAAAACAAAATAAAACAAAACAACATCATTAAAAAATCACAACATGAAATGAGCCACCATTAGGAACATTCAGCTGACATAATGAACAAATAGGATGCAAGAGGAATATGTCTAAATTCAGCACATCTGATCCTTACTGCAGTTCCTCAAGATCCACTTTACACCATCCATGATGGCCACCTCAAGCAAGTACATCAGAAAATCTCACAGGTTCCAATCATCTGTTGATCTTAGAGTAGACATCAACCAATCCTACTTTAATGCAACCTTCAAATTCTCATAGTGATTTCTACTGGACAATGCCCCATATGATAATGTTTTTAGGCCAGTTTTCCACTGCATTTCTGCATGACTATATGTCCAGGCCATTGACTACTGCCCATGAGTCAATAAAAACTCAAGCACTGGGGAAGATAGCCTGGAATTTTATCCCACTGTGCTGATGTGTTTTCATCTTCCTCAGAGTGCTTGCCTTCCAAACAACATGCTATCTATTCACTCAGGAACTGTTATCCATAACCAAGCAGTTCTTTGTTGGCCAATCAAAAGCTATTTATAAGGCACCACCCAAATGGCAACAAGATCAGACAGCAGTTCAGGTGGTTTCAAAGTTAGTCCTCAGGAAAGAGAGTCTACCTACCTGTGTGCATATTGAATACCTCTTTGTCCTCTCCCATGTGTCACATGTTTCCACACCAACCATTTTCGTCTTATTATGGAACATCCCTGGACACTATCCTTCCCCTTGGATTGTTTCTCTGGAATCACTGAAGAAATTATGGATATTTCAGGTTTCAAGATTATTTTATGTCATTCACTCATAGAGGCAGTTTTACTTAATGTCTGATAGCAAGCTAATAATTGACCTCATATAGAAAGTCTCTGATCCCAAATCCCATCCCTGCGGTGCTCACAGGCTTTGCCAGAAGCTCTTGTTTGCGTAAAGACTTCAGACACCTCTCAAGTAGTTATGAATTTAGCAATATTTCCAACTGTGAAGTATGCATCTCCTCAAATCCAAATAAACCAACTAGATGCTGATATTCTAATATATTTTGTCCAATAAACATCTTTAAATTAATATCTTGTGTGGGTTCTG
>CM053603.1:157546445-157567220 GCA_028646535.1 Procyon lotor | reverse complement strand
GATAATCACATCAAAAAATGGGCAGAAGACATGAACAGACACTTCTCCAAAGAAGACATACAAATGGCTAACAGATAAATGAAAAAATGTTCATCATCTTTAGCCATCAGGGAGATTCAAATCAAAACCACACTGAGATACCACCTTATACCATTTAGAATGGCCAAAATCAACAAGACAGTAAACAACAAATGCTGGAGAGGATGTGGGGAAAGGGGTACCTTCTTACACTGTTGGTGGAATGCAAGTTGGTGCAGCTACTTTGGAAAACAGTGTGGAGATTCTTCAAGAAATTAAAAATAGAACTAGCCTATGACCCTGCCATCGCACTACTGGGTATTTACCCCAAAGAAGCAGATGCAGTACAAAGAAGGGCCACATGTACCCCAGTGTTCATAGAAGCAATGGTCACAATTGCCAAACTGTGGAAAGAACCAAGATGCCCTTCAAGAGATGAATGGATAAAGAAGATATGGTCCATATATACAATGGAATATTATGCCTCCATCAGAAAGGGTGAATACCCAACTTTTGCATCAACATGGACGGGACTGGAAGAGATTATGAAGAGTGAAATAAGTCAAGCAGAGAGAATCAATTATCTTATGGTCTCACTTATGTGTGGATCATAAGGAAAAACATGGAGGGCATTGTGAGAAGGAAAGGAAGGGTGAATGGGGGGAAATTGGAGGGGGAGTTGAAATATGAGAGACTGTGGTCTCTGAGCAACAAACTCAGGGTTTTGGAGGGGAGGGGGTGGGGGGTTGGGAGAACCTGGTGGTGGATATTGAGGCGGGCCCATATTGCATGGAGCACTGGGTGTGGTGCATGAACAATTAATCTTGTAACACTGAAAAAATAAAATAAATGTATTTGGGGAAGGGAAAAAATTAAAAATTAAAAAAAAAAAAGACAGTATGGTACTGGTGCAAAACAAACACATAGATGAATGGAACAGAATAGAAGACCCAAAAATGAACCTAAAACTATATGGTTGATTAATCTTCCACAAAGCAGGAAAGAATATCTAATAGGAAAAAGACAGTATCTTCAACAAATAGTACTGGAAAAACTGAACAGCAACATGCAAAAGAATGAAACTGAACCACTTTCCTACACCATACACAGAAATAAATTCAAAATGAATTAAAAACCTAATGTGAGGGAGAAAACTATCAAAATCCTAGAGGAGAATACAGGTAGTAACCTCTTTGACATTGGCCATAGCAACTTCTTACTAGATATGGCTTCTGAGGCAAGGGAAACAAAGGCAAAAATAAACTATTGGGACTTCATCAAAATGAAAAGCTTCTATACTGTGAAGGAAACAACTAGCAAAACTAAAAGGCAACCTGCAGAATAGGAAAATTTACTTGCAAATGACATGTCTGATAAAGGGTTAGTATCCAAAATCTATAAAGAACTTATCAAACTCAGCATCCAAAAAATAAATAATCCAATTAAAAAATGGGCAGATGACATGGATAGACATTTTTCCAAAGAAGACATACAGATGGCCAACAGACATGAAAAAATGCTCAACATCACTCAACATCAGGGAAACACAAATCAAAACTATAATGAGATATCACCTTACATCTGTCAGAATGGCTAAAATCAACAACACAAGAAACAACAAGTGTTGACAAGGATACAGAGAAAGGGGGACTCTCCTGCACTGTTGGTGGGAATGCAAACTGGTGTAGCCACTCTGGAAAACAATGTGGAGGTTCCTCAAAAAGTTAAAAATAGAACCACCCTATGTTCCAGCAGTTGTACTACTAAGTATTTATCCATAGAACATAAAAATACTAAATCAAAGAGACACATGTACCTTGACATTTATAGCAGCATTAGCTACAATAGCCAAATTATAGGAATAGCCCAAGTGTCCATGAACTAATGAGTGGATAAAGAAGAAGTAGTATATGTATACACTACTTGTGAAAGTGTATGTGCATATATATATATATATATATATATATATATACACACATATACACACATACACATACACACACATATATATACCCATATATATAGTGAAATATTTCTCAGCCATATAAAAGAATAAAATCTTGGCCGTTTGCAATGACATGGATAGAGCTAGGGAGTATTATACTGATAATAATAAGTCAGTCAGAGAACGATAAATAAATAAGATAAGTCAGTCAGAGAAAGATAAATACCATATTATTTCACTTCTATGTGGAATTTAAAAACAAAATAAAGGAGCAAAGGGGGAAAAAAGTGAGTGTTGGGGTTAATGTAGAGCATGAAATCAGCCATAATACCTGGCTTGCTAAAATGTAACACAGAGGCTGCTGAGGGCGATTTTTGAGGAAAAGGACACAGGCCTTTGGAATGCTGAGGCCTGCCTGACCACTCTGCCATTGGAATACCGCAGGAAGGTGCCTTCCTGAAGCTTTCTTAGCCCAAACAGCTACCCTGTGATCTAAGAGATGTATGCATTGTCCCTTAGGCTATGTTGAATAGAACTTGCAGATTAGCATAGCATATCTTTCCGGTATACAGATCCCCCCACTTTCAGTAAGTGCCCTTGTCACACATCATTTGCTTGAGAAACAGTGATAAGGATTTGTGGTTATCCTGAAGAACCAATAAAAGCAGGAGCAAAGATGAGCAAAGGGTCTTCACCTCTGAGTGTTGACCCCCTTGCCCTCTCCTCTCTTTTATGGCAAAGTTTGAAGTGATCTTTCAACCATCAGTACAGGGATTGCTGGCCATTCCTGGTAGAGAGAGAGAGGAAGGCCAACCAAGAAACAGACCTAACTACAGAGAACGAACTGATGGTTACCAGAGGGGAGGCGATTGGGAGATGGGTTAAATAGGTGATAAGGAGTAAGGAGTGTACTTGCTGTGATGAGCAGCAGGATGCATATGGAAGTGTTGCACTATATTGTACACCTGAAATTAATCTTACACTGCATGTTAACTGAGATGCAAATAAAAACTTAAAAAAAAAAAAAAGCCAAAATGGTTATGTGCTAATGTGAACCTAGAATTAACTGTTCCCTTTTTGATGTCCTCCAAAACTTGGGTTTCACTCATACACATATTGTTCTTTCTTCAGGTTTCTAACTTTAGACGAGTTGAGTAGAAATATGACTTGCAGTTTCCTCCAAATTATTATTGGGCTCCAGAGGATAGGCTAGACCTTTGAGCTACAAGGAGGTTATCAGTAATAGTACTTCTTAAATCTGGAGGCTTTTCAGTGAATTACAGGAAGGAGATGCTTCACTTTCCACTTTTTCCAGAAATTTGACTCTGGACAAATTTCTGTTTCAGTTGGCTTCATAAGATAGATGAATATGCCATTGTCATGATAACCTATAATCCCTGTAAGAAGCAGGTGAATTCCTTAGGAGTAGTCATGAGATGCTAGAGCCCCACTATAATGCTGGATTTGCAGAGGGATAGGTCTTGTCATATTGTCTAACCAATAAGAGGGTCTTTGATTCTTTAGTGTTCAAAAGTCACTTGAACTCTGCAGACAAGATGACATTAGGTTAGTACTGGGTTATTTGGCAAATGCTTTGGTTTCTGGAAGGACCAATTAATCTTGAAGGAACTAAACCTTCTAATAAAAGTGCCCTATTCACCTTTGGGGAGCTGCATAAATGTTTTGAGAAGGACTAAGTCAGGCACTTTTCTGTATCTCAGCAATGTTTTGAGTGACTGGGTAAGGAATCACTATTCTCTAGGTCAACTTACAAAAGAGAAATAAAATAAAATATTGACAATAATATAACAATAGAATTATAATTATATAATCTAATAATAAATTTAAATGGCATCGAGAACTTGAAATAGATAAATAATTTTGAAAACCATTAAGGTAGTTACTATTAATTAGATATCAGCTACCTGAAGAAAATGTTTAAAAAACTTCAGTGGAAATAGAGTTAAAAAAAAAGTATAGGTATATAAAATTTAGAAACCTAAAATAAATGGTATTTAAAATGACGATTAAAAATGATACATATTTTTAGAAGTTTGGAGCTAAGAAATTAAAACAAAAATTAAATGACTTTAAGACTGAGAAATAAAATAAGAATCAACTCAAAAATGAAAATTAATATGAACATGAATATGATACGATTTTAAAAGGAAAGCTAAGTTCATCAAAAGAAAACTTAGTGGGAAGAGACTAAGAAGATATATTCTCAAAATGGAAGAGGGTGAGAAAAAATATTTCATCTACAAGCTGGCAGAGAGATGAATTTTAGGAAGAATTTATAGATTAGAAAAACTTTTCAAATAGTTTGAGTTGATAGTTGATTATTTCAATAAAGAAATTTCTCTTTATTCAGTCTCATTTTATCCTAGGACCCAGATACTGTTGCTTCTGGCTTCCAGTTGTTTTTAACGGGACTTGTTTCTAAGCTTTCTTAAGGTAAATCTAGATAATCTTTATTTTGGGAGTAATTAACCCTGCTTTCAAAGTAGGGCCTCTCTGGAGTCTCTGTTGAAAGTCCTTAAGTGTTCACCGAGGTCACTGAACTCAGATGTCTCAAAACCTTTTGAGCTTCCTTGTAGTTGCTCTTCCTCTGTTATTGTTATTTCCCCAGAAGCCTATTCTTTGCTTGGACTCATGAAGTCTCTACCTGTGAATGCACAGCTTAGTGGATAATGGTAGTTGGTGGTCTCTGAGAGATCACAGTGAAAAACAAACAAAAACTACATGGAACCTACTGTTTCATTCTAAAGCCACTCAGGCCTGAGCTGCTTGTTTGCTTTCTTGGAGGTACATCACCCCCCACTATAACCCCCCTACCAGACCTCTCACCAGCTTAGAGATGCAACAGAATGTAACAGATCATCCAAGCCTCACTAACAGACAGTGGAAGAAAGAGATATCAGAATTCAGGGATGTAGAGAAAGATGAAATTTGCAGGACAGAATGGAGAAAGAAAACCAGAGAAAAACCACAGTAATTTGCATAAGGCCCCTTTAGACCTTTGAGCCCATACTACGTTTCCTCCCATACTAAGGAGGAAGAGTAATTTTCCTCTACTCTTTCAAGGTTTTTTTGGCTGAGGCTTATCTGGAACAAAACACAGAAGGAAAAAAAAGTAATTTTAATTATATATGTATGTACATACAGAAGCCTCACAAATATCTGAGACTCAAAAGTCTGCCAGACTATTGAGTCTTCTTTAACATCCTCAGCTTAGGAAAGGCATTGGAATCTGAAAGGGCGAAGGCAATTCACAAGAAGGTGAGAAGAGGAAATGTTTAGCAAACAAGTATTGCTCTGTAGATAGATCTCTCAGGTGAATAGTTTATCTTTGGTAACAGCTGTCTTCCTAGTCCAGGCCTTTTTTTAATGTAAATTTCCCTTAAAAAAGGTAACTTCTACCCTGTTTTCAGAGTTTCCTGTGTCTACAATTTCTCAATAATCAGCTTAAAATAATCTTGGCCCCAAGAAACGTATGTTGGGGTGACATATTCTTCTACCCTACAAAAACGATGTAACAACAGGGAAATAACCTTACTGAACATCTGGGACATTTAATAGGTTCCATAAAGGTCCCATCTTGAGAGCAGGACTAACTACTCGCAGAATAAAGTTTACTCTATATATACAATAAGAAAGCTTCAAAACAAGATTTGAAAGGATCGAGATGAACTATAATTAAATTAACTACCTGTCAGAACAAAACTCAACATTTTTTAAAGAATGACTAAAAAAAAACACACTACACTTTCAAGAATGTAGCATCTATAATGTGTAACATACAGTAAAATTTAAATGACATGCAGATAATTGGGGAAAATTTATCAAAACAATAAAAACACATCCATAAATGACAGAAAGGATAAAATTAGCAGACAAAGCTTTTTAAAAGCTATTATTAATATCATAAGGAGTTTAAAAAACTGTAATCCAAATCAAAATCCCAAGAGGCTAATCATAGAAATAGGCACACTGATTCTAAGGTATATATGAAAATTCAAAGTACTTAGGAGAGCCAAGAATTTTTGATAAAAAGAGATGAATATTTACACTATGTAGTTTCAAAATATATTATAAAACATTATCTTAATCAAAATGGCCAACTTAAAAGAAAAAAATGATAAAATATAATTTATTTTAATTAAAAATAGCTACACTTTAAAAGATACTGAAAGCAAGAGAAAGGGAGAAGGAGGGAGGGTAGGGTAGAGGAAGAAAGGGAGAGAGATAAAGGAGACAAAGATAAGAAAATAATATTTTCAGTGCATGTATCTGATAAAGGACTTGTATTGTGTGTATTACAAACAATAATAGGAAAACGAATGATCAAATAAAAATAGCAAAATAACTGTACAGACACTTAACAAAATATAAACATGGCTGATAAGCACATTAACATATATTTACTCTTTGGTCATTAACAAACTGCAAATTAAAATTACAATCAGATACCACAGTGAACATTAGGGATACAATTAAAAAGATGACAAATGTTGACTAGGATGTGAAGCAACTGCAACTCTCATACACTGTGGTAAGGACATAAATTAGTACCTCTGATCAAATTAATCTTATGCTTACCATGCAACCTAGCAAATCCACTCCTAGATATGTGTCCAAGGGAAATGCAAATGTATGTCCACATAACAAGTTGTCCAAAAATTTTTATCAGTTTTCATATTTCCAAACTGAAAACCACCCAAAAGCCCCAAAACAGGGAATCGTAAATCTAATGTTGGTATATTCAAACAACGTACCCAGCTACAAAAATGAACTACTGATCAATGCAACAACATAGATTAATTTCTTTTTTAATTAATGTTGAACAAAGGAATCCAGGCATACAAAAAATATATGCTAAGTAATTCTACGTAAGCTAAACTCGAGAAGAGACAAATACATAATAGAACATAGGTAAGTGACCACCTGAAGCCACAAATTGAGAAGGAGTGAGATTTGCTGCATAAAGGGAAAAGGAAAGTTTTGGGAGAGATGGAAATATTCTGTACCTTGATTCAGGTATGTTATACAATTGCCAAAACTCATGGAACTATATATTCAAAATGGTGGCATTTTGCTCTATTTAATTTTACTTCAAAAGTCGATTTTCTAAAAGGATAGAGCCAATAAGCAGAGGGTTTGATTATAGTAAATACTCAATGATTTAGAGTTATTATTAATTCCGTAAAAATGTACTGAGCAATTTCTCTGGTCTCTGCTAGCTACTGACCATACATGTATGAAATAGGCTGAAGAAGGACCTAATCATGCTCATTTTCTACCAAAAGGGAACATGAGAGTCATTGTGCTAAAGAAATAAACAAATAACAATGTCTAGCTGATCTGGTGTTAGCCTTAGGGTTTCTAAATTTTTGTCAACATGCCTCTACATTTTATTACTCGAAGTTATGCCCAAACTTAAGAGATCTGATTTTTATTTATTTATTTGACAGAGCGTAGAGAGAGATCACAAGTAGACAGAGAGGCAGGCAGAGAGAGAGGGGGAAGCAGGCTCCCTGCTGAGCAGAGAGCCCGATGTGGGCCTCGATCCCAGGACCCTGAGATCATGACCTGAGCCGAAGGCAGAGACTTTAACCCACTGAGCCACCCAGGCACCCCAAGAGATTTGATTTTTAAAGTGTATAGTTATCGTTATTATTGGTATATGCCTATTTCCCCCCATAAACAAAAACTCTTCTTTTTTGGTACCTCATTTTAGAGAAAAATTCATCAAAGAATGCTACAAAGTGTTAATTTTGTTTAACATTATGTATACACTAAGGATTAATAACAGTCGAGCTTAATTTTTTCCCAATATCATTTGGTTCTATGGAAAGTGTCACTAAAATCATTAGTGACTTTCTCTGAAGACTTAAGTCTTTACAAAGGAAATCATACAACCCAAGCCATTTTTATGAAACTCAAAAGCGTCCGTTGAAAAAAAAAGCTGCCTAGTTTTATGTACAGTCGATTTCTTCTGGCATATTTATTTTTTGTTTACTAGAGAACTCACCTACAGCAAACATAGTCGTGGGTTTGTTTCCAGATTGTGCATTTTGTTCTATTTCAGAGCCAGAGCTCTTAAATCTGGGCAGCTGTTCTATAAATGTCTGTCTATCCCTAGTCGCAGGAGAATGTTGTGGCCATATGGACAGATAAGCTAAACCCTTTCACTATTGAGAAAACAAGCAGTTGAATATGGCTTATAGATGGTAATGTCTGGTTTGTGCAGGGCATCATAAGACTTTTTATGAACAGCACGTGATCCAGGATGTGTGTTTGTATGCGGGGTTAGGTAGAAGGAAGGGGAGGGAAGGGCTGTTTTCTATGAACCATACGTGAACCACAATACCTATGAAGTCTGCTCTGGACTCATTCTTGAAACCAGCAGTACTTCAAGTTGCACATGGGAATGCTGGGGAGAGGTATCCTAAGAGCTACAAAAACAAGGCGAGTATTTGCACTAGGCAGGTTGGAGGTTATGTAGCCTGGGAGGTTATCCAGGTTCATTGTGAAGGGGCCAGAGTCACATCAGGAGGAACAGGAAAGAGGGCTGATTTCAAAAGATGAGTTGTGAACCACAGTGAAGTCAACTGTCTTGGAGGATCTGAAACAAAGAAAAATAAAGTATATGAAAGAGGTCAAGAAAGGGATTTAGAACTACGATAATAAATAGAAACTGTGTAGTAGACTTCCTCTTTTGGGTAGGGCATTGGAGAGTTTGTCTAGAAGTGAAGTTACTGAAGGAAGTTATTCACGTCTGCACAATGTTCACATAATCATATAATAGGAGAGACACAGGAAATGACTTTTGTAAATAGGCTCTACAGCTGTCACTGTACAATAAAGAAAAAGAGAGGCAAAAGTTTTCCTTTACCTTATGAGCAAGTGCATTCAACGGAAAAGCAACTTATCCTGAAGGACAAAGGGCAGTTTGCCTCAGCTCGGTTCAGTGACATCAGCTGATTATCAGCAGAGATAACCTGAATGTACACTGAGTTACTGTCCCAGCTGGCCCCGCAAAGGACTTTTCATGGATACCTAGAGAAAGGCTACACTCAAAGGGCCAATTAAATGAAAGGGTTGGTGAACTGAACTAGCTATTTGACTAATGGTATTATGATAAACCAAGAGCACGATTTATTTATAGTCCTGTAACATAAGCTTAACCTTAGTGAGAGAAGCACCTTGCTCTTGTGTCAGCATAGTGCATCACTGGAAAGAACAGTAATTATGACTATCCGGAGAAATAACAGAAACAGAAACAATGACCGTAGGATGGGTATTGAATTGGGGGTTATGCCATGGAGACTTATTGGGGTGGAAAGAGTCATATCATTTTCATATTTAATTTATACAATTTCAATTGTACAAAATACCTTTATCTTTTTTATTTATGTAATTGTAGTTGCTGCAAATCATATTTGAACATGTACTTTTTATTATGAATACATGATTTGCAGTATATATATTTTACATTTTACTGCCCAGGGTTTTTTACCTGGGTTTTATAAAATCATGGTTAAAATTATGCTTTTAGAGGGCTTAAGGGATTTTTAAAAATAACTTTATGATATAAGGAATGTTTTTTTTCCAATCTCTAATTTGAGGAATCAACACTTGCAAAAGAAAGAACTTCAGTGTAATGAGAAAGAGGGAAACCCAGCCTCCAATTAAGGAAGCTATAGAGAATGGCACACACACATACAAAGAGTATGAGAGTATTTAGATTATTTTGGGGTCTCCTAGGTGAGGTTACAGAGATTAGAGTGGTGAGCCACCTAATAATGTGTCATTAGATTTTTATCATTCACTCATTCAATATATATACATTGAGTACGTAACATGTGCTAAGCCATTCCAGCGGCTGAAATACAATATTCCCCTGAATTCTTGAATGGACGTATATATTAAACAAAATCAAACATCAAATAATGAAAAGTATTATGATAAGAAATAAAGCAGGGATAGTGAGGCAGCATGATTGGCCAGAGAAATTTTTCTCAGGAGATCACATCTGAACTGTCCGAATGAAGCGAAGAAATGAGACACGTAACTATCTCCAGAAAAGGTATTTTAAGCAGAAGAGGCCACAAAATCAAACAAACACAGAGCAACAAAAAGACCTCTGTGGCCTTAACACAATGAATGAGAAGCAGATGGGCAGAAACTGAGGGAGTCAGGGCCCAGACTGTACACAGCCATGTGGTCATGGTCACTGCTAGGGGTTGAACTGTGTCTGTGTCCGCCCACCCTCTTTCCCCTCCCAAAGAAAATCTATGTTGAAGCCCTAATTCCTAGTACCACAAATGTGACCCTGTATGGAAAAAAGGTCATTGACAGTGTAATTGGTTGTGATGATACCGCCTGGGTAGTGCGGTCCCATGATCCATTATAACGGGAGCCTTTAGAAAAGACCTCTGTGTAAAGACAGAGAAACAGAGACATGGTATTGAGAGACAATACCACGTGACGGCAAAGGCAGAGAGCAGAGTTATCCAGCTATAAGTCAAAGAGCACCAAAGGCCTTCAGCAAACAACCCACATCTAAAAAGAGTCAAGGAGGGCACCTAGGTGGCTCAGTTGGTTAAGCAACTGCCTTCGGCTCAGGTCATGATTCTGGAGTCCCAGGGTTGAGTTATGCATTGGGCTTCCTTCTCGGCTGGGAGTCTGCTTCTCCCTCTGACCCTCACCACCCCCTTCAAATAAATAAATAAAATCTTAAAAAAAAAGAAAATAAAATAAAAAGAGGCAAGAAAGTATTCACCTATAGATTTCAGAGGGAGTATGGCCCTGCCAAAATTTGATATCAGTCTTCTAGCCTCTAGACACCTGAGACAATACATTTTTCTTGTTTTTAGTTAGCCAGTCTGTAGCACTTTGTTACAGCATCCCTAAGAAACCGATATAGTACATTTTTTAAATTTTTAATAAACTTTGTATCTTAGAGAGGTTTACGGTTCATGGCAAAATTGGAAAAGAAGGTACAGAGATTTCCTATATTTTCTCTGTCCCACTACACTGATGTTGTCTACCATAGTGGCACATTTGTTCAGATGAATAAACCTGCAATGATACATCATTATTATCCAAGTCCATGGTCACCTTAGGTTTCACTCTTGGCATCGTACTTGCTATCAGTTTTGACAAATGCATAATGACATGTATCTAACATATTTTGATATCATACAGAATAGTTTCACTGCCTAAAAATCCTTTTTCTGTCTATTCACCCTTTCTTCCTCCCTAATCCCTGGAAACCACTGATTTTATACTCTCCATAGTTCTACCTTTTACAGAATATCAAATAGTTGGAATTATAAATAATTATAGCTGTTATAGTCTGAATTGTGTCCCCCTGCCCCAAATTTATTTTTTGAAATCCTGACCCTCATTGTGACTGCATTTGGAGATAGAAAGTGATGAAAGTGAAATGAGGTCATAAAGGATGGGGCACTAATCCAATATGACTAGTGTCCTAAGAAGAGAGACACCAGAAATATGTGGGCACAGGGAAAAAGCCAGGTGCTAACAGTTAGAAGGTCTCTCTCTCCAAGCCAACAGGAGTGGCCTTAGGAGAAACAAACTTATTTATACCTTGATCTTGGACTTCCAAACTCCAGAACTGTGAAATAAATTTATGTTTAAGTCATCTAGTCTGTGCTATTTTGCCATGGAGGCCTTTGAGGCCAATACAATGTAGCCTTTACAGATTGGCTCCTTTCACTTAATAAGATGCGTTTAATGTTCCTCTATGTTTTTCCATGGCATGATAACTCATTTCTTTTTACAATTGAATGAGACTCCATATTCCGGAAGTGCCACAGGTTATTTACCCATTCCCCTACTGAAGGACATTTTGGTTGTTTCCAGGTTTTGACAATTACGAATAAAGCTGCTGCAAAGATTCCTGTGCTGGCTTTTTGTGTGAATGGAAGTTTCAACTCATTTGGATAAATTCCAAAAATGTGATTGCTGGATTGTATACTAAGAGAATGTTTAGGCTGGTAAAAAAAAAAAAAAAACCAATTGTCACTGTATTCTAAAGTGACTGTACCATTTTGTGCTCCCATCAACAATGAATGAGAGTTCCCATTGCTCTAAAACCTAACTAGGTTACTGTCAGTGTTTTGGATTTTGGCTGTTCTAGTCAAAGTGTAGTGATATCGTGTTTCGATTTGCAATCCTCTATTGTATATAATGTTAAGCATCTTTTAATATGTTTGTATGCCATTTATATACCTTTGGTGAGGTGTTACCTTTGCCTTTTTCTATATTACATGTGATGGGAATATATTGGAGAGGTTTGGTGAAGGAGAAACATGATCTTATTTCTGTCCTAAAAGTGTAATTTTGACATGTATGGCAAAGTGACCTGAGAGGAAGAGAAGGGCACAAGAAGTAGTAAGAGGAGAAGAAGAGGCACAGAAATTTTGGAGGCTATTACTGTAGTCCAGATGGCTAGCTCTAAAACAATAGAACTGGAAAGAAGGAAAAGTGGTCAGCTTATACACAAATGCAAAAAATATATATGGTTTTCATATAAAACCTGATTACTTGTATCCATTTCGTACACACACTACAGATTTCCTATTGGATGAGATGGGTTAGGTTAGAGGCAGAAAGAAGTAAAAGGTAAGGGGTGTCTAAACAAGCCGGTGATTGCTGGTGCTGTTTGCTGTGTTGTAAAGCAATATCATAAGAACGGTTTTAGGAGTAAAAATCAACATGATTTATTTGAGGTTCAGCCCAATTTTTTTTTTTAAGATTTTATTTATTTATTTGACAGAGGGAGAGAGACAGTAAGAGCAGAAACACAAGCAGGGGGGGCAAGAAAGGGAGAAAAGGGCTTCCTGCTGAGCAGGGAGCCCAATGTGGGGCTCGATCCCAGGACTGTGGGATTGGGACCTGAGCCAAAGGCAGATGCTTAATGATTGAGCCAACCAGGAACCTCAAGGTTCAACCCAGTTGTTATCTTTTACCTCCAGATTCGTGTTACTTGGAAAATATGGGTTATCAATGTATTTGCTTATCATTAATGATAATTAAAGAATAAGTTATGAAAATTTATGTAAATAATTTTTCATACTGGTTTATAATTCTGAAGTCAGGGCATTATCGTATGGAGTATATTCACCAACGGCAAGATTATCAATATTCTTGGCTGAATAAATGTTCGTTCATAACGCATTTCCATAATAGGAATCCTCCACAATGGCACTTTTGACATTTTGAGCTGGATAATTATTGTTGTAGGGAGCTGTCTTATGCATTATCAGGTGTTTAGCAGCATCTTTCCCCTCTATTTTCTAGATGCCAGAAGAACACTTCACCACAGTTGTGACAACCAAAATTATCTGCAGAATTTATCAAGTGTCCCCAGGGTGAAGGCAAAAATGATCCTGTTTGAGAGTTCTTGCTGTATAGTAAGCATGGAATGATTTCAAGTTTACTATAAAATTATGGTTTTCAAGTTGTGTTACAAGGGATTCTAAAATGCTGAGAAGATTTTATTTGAAATTGTTTCATAGTTAAAGCATTAAAATAGAAAGAAAAAACTATGAGAAATCACGTAAGACCAAAAATAATATATAAATCATACAATTTATGTTCACACACGCACACATAAAACCAGATTCTAAGGAGGAAAACACAAATACAAACTAAATTTATTGATATGAACTTGCAATAGTGAAAGTAAGAATTAAATCTCTTTAGTTCCCCACGACATTTCAGGTATTATATCAGTTTGTGGGTGGAAAACCATAATGAAAGAAGAAATGCGAATTTTTCTGCTTTAAGGGTTAACATGAAAATATAATGTTAGTTATAAATAGCATCATCATAGCAGAAATTACATTTGATTCAAAAGAGAGATCATAAATTGAAAATAGAAAAGGCCTTGCTAAGGTGACATTTCTAAGATATAAAAGATATTACTAGAGTAGCTAGAGATTTTGATAATAATGAAAGAAATTACCTATGAGAAAGACTTCAGATGAAAAATGTAGTGAAATTTGAAATGAATCTTAAGATTTGAATAATCTCAGAAAAAATTTAAAGGATAATAAACTTAAAACAGTATATAGATGGCATTTGGGGGTATGGAGTAAAAAGTGTATTTTCAAAGTTACTTTAGGAGAATAGATTCGATTAATATATAAAAAAAATAATTTCTATTCATGTACAGACATATCTTAGAGATATTGCAAGTTAGATTCCAACTATGACAATAAAGCAAATATCACAATTAAATAAATCCAAAGAATTTTTTGGTTTCTCAATACACATAGATTTATATTTACAGTACATTGTAGTCTATTAAGTTTGCAACAGCATTATGTCAAAAAAAAATGTGCACCTTCATTTAAAGAGACATTATTATTTAAAATGCTAGCTATCATTGGAGCTTTTAGTGAACCATAATCCTTTTGTTGTTGGAGGATATTGACTCTAGGTTGATGGTTGCTGACTGATCAGGGTGGTGGGTGCTGAAGGTGGGGGGCTGTGGCTATTTTTAAAAATAGGACTACAGTGAAGTTTGATGCATTGGTTGACTCTTCCTTTCACAAACAATCTCTCTGCAGCATGAGATATTTGATAGCATTTTATCCATAGTAGAACTTCTTCCAGAATTGGAGTCTGTTCTCTTGAATTCTAATGCTGCTTTATTAACTAAGGTTCTGTAATATTCTACATCCTTTATTGTCATTTCAACAGTCTCTGCAGCATCTTCCCCAGGAGTAGTTTCCATCTCAAGAAACCACTTTCTTTGCTCATCCAGAAGAAGCAACTCCTCATCCTTTCCAGTTTTATCATGAGGTTGAAGCCATTCAGTCACATCTTCGGGCTCCACTTCTGATGCTAGTTCTCCTGCTCTGTCTACCACATCTGCAGTTACTTCCTCCACTGAAGTCGTGAACCCCTCAAAGTCATACATGAGAGCTGAAATAGAATTCTTCCAATTCCTGTCAATGTTGATATTTTGACCTCTTCATGAAACACAAATGCTCTCAATGGCATCTAGAATGGTTTTCACTTTTCTTTGAAGAAGTCAAAATTACTGCTTGACCCACAGACTACAGAATGGATATTGTGCTAACAGCCATGAAAACAACATTTATCCCACTGTACATCTCCATCAGAGCTTTTGGGTAACAGGTGCACTGTCAATGAATAATATTTTTTTTGACAATGAATGATATTTTGAAAGGAATGTTAGTTTTAGACTTGCTTTTTTTCCGAACAGTAGGTCTCAACAGTGGGATTAAAATATTCAGTAAACCATGTTGTAAAGAGATGTGCTGTCATCCAGGTTTTGTTGCTCCATTTATAGAGCATAGGTAGAGTAGATTTAGTATAATTCTACCAGCCCTCAACTTTCAGAATGGCAAGTGAACATTGGCTTCATATGAAAGTCACCAGCCACATTCGCCCCTAACAAGAGAGTCAGACTGTCCTTTGAAGCTTCAAAATCAGGCATCGACTTCTCTTTAGCTCTGAAAGTCCTAAATGGCATCTTCTTCCAATTGAAGGTTGTTTCACTTACATTGAAAATCTATTGTTCAGTGTGGCCATTTTCATTAATTACCTTTTCATTAATTATCCAGAATATCTAGATATTCTGGATAATGTTACAACTTCAAGATCAGCACTTGCTGATTCACTTCACTTTTATATTAGGGATATAGCTATTTTCTTAAACCTCATGAACCAACATGCTCTAGCTTCAAACTATTTTTTTTCCTGTAGGTTTCTAAACTTTCTCAGCCTTTATAGAATTGAGGGGAATTAGGCCTTTGCTCTGGATTAGGCTTTTAGTCAATGAAATGTTGTGGTTGGTTTGACCTCTCCAGACCCCTAAAACTTTCTCCATATCAGCAATAAGACTTTTTGGCTTTCTTATTATTTGTGTGTTCACTGAAGTAGTGCTTTTAATTTCCTTCAAAAACTTTTCTTTTGCATTCACAATTTGGCAAACTCTTTGGTACATGAGGCCTACCTCTCAGCCTGTCTCAGATTTCAACATGTCTTCCTCACTAAACTTAATCATTTCTAGCTTTTTAAAGTGAAAGACATACTACTCTTTCACTTGAACATGTAGAGGCCATTGTGGGTAATTGGCCTAATTTCAGTTTCGTTGTGTCTCTAGGAATGGGGAGGCCGGAGGACAGGGAAAGAGATGAGAAAATGGCTGGTCATTGGAACAATCAGAACACACACAACGTCTTACATGCGTCCAGTTTGTGACATCCCCAAACAACTAGAATAACATCAAAGATCATTGATCACAGATAATCATAACAAATATAATGATAACGAAAAAGTTTGAATATTTTGAGATTGTTAAAATGACACAGAGACATGAAGTGAACAAATGCTGCTGGAAAAATGGCACCAAATGACTTGCTCAAAGCAGGGTTGCCACAAAAGTTCATTTTATAAAGAACGTGTGAAGGGCAATAGAGTGAAATGCAGTAAAATGAGGTAGACCTGTAATTATACGTTAAAATGCATGGGGACAGAAATTATTTTATGTATTCGTTCATTAATATATGTTCAAACTAATATATGGACACAATTAAATATCTGTGGATATAACATCGAACAAAATAGACAAAAAAATGTTGTGTGGGAGACAGATAATAAGTGAAGTAAATAAGAAATGTCATGATCCTTGCAAATACCTGGGGTAGAGAGACTGCAAAGACAAAGATACCAAGGTGGTGGCAGGTGTTCCTGGCTGGCTTGTTTGAAAAATAATTTAAAAAGAACATTCTGACACACCTGGGTGGCTCAGCAGGTTAAAACCTCTGTCTTCTGCTCAGGTCATGATCTCAGGGTCCTGGGATCAAGCCCCATATCGGGCTCTCTGCTCAGTAGGTAGCCTGCTTCCCCCCGTCTCTCGGCCTGCCTTCTCTGCCTACTTGTGATCTCTCTCTCTGTCAAATAAACAAATAAAATCTCTCTCTCTAAAAAAAAAAAAAGGGGGTTACTCTGCATGCTATGTGAAAAATGTATTTAATAGTAGGGGTACCTTGGTGGCTCAGTCAGTTAAGAGCCTGCCTTTGGCTTTTAGGCAGAGTGATCTCAGGGTCTTAGGATGGAGTCCAGCATCAAGATCCCTGCTCAGCAGGGAGTCTGCTTCTCCCTCTCCCTCTGCCTGCCACTCCCCCTGCTTGTGCGCTCTCTCTCTCTCTGTCAAATAAATAAAATAATTTATATATATATATAAATTATATATATATACTTATATATATATGGCACCTGGTTGGCTCAGTGGGTTAAAGCCTCTGGCCTCTGCCTTCTGCTCAGGTCATGAACCCAGGGTCATAGGATCGAGCCCCACATCAGGCTCTCTGCTCCGCAGGGAGCCTGCTTCCCTCTCTTTCTCTGCCTGCCTCTCTGTCTGTCAAATAAATAAATAAAATTTAAAAAAAAGAATTATATATATATATTTATATATGTATGCATTTAATGTTAGGAAATAAAATTTAATGTAAAAACTGAAAATAATGTCACTGTGATGATTTGAATTAGCAATGGAATAGTTATAGAAGAGTTAAAGGTAGAATAAAATCATTAATGTAACATAAATAGTACAGACCCAAAACTGAAAGCATAATTATAAATAGTATTAATTTCCTTAGATAAAATTGAAAAATTAATTGTATTCTATTATTTTAGAAGTTACTATATGAAACAGGCTAGGTGTAACCAGACATACTGAATCAGGATATGTGGGGTAGGGCCTCTATCTAAGTACTTGTTTTTAGAAAATGCTCCACAGGTGTTTCTGATAAACAATATTTATTCAGAACCATTGGGATAAATTTATAATGAGAATTAGCTGGAGTCATTCAGTGACAATTTCCCTGTGACAGTATTTTCATGCCAGAGACCTTTCTAAAAATCACACAGAAAATTCTGTTATAAATCTTGTAAAATTCTTTGCTGAATTCGAGATATTATGATTTCTATATCCACTGGTCTGTCTGGTGACACAATGCTAATGGAAAGGAAATTATTTTGGTATGATTTGCACAATGTGAACTCCTATTGGTGCCTAGTGATCAACACTATAATTGTGAAATGCTCACAAACCATCTGCTGCATAATCTGTTTTAGAATTGTGCCAAAGACACATGTCAAGTTTATTGGCTAATTGGTATGTAGTTTTAAAATCCCTTTATTTCCCATTTTGGAAAATTGCAATAGTATTTGCCTTCATTCTCTTGAATGTGGGCTGTTCTCCGTGGTTTCTCTCCTTGACTATTGTTCTAAAAGTACATTCGCTTCTGTACTTCTGATTTGTAGATGTGAACTCTCTTGTAAATATTAGATTATTTTTGTGTATTGTTTTATTCCTTACCTGTGCATCAATATTTGTGATTAATTTTTTAAATGCTTTTGCCCATTGTTTACAATTTGACTACAATTCTTTCTAGAGATGACAAAAACAAAGTAAAGAGAAGCAGGGATATGCTTTGGGTCATTGAGTGATACTTCATTTTTTCTTTATTCAACAGGATCCTTTTGCTGCTTTAAGAAATTTATTCCACTTTTTAACTGTTTTTTGTTTTTTGTCTTATTAATTCCAGTCATTTGCTTCCATGGCTTGTTTAGAAATGCCCAATTCATATTTTACTCTTTCTGATTTTTCTCAAATTATGATAGCCTAAAATTTAAATTCTTTTTTTTAAAGGTTTTATTTATTTGACAGAGAGAGATCACAAGTAGGCAGAGAGGCAGGCAGAGAGAGAGGGGGAAGCAGGCTCCTTGCTGAGCAGAGAGCCCGATGTGGGGCTCGATCCCAGGACCCTGAGATCATGACCTGAGCTGAAGGCAGAGGCTTTAACCCCCTGAGCCATCCAGATGCCCCTAAAATTTAAATTCTGATGGTGGTTTTTTACATAACAATTCTCACAGGAGCATAATCATCAACAAAAATAGCAATATTTTATTGATGGTTATTAGATGCCAGGTATATATTTAGCATTTTAAGTGCATTATCTCATTTAATATTCATGACATTGAAACTACTTGACTATATATAAATTTCCCAGAGTTGTGCAGGTAAAAGACACAGAATTAGTATTTCCTTTTTTTTTCTTTTTTGTTTGTTTTGTTTCATTTTTTAATTGATAGACCTATTTTTAGTGAACTTCTGGTTTCAGAGAAAAATTAAGCCAGAAGTAAGGAGAGTTCTCATATACCCCTTTCCTGTTGCCCCAGTTCCTCTACCATTAAAATCTTGTATTAATGTGGTACATTTGTAATAATGATGAGCCAATATTGAATCATTCTTAAGTCAAGTTTATAGCTTGCATTAGGGTTTATTCTTTGCGCTGTACACATTATGGGTTTTGAAGAAGGTATGATGATATATATCCACCATTACAGTGTCATACAGAATAGTTTTACTGCCCTAAAATACCCCTACGATCCACATATGCATCCATCTCTCTCTCTCCCCTTGAATCCCTTGTTGGTAACTATTTACCTTCCTACTGTCTCCATAGTTTTGCCTTTTCCAGAATGTCATAAAATTGGAATAACATAGTATGTAGCATTTTTCATTTGGTTTCTCTCACTTAACAATATGTATTTTTCTTCATGTCCTTTCATGACTTAGTAGTTTGTTGCCTTTTAGTACTAAATAATATACCAATGAATGGATGTATAAACACTCATGATATACAGGTTTTTGTATAGAAGTGAGTATTCTACCCATTTGGGTAAATACCAAGGAGCGTGACTGCTGAATTGTATAGTAAGAGTACATTTGGCTTTGTAAGAAACTGCCAGACTCTCTTCCAAAGTGGCTATAATATTTTTATCTCCACTAGCAATGAATGAGAGTTCTTGTGGCTTCTTCATCCTTGCCCGTATTTGGTGTTTTCTGTGTTTGGGATTTTGGTCATTCTAATATGTGGGTAGTGATATCTCATTGTTGTTTTCATTTTGAAGCCTCTGATGACGTATGATGTTAATATTTTCTCATGTGCTTATTTGCCATTTGTATATCTTTGCTGAGGTGTCTCTTCAGATTATTTTTGTCCATATTTTACCTGTTTCATTTGTTTTCTTATTAAGTTTTAAGAGTTCCTTGCATTGGCTATTCTGGATGGTAGGTACTCTTCTACACATTTTCCATATACTATCTCAGTTACTTTAAGTTTTAATATTTTTTTAAATTAATACTTACCACCAGTCTAAATTTAGGACTGTAATAATAAGTGGAGTGCCTTTACTCTTAGGAAGCTTTCCAGTCATTTATTGAAGATATCTTTTTATGTGTATTTTCTTTCTCAGGTAAGACTATTATAAAATCTTTCTATTAAAATCACTCTAAAAACATGCAAAATAAATACTTTCAAAGAAATATACTTGTGTAGTCAGTCATTTGAATTAGTGTAACATTACTACCAAGCATCAGTCTTTCTCAAATCGATAAATATTTTGTGAACACTTTATAAATGTGAGACACTATTTTTTTTTAAGTAAAATCTTGTCCTCTTTCAAAGATCTGAGGCTGTAGGGCATGAAGAAATACAACTACTTTGTAAGTGTCATAGGTGTTTTTCCTTTAAAAGTGGTTTCATCCTGGAAATCCTGGGAAACATTCTTTTTTTCCTCTAAGATTAAATTACCTCCTTTTGCTTTACTGTTTACCTTTAACCTCAAAAATACCTTTCAACCTAAAGCCAACTAGAAATTTAATGAATTTTGTGCTCATAGAGTATAAAATAAATTTTCTCAAATATAATATTTTCTGTGGAAAAAAATAGCCT
>CM053603.1:157529559-157545945 GCA_028646535.1 Procyon lotor | reverse complement strand
TGTTTCTATAGATTGTAAATTTCTGTTCTAAGTCACTCATGGGTTCTTTCTACTTTTATAGAACACCCTTTAATATTTCTCATTATGCCAGCTTGGTGGTCACATACTCTTTTAATCCTTGCCAGTGTTGGAAATTCTTTATCTCCAAATCCATTTTGAATGTTAGCCTTGTTGGATAAAGTATTCTTGGCTGCATGTTCTTCTCATTTAGTGCCCTGAATATATCAGGCCAGCCAGCCTTTCTGGCTTGCCAGGTATCTGTGGACAGGTCTGACGTTATTCTAATGGATCTTCCTCTGTATGTAAGGAATCTCTTCCCCCTAGCTGCCCTCAGGACCTCTTGTCTAAAATTATAATTTTCAAATTTTTAGTGCCTGGGTGTCTTTCTTGAGTCATTGATCTTGGCAGGTGTCCTTTCTGCCTCTAAGACATGAGCACTTGTTCCTTTCCCCAGATCCAGGAAATTTTCATTCAGCATTTGGTCAGCTATGTCTTCTAGTCTTCTGTCTTTCTCTACTCCCTCTGTGATTCCAATAATTCTGATGTTGGAACATTTCATGGCGTCATTTATTTCCCTGTCTTTTCTCATGATTCCTGAGCAGTTTGCTCCAGCTCTCCTCCTGACCTTTCTTCTCAACCATTTTATCCTCTAGATCACTAATTCTATCCTCTGTCTCTGTAACTCTAGCTGTTAAACTATTTAGATTAGATTGGATCTCACTGATAGCATTTTTTACATCTGCTATCCTGGTTCTCATTTCTGCCCTTAGAGATTCTATGTTGTCATTAATGTTTTTCTCCATCCTAGTCATTATCTGAATAATTGTCACCCTGAATTCCCTTTCTGAAATACTGTTTATGTCCATGTCCAGTAGTTCTGAGGGAGAGGGTGCAGTCTCTGGGTTTTTCCTCTGTTGGGTGTTCCTCTCCTAGTCATTTTGATAAGAAGTAGATGAAAGGAAAGTAGCATACTATCTTGATCACTACAGCTTTGCAGTGTAACTGGAAGTCTGGAATTATGATGTCTCCAACTGTGCTTTTCTTTTCCAAGGTTGCTTTGGCTATTCGAGGACTTTTGTAGTTCTATACAAGTTTTAGGATTGTTCTAGTTCTATGAAAATGCTACCGGTATTTTGATAGGGATTGCTTTAAATGTGTAGGTTGTTTTGAGTAGTATAGATGTTTTGAACAATATTTATCCTTCCAATCCATGAGCATGGGATTTTTTTTTCCAATTCTTTGTGTCATCTTCAACTTCTTTCATCAGTATTTTATAGTTTTCAGAGTACAGGTCTTTTATCTCTTTGGTTAGGTTTTTTCATGATGTAATTATAAATAGAATTAAGTCCTTAATTTCTCTTTCTGCTGTTTCATTATTGGTGTATAGAAATGCAACAGATTTCTCTACCTTGATTTTGTATCCTTGACTTTACTAAATAAAGCTGCTTAAAATGTAATCAGGGTTTCGAATTTATAGATTTTTGGAGTTCTCCAAAACTAGATGGTTTTGGTTTCTTCTATAGGATTTATTGGAAGAGCTCTGGTATCTCTGCCTCTTCTTATGAGAACACCAGTCCTATTGGATTAAGACTACACCCTGATGACTTCTTTTAACTTTAATTATGCTCTCAAAGGCCTTATCTCGAAAACAGTCACCTTAGGGGTTCAGGCTTTACAAATGAGCTTTGAGGGGACACAGTTCAGTCCATAGCAACTACAGGCATAGGCATATACATAGAAGGAATTTAGAACTAGAGTGTGGAGTACAAACAGTTGCAGAAATCCTGAACATATTTCATAAGTTAAAACATATGCAATACAAACCACTGTGTTTTTGATAGATGTACAGGTATATATATCAAAACTCTAATAGAAGGAAAATATAAAACCCATCCTAAGCTTCTTAGTTAACTTTTGTTCTAGTGAAAGAGAGAGAGGCCACTGCCACTAAGTGTACTAGGGGATCCACAGTATGGAAAATGTTCTATTGCTTGATGTGGGCAGCAGATATATGATAATTTACTTTATTATTCCTAGTAACTTACATTTCAAATTCCATACTTCTTATCCTAATATGTCATCTGTTGTAAGGCATATCTTTAATTCAAACATGTTAAAATTGAAAAAAGTGCATCTTTTAATTTGAGATATAATATATATTCTTTTATACAAATGACACAATTTACTATTCAAATCATCAAACAGTCTTTCTGTTCAGTCAGTTTAGTATTTTTTTAAAGATTTTATTTATTTATTTGACAGAGACAGATCACAAGTAGGCAGAGAGGCAGGCAGAGAGAGAAAGGGAAGCAGGCTCCCTGCTGAGTAGAGCACCCGATGCAGGGCTTGATCCCAGGACCCTGAGCCCATGACCTGAGCCAAAAGCAGAGGGTTTAACCCACCGAGCCACCCAGGTGCCCCTCGATTTAGTATTGTCAATACACATTTTCTACAAATTTATCCCACTGAAAAATAAATGGGATAAATAAGTGATATAACTTCCTATTGTTCAAAACAATAGAATGCATTCTTTCTTTGCTGATTTTGGTCTTATATTATACTACAACCTGAACCCAAGTAAAAAGTATCTTAGTATAATTTCACTTAATATTTAATATTTTATTGTTCTGTGTTCCCTATACTGTACTTTTCCACAAGAGAACATCTTAATATGCCTTAGCTAAGTTCATATGTAAATGTTTTTTCTACTTTTAATTGGAGATTTGATTGTTTCCGTTTAGAGTGGTTACCCCCACCTCATTACCTCTAGTTTCTAAATTCCTTGAGGAAGTAGAGTGATGACCTTTCAGCTTTCATAATTAGAAGTGGTATCAGTTGTCTGTGTCAGGCTCTCTGATTGATTGCAAAAAGTATTAAGCTTATTTTGTTAATTAACTTTGATCCTTATACAGTTAGTTAAAAATATAACTCTTGGTAATCTACTGAAATGTAAGAAATTTAAATGTCTGTCTCTATCCTAAACTGTTAAAATTATTTCAGCAGAAAAGATTGTCAAATTTCCAAGTAAACATATCATTATCTAGCATTCATGCATTATGGATTTTTTTCTTTTTTCTTTTTAGTTTTAGATCTCAAGCATTTCATTATGCATTATCCAACTAGAGAACATGCCCACTTTAAAAGTTCTATATGGTACCGTATACCCATGGTGAGAGCACACAATTGAATTAAAAGTGCAATATAACAGCCAGGCATTTATGGTAAGGTATTTTACAATTAATTTACTATAACAATGCTAATTTAAGTCTGCATTAATATTCCTTTTCAAACATGGTGAAAATGTAATTGCAGTGTACATACGACAAATAATAGGAATGGCTCACCCAATTTATTTTTCTACAAAATAATTAGTGTGATGACCAATTAAAGTATGCTTTTAAGTATAGTTATTATATTGTTTATCAAACAGAACTAACTCAAGGGAGGTTAAAGGTGTTATTAAAAACATTTATTTAATTCCTTCTATAAATGACATAAAATTATCATAAAGCATAATATATGGTCATGGAAGAGTACTTTAATGAAGTCTTGGAATAATTAAGGGGTTATCATGATAATTTGCCACTAATAAGATGAAAAGTCTAATAGAGCATTTTCTTTTTCTTATTTTCAAAGTAATAAGAAATAAACTTGATGAAATTGGCTCTTTATATTATATTTTATATAATATATATTCTATATACATATATATTCTATTGGCAGTAGTAATATTTTTGTTTCTTTTGTTAAAAATAGCTGCTTTTATTCCAAATATCTAATATAAAAAATTTTGATCAGCTTTAATGTTACCACAGACTGCTTTTTGTTGTCTTTCTATTCAAAATGGAGTTATAAGCAGCATAGGCAGGGGGAGGAGACTGAAAATCAGAATGAATGAGGAGAAAAACACAATGTTTCTGCTCTCCACAAAGCTATGCTTCAACTCTATTTACAATCTTTTGTTGGTGTCCCAAGGGAAGAAAAATCTGTCCTTGCATGCTTCTATCAGTGTTGCTCAGAATCTTTTTGTTTTTTGAGATATTAACTGGCATGCTGTAGGGAAAAAAATATGAATTTTGATGTTATTGTTGCTTGTTTGCTGTACTAAACAAATTCAGTTCAACCTCTAACAACAAAATTCCTGAGGTTTTTAAAAATAAGTGTTAATAATCCACATAGATTTCTAAGAATAGAAAATTGACTTCATTATTCCTCCAAAACAATTCTTTACTGAAAGAATGAAGCACCTCTTGGGGCACCTGGGCAGTTCAGTGGGCTAAAGCCTCTGCCTTCGGCTCAGGTCATGATCTCAGGGTCCTGGCATTGAGCCCTGCATTGGGCTCTCTGCTCAGCGGTGAGCCTGCTTCCCCCTCTCTCTCTGCCTGCCTCTTTGCCTACCTGTGATCCTTCTTTCTCTCTGTCAGATAAATAAATAAAATCTAAAAAAAAAAGAATAAAGCACCTCTTAAAATTTATAAGAATACTGTACATCATAAAAGACATGTACAGTTTAGTTAATTTAGATAGAAAAAAATGTTGGTCCTTAAATACCTAACAATTTCAACTCTCAGGTGGAGTCTACCATATATTGTTTAAATATTTTAGAATGTCATTCTCAAAATCTCTAGTCACTAAACTAGTGACTGAAGCTTAAGAAGTCCATGGATTTAATAAAACCTGTATTTTGAATTATATCCTTATCTTTTCACTGTTGAGAACCATCTTACAATGATGCATATAAACATTTCCAAATACTTTGTCTTTAATTGTTTAGATAATCCACAAATCTACTGACTCAGGAAAAATGGTGAATGCTGACGGCACTTATTTTGTATTTTGGAATGATGAGCTAAATGATACTACAGGTTTTATAGTCATATTTATAGCCAACTAACAAGCACTGAGCCATAGGTGATTATAATAAAAAATGGCTTAAATAAAATCAGAATTAGTAATAGGGAAGGGAGAGCTTCATCTGTAATGTATGGGTGAGAAATATTGTAAAAGATATATCTCTCTAAGTGCCACCTTAAGACAATTAGAATCCAAATGGCAATGATGTCTATCATGAGATGCTACAAAGAAGAAATCATTCCCTGCTGAAACTCCAAAGAGATGTGTCAGAGCTTATCCTTTCCCCTTCTTTTATACTGACCACTACAGTTATAACAAAATGTAGGTTGTGTTAACAATCATGGACTTCAATGGTGTTATGATAGCTGTTTTGATTTAGATATGCACTGATACTCTTCAAACTTTAAAGGCTTGCTTTACTCTGGAGGCATTATTTGACTGCTGGTTACTGACTTATAGCATGAGATCAATAACACCTAATATTCTATAAATCAAAATGTTGTAAGTCCTTACCATTTTAAACAATTGACTATAGGGACACCAAAAGGAATGTGTATAAGAAAGGCTATATTCAGTTCCCCATATCTAATGTCTTAAAATATCCCACCATTATTGGTCATTGAGATATGATAATAATGATTAATGATATTTTTATTTGTTTTGTTTTTTATTTGCTAATAAAATAACTTCAATATTATCTTCTAAGTCTGTTTTGTAAACTTGAATAGTAAAATACATACTTACTGGAATATTTTTTTCCACTGTAATATTTTATTTTACCCTTGGCAAAGTTATAAAAAGTGATCTCATACCAAATTTACAGTCTATGTGTCTATATTTTCATCTCTCCTAACCTTGGCCATCCTTAATCTATATTTCTTTACTATTAAAACTGCAGTGACATCAATGCATCTCTGACCTTTTGTATCACATTGTAGCCTTTACTTACAATATTTTATTTTTTTATTTATGACTCCGAAACCTATGAATTAGTCTAAATGCTAAATAGTAAATCATACATTATGTCATTCAGAAGAAAAATAACATAAAATTTAAGAAACATTGAAAAAAATGCCCATTTTCATTTGGTATAATGGCAATCTGGAATTAATTTTAATAAAATATTTTATATATATTTTATTTATTTAATTA
The DNA here is from genome assembly GCA_028646535.1 of Procyon lotor. Classification (NCBI taxonomy): domain Eukaryota; kingdom Metazoa; phylum Chordata; class Mammalia; order Carnivora; family Procyonidae; genus Procyon; species Procyon lotor. The sequence goes on along the minus strand of CM053603.1, from coordinate 157,539,939 downwards.
TTTATTTATTTAAAAAAATAAATGGCACATTTATTTAAACAAAAGAAATAAAAAAAATTAATAATCAAATTAATGGCACATTAATTTGAATGTGCTTTTATATGTGATTGTTAGTATAAAATGTGAGTGTCTATTGGTAGGAATTTAGAACTTGTTGAATCACTCATTAATGAATAAACAGTTGTAGAGCAACTACTATTCAGGAAATTATTCTAAATACTTTGTAGAATTTAAAATATATTCAACACACCTCTGTCCTGAGAGAGCTCATCATTTATTTAGAGATGTTTTGCATGATAGTATTTGTTCCAATGTACTTAATTTGCAACTAATTTATCCCTGAATGAATTGTTTATATATATATATATATATATATATATATATTTTTTTTTTTACTTCTAAAGACATTAACAACTTCTATTTAGATTTCATCACTATTGAGAGTGTTCAATTTTCCTATGAAAGATTCCTACCCATTCCTATGAAAGATTCATCCCCAGAGATTCTAACATTCAGACCAGGAAGCTATTCTTTGCATACTTCTTTTTATTTGAGAAGAAAAAAATACCAAAACCATGGATGTAATACTTGAAATTAAAGATGACATTAAATTCAAATTCCATAATTTATGTCAGCCACCATTCTAAAAAATATGTTGTGCTTGTCTTCATGATGATGATGACAAATAAAAGCTCTACTTAACAGAAGACAGGATATGTTTCTAGAAAATAAAATATCTTTTTAGTCAAGACAGCCGCACTCATTTTTGTGTGTTTTTAAAGTCAGTTACATTGTCTCTGCCCATGGTGGAGAGCATGAGGGTTGGAAGACATAATTTTTTTTCAAAAAAGTAAAAAACAAAGAAATATGGGTGTGCATTTTGATTTTTGTTTAGATACACACATACTGAAAAGAATGGTGAGATTTATACTTTCAGATGCAGCATACTCCTATCACGTCACTCAAGGATTTGAGAATACCATGAAGCCATAAGATGTATACTAATTATATTTCTAATAAAAGGAACATATTTTAACACCAAGAATAACCACAGTCAAGATAATTTAATATTAACCTAGTTTAAAGTTTTCCTACAGTGAAATATGTCACAGATTGGAAAGACCACACACTTTTTAAAATGGCTAGATGGGTGCCATTTATCAAAGATTGGCTTGTAAGAAATTAGAGCATAAATGAACTTAAGTGCTAGTTTTAATACAGTGTGCCTCCTACCATTCTCACCCTTTCTCATCACCCCAAGAAAATTATAAAGTTAAGTTGCTCTGTTTTCCTTAATTTTATTTAGAACAAATAAACTAAGCAATATATGGTTCAATTTTGCTGACTTTTGAATAGTTTGTGTAAACTCATTAAGATGTATACTAACACGTATTTGTCTATCACTTGATTATCATTCCTTTTTGCAGGTTATGTTTATAATTTTCGTTTTGGTAGATTCATCATTTGAAATTTTCACTTCTGCATAGTATTTTATAGCAAAATAGATATAAATTTCTTGATTCACTCTACTGTTCCCAAATTGCTGTGCTGTTTTCAAGTCATTAGTATGGCTCAGAAGCACCTGTGCAAATGTTTCTATGGCATTCACTCTGGGGTTGTTGAAATTCAACAATATATATATTAACATTTATATATTATTAACTGTTATATATATTAACATTTTTCAGAGGGAGGCTGTAAAAACAAGCAATCCATTTATTGGAAGTCTTAGGAATTACAATTTGGGAAACAGATTGGAGAGGAATCCAATGAATTCCCATTTGGGATCAAAATTAGAGGTTTATAAAGGCAGAAATTGTGAGATTTTTACAATGTTGTTTTGAAAGAATTCTGATTCGTGTTGAGAGAATTTAGGCTGATTAATATGTTTGGCTATTTGGCTAGCAGTTGTTATCCTTGTTTCAGACCAAAGAGCACAGAAATTTCCAGGATGTGGTTATGAGTTTAAGGCTCATGTGTGAGAATTCATTTTTTTACCTGGGTATGGACTTATATAAACTTCAATTGCCAGGGACCCCTGGGTGGCTCAGTTGGTTTAGTGTCTGCTTTTGGCTCAGGTCATGGTCTGTGTCCTGGAATGGAGCCTGACATTGGGCTCCCTGTTAAGCAGGGAGTCTTCTTTTCCCTCTCCTTTTGTGCCTCTTGCAAGAACAAAAACAAAAACAAAAACAAAAGAAACAAAAAAAAACCCTTCGATCACCTAATGGCTTCCCAACTCCATTTTAGAACTCCTAGCAATTACAACTCCGTTGTGAAATTCTCTGTTCACGGTATATTTAACTTTAGTAATAACACCAAGTGAACTCAACTGCTTGAAACTGGATGCCAAATCAGAAGAGCGTTGTGTCAACCAAGCACAGGGAATCTGCCTTTCCTGTCAAGTATGGCGGCAGAGGAATGTACATTTTCTGAAACAACAGTGCCCTTTCTCTTACATTCAGTCTCCAGTATCAGACGTGCTGGTGGGCAGGCAACACTGTAATTGGGTTTCTACTAGAAGAGCCTTTTGGTATTTGGAAGTCTTTCTAAAGGCTTTATGGTTCCTGACTATGTTGAATCCAAGTCACATTTCTGTTGGGTTTATAACTAGAAACAAAATGTTGTGTCATAAGATATATGTGGTTTTAACTTTTGTAGCTGCTGATGAAATTTAGCTTGTATAATGCTTGTTCCTGACCTGTGCCCACTTTTCTCCTGAGTTATCTTTTTATTGTAAAAATGTATGGATTATTTGTATAATCTGGGTATTACAATTAAAGTATCTTTTTCTAAGGTGTGGCTTCTCTGTGCATTCCCTCTAATTTTTTTTTAATTAGGAATATTCTATTTTATTTTAGTTTGTCAAATTTATTTCTTTACATTTGCATTTTTGAATCTCATTTTAAGAAATGTTTATTACCCAAGTTCTGAAGATAAACTTCTGCATGTTTTCTGAAACATTTTAAATTTTGCCTTACATGATTGTGTCCTTGATCTATGGATATGCAAGTGATTTTTTTTTCTCCTTTGGGCGTGATGTGTTAATAACTTGAAGAAGTCTAAGAAGAGATTCAAAGGAGGGGCACCTGGGTGGCTCAGTGGGTTAAAGCCTCTACCTTTGGCCTGGGTCATGATCTCAGAGTCCTGGGTTTGAGGCCCACATCAGGCTCTCTGTTCAGTGGGAACCCTGCTTCCCCCCGACCCCTGCCTGCCTCTCTTCCTGCCTCTCTGCCTACTTATGATCTCTCTCTGACTATCAAATAAATAAATAAATAAATAAATAAATAAATAAATAAAATCTTTAAAAAAAAAAAAAGAGATTCAAAGGAATTTGGAGTTTACTGCAATAAAGTCCAAGGGGATAGATAGTATTAGGAAAGTATTTTTAGAGCTATTAGCCTGATGCTACAAAGCCCAGGAGGGTTACAGAATAGAAACTTGTTTTCTATATTTGTGGATATGGATAAACATTTTGGCCACAACTCTTTATTGAATTTTCTATCATCTCACTACTGATTAGTAATGACAGCTCTAGCAGATGTCAAGATTTGATACATTTGTGCGTCCCCTTCTGGGCTCTCTATTCAGTTTCTTGGTATAATTTTCTATCCTGGTACTAATATCAAAGAGTGGCAAAACAGAAAGCCTTCATTGTGCTAGAGTTCTTTCTTTTTGGTGGGGACTCAATTCTAATTTCCAGGCTTTTCCATGGAATTCTAATGTTGGTCATGTAGTTCTGTTGAAAGCCTTCCACTGTTCGTAGAAAAAGCAAAGCCTTGCTGGTGGGAGGGGTATAGTGTTGCTAGGCTCTACTATGATCTGAATGTGTATGTTCCCTCAAATTAATATGTTGGAATCCTAATCCACAAAAATGTTGGTATTCAGAGGTGGGGCCTTTGGACTTGAACTAGGTCATGACAACTCTGCCCTCATAAATGAGATTATCACCTTTATAAAAGAGGCTCCGGAGAGATCCCTAGCCTTTTCCACCATGCAAGGACACAGGAAATAAAATGGCAGTTTGCAACCATGAAAACCTCCATTATCAGCTTCCTGAAATGTGAGAATTAAATTTTTGTTGTTTACAAGCCACTCAGTCTGTGATTTTTTTTATAGCAGCCCAAGGGTACTTAAATTAGACTTCTCTTTAATTTCTGTCCCTCCATGGTCTTGGCCTCTCAAACATTTATTGCTTGGGTCACTCTCCAATACCGAGAACCAGTTAATCATCTTTTGTTCTTGTTCATCTTTTGTATTTGTTCTCATTAATAGGATTGGGGTCCAAATCAAATTAGTCCTCCATTGTCATAGAAAGAACCAAACTTTCCTTTTCATTTTACTTACAACTTTTATTTTTTCTCAGATCAGCCTTATAGATTTCATAAATTGCTTTTCTTATATGTTTAAAAAAATTTATTCTTTTTTTTTAAAGATTTTATTTATTTATTTGAGAAAAAGTGAGAAAGCATGAGAAGGAGAAGAGACAGAGGGGGAAGCAGACTCCCTGATGAGCAGGGAACCTGATGCAGGGCTTGATCCCAGAACCATGGGATCATGGCCTGAGCCAAAGGCAGACACTTAACTGACTGAGCCACCCAGGCCCTCATCCTCCAAAATGTATTCCCAATTACTTTAACATATTAATCATTTACATTAGATTCTATATGTCATAATTCTGCATTATTTATAGGTCTTATTCTAAATTTACTTTTGTTCTCCAATTCATTCTGGTTTGCTTCCTCAAGTGTTTTAAATTTATTATTATTATTTTATTATAAGCCTCATTTTTTTGGAATTTTATTTATAGATATTCCTGGTGGTTTGAATTTGAAATGCTTTCCTTCAGAGATAAATTTTTATTTACTTTTGGCACACATCTCTAGGCACTGTCAGTGAAGAATTACTTTTGCATTTTGGGGGGGGCTATTTTCAAACCATAAAATACTCTGAATTCTGGACTCAAATATAAATGATCATTTGATTGAGAGTAAGATTTGACATGAAATAATTTTTATTTTTTTAATACTTTCTCCTCACATTTCTCTAGAACTAAGTTAAAGCCCAGAAAGTTTCCTCAATGTCTTTCTCTACTGGGTGACTTCTTTTTTTCCCCCTGACTCATACTTAATATGTCTTATTTTAAGGGCTCTGTCTTTCTTTAGGATTCTCAAATCCTATTTCTCACCCTTCAAGGGCATCAGGAATTGCCTCCTGTTCCTGACATGTGGCCCATTAAAATCCAGGCGATGAGCCAGCAAGACTGGCAGTTAACCCAGGGCAAATTCCATCATTAGCCTTCCCTTAAGTCTGTAGATTCACACTGTGATGTTATTTTTTTCTATTCTTTATTGAATTTTTACACTTTTTTTTCAGTTAGGCTATGATCTTTAATATGATTTAAAACATATTTTCAACAGCATTTTTGGTGCGCTATACATAGTTTTGACAGAACATTAAGAAATAGTTTCAAGGCTTTCTATCTTGCCTTAGTTGAATACAGCTTTATTTGAATAGTAATGTGTAAATTATTCATTTAAGAATAATTAAATGAACCCTCTTTAGCAAAGTGTAAGACTTTTGAAAGAAATGTAGTACACAAATCCAAGATATTATCATAGCCTACTTTACATAGAAATAGAATCAAAATAACTTTCAAGAAAAAGGTCTACAAATTGTATTTATAACTTCATTTATTTAATTCTAAAACAAAAATATGGAAAATCATACACAAAATAATACAAAAATGCAATCATTTCTTTTTTTTTTTAAAGATTTTATTTATTTATTTGATAGAGGGAGAGAGAGAGAGAGGTCACAAGTAGGCAGAGAGGCAGGCAGAGAGAGAAGGGAAGCAGGCTCCTCGCCAAGCAGAGAGCCCAATGCAGGACTCGATCCCAGGACCCCGAGATCATGACCTGAGCCAAAGGCAGAGGCTTTAACCCACTGAGCCACCCAGGCACCCCTGCAATCATTTCTTTATGGAATAATTATCACAAGCACTACAGTATTCCAAAGGGTCAACAGTGTTCCTTATTATAGCAATTAGGACTCTAAAATTGAGTTTCTAAATGAAAGAATAGGTTAGATGCTGATTTTACAGGCTTTTCCTGTAGCCTCAAATAGGTCAGATGCTTTGAATCTTGTTCGAATCTTTCTTGCCACATTAACTCAAGCAATTGTACATACACTAGATCTGAATAAAATAGAATCTAGTCAAGGACTATCACTGGACCAATCACTTGTATATAAATACCAAATTTACATGTTCAATAACATACAATTAGCATTCGTGAGAATCAGATGCATTTGAGAATGGCAACAAGGCCTGGTCCAAGGGTCAGGGGGTACATGGCTAGCTGTGTATGAAAGATACAGGAATCCAAGAACCAGTGGTTTCCCTGAATTGTAGTGGCATGTACCAAATTAGCATCATATATTTTGACTGTGCATGACCCAATAGTGGAGAAACTTGGACGTCTGAGTTTGTGCCTGGATGCCAAGACATCACTGCTGTGCTATTGCTTTCTATGCTGTGTTGGTTCTTGTTCTGTGGTATTCTTTAGAGCTAAGTAAACTTGGTGCCGAGTGAAGACGAGGGTATCTCACAGGTATAGCATCAATTTAAATGTAAGACTACTGCTCCTACCAAAGCAAAATGGGCAATTATCTATCTCAGAAACGGACTTGCATTAAAAAAAATGGGAAATTTCATAAATTGAAGGTTTTCCTCAGAAACTTCCTTCAACAATCCACAGATGAAAGGTATATGTGATATATTACAATTTTTTAAAGGTGTGTGATTCAAATGTTCCGTTTAATACTTCAGGCTTATATGAAATATACCAGATAAAAATACCTTTTCAGGACATAAATGGAATTGAGAAAACATTTTTTGAACTCTGCAGCTTAAATATTTATATGTTCTCAACAAATAAAATGCATTTGATAGTCCTTTCTTCCACTGAGATTTTAATCGTCTAAAATTATTTTATAGAGAATTTTATTAAAAGGTTTGCATTTAGGTAATTTATTTAAAACAGGACAATTCTAGTTTAGGTGTTACTTGCAGAAAAATAGAAAACTGAGTTTGAAAAAGATATAATAATGCAAAGGTAACATAAGAATGAAAGAGAAATGAAAAAACTGCTCGCAAAAGTTAAACATAAATAATTAAAACAATAATTAAATAATTATGCAATAATAAATAAATATAAAAATAATAGTTTCATTTGTTTAAAACCCAAAATATTTAAGGCACATGAGAGGAGGAGATTGCCATAAAATCTATGTATATTTATGATGGCAGTCATTAATTTTTTTTGAAGATTTTATTTATTTATTTGAGAAAGAGAGAGAGTGCACAAGCGGGGAAGAAGGTAGAGAAGCAGACTCACTGCTGAGCAGGGAACCCCATGCAGGGCTTGGTCTCAGGACTCCAAGATCATGAGTGATCATGAGCTGAAGGCAGATGCTCGATTGACTGAGCCATCCAGGCACTTCCATAGTCATTCGCTTGAATTCTTTACCATAATATTTATGGATAATAGCTCTATGTCATGTATTGAAAAACCCTATGATCTTAATATTGTAAATGGAAAATGTATAGATACACATAGTGATCAAATTGAAAATAGTATATACGAGTCCTTGACTGTCAGTCCCCATGTTATCTGTGTATATTTGTGTGTATGTGTTCTTTCTGTGTGTATATTTTATATACATCATATTTGATACAATTGATTCCTTAGAAATGCAGATCTTACCAAAACGGATTCTCCCCTATTCATTAACTGCGTGTAACCTTTTGAATGAAATATCAATTTAGTGGTATCTTGGTTATAACTGAGAAAATTCAAGGCAATTTACTGAAAAAAGTTTGAGAGGAAAAACACACATTGATCAGTACTAAGTAGTAAAAATTTATTGCAATGTTGTCAGTTGCTTTATTCCAGATCAATACAAATCTCACCAAAAGCTTCTTAAATGCAATAAGAGTCTGACAAGACCTTTTTGTCACAGATTAGTGTTAAAGCAATGAAAGAGCCCCCAAGGAAAATTGTCTTTCTGGCTGAAATGCCAGCTGTATTCTATATTCAAGGTGTTCCATGCATGTACGACATCTTTATTGATATTGTGGTTGTCTAAAATTTTTCTAAAAATACCTTAAACATTTTTTCTGCACATTAATGCAAATTTAGATTCATTGTTTCTCTCAAGAATTCTCTATTTGGTGCATATTGTATTGCTGAGAAGAATTAGATTATAGAAGCCCCAGCCCAATTAACTTCTGCAATATTTTTAGATTTTTCCATCCATTGATTTTAAGTTAATAAAAAAGGTAATGTAATATTCTCAAGAAGATGTAAGAATAGGTTAGCAAGACGTTTTTTTAAAGAAGAAAAGAGTTATAAATCGGATACAATTTAAATTTAGATTTTACCCAATAAGCAACTACGTAAAATAGTAGAATCTAATTTGGAACTGCAGAAGGAGTTCTCGGGAGCTTGAGACAAGCTGCATTTCATGAATTCTGATAACACTAGAATTTAGTCATCTTGGCAGTATTGTAATGTCAGTTTGTATAAGTAAACCCATTGAGATTTGCTTATTTTGGTACATGTTTCTTTTGGCACTTTCAATTATTTGGACAGAGAGAGCACATGCATCTTCCATGATATTTATATGAATTTAATTTTATGAAAGGTATCAGTTTAACTGTGTAGGGATTTATCTCTTTCAAATAAAACAAAAAAATCTGATTTTGAAACTGTAACTTTTGCTTAAATTTGTTATTTTAGAATCCTTTTCTCCAGGCACTTAAACTCATGCATGCTTTGCATGCAAGTCTTGCTTTATATTTCGTCTCTTCTCTAGATTTTTGCCTTTGTAATCTCAAACATTGCCTGTTAGTGCACCTGTGTAGCCCTATTTACCATAATTTCTATTAGCTGCCAGAATTAGTCTGATTTTAAATATTGTGTAAATACATAAAAACGTCATGCCAATATATAATATTGTTTTGCAAATATATAATTATATGACATAAATGCAGAATGATTATAATTATCATTAAACATACATATATCAATAAATGCATACTAAATATATATACACAAGTAAATTCTATTCTATTCTATTCTATTCTATTCTTTTATTCTATTCTACCCTATTCTGTTCTAATAGTGCCAATCTCAGCACTGTGATATTTTTCTGATAACTACTGCCATGATTTCAAGTTATTTTTTCCAAGTTGACTTATAATGAATGTTGCTACCTCACAAGAAATTCCTGAATTAAAATTGACAAGGTAGAACACGGGAATATATTTTGCAAAGAATTTAGATTAGTTATTTATTTAACCTAATCTCAATTCTGAGCCTCAAGAAAATTGCCCAAAGCTATACCCTGAATAATATTTATGGATGTAGGACAATGCGGTAAGGAACGGTGTGTATATATGGGGTAGATTATTAGCAATATCACAATGAACCTACTTTTATAATCTGATGGTATCTAAAAGCCATCATTGGTGTCACATTCTGCATTTGTGGGCTTTAAGGTAAATGTACACAAGCATATGGTTAATTACACAGCAGACTGTGTCCCTACGTGAGGATGTCATCGGTATTACTGCTTTAGAACCCACTTTTATTTGAAGATTTGAGAAATGTTAAAGGAAAACTAGTCACAGAAGAGGAATACAATTTTGAGAGAAAAGTATATCTAGCTTTAACCACAGGCTTTGTGGTTATCTGCCACAGGGAGACTGGCTGCATAGCCAGTGTCTAACTAGCCACTGTCTAACTAGCTCTGTGACCTTATGAAATTTACTCCAGCAATTTGGCCTCAGGTCTCTGGTTGTTAGAAACAGGGTAGTCATGATATACTTGTCTGAGAAGTGTTTCTCTTCAGGAGTGAGGCTCCTTAAAGCCTTAATACTTTCTGTCTGTTTCTAGAGTGATAGTGTGTTTATATGAGTTCTCCTTCATCCACTATCCTAATACACGTGTTGTCCTCCATCACATATTAATGATTTCCTCCTCCCCTGAGGTTTTATTTTTTCTTGTCTTTCCTAGGTACTAATTTCTAATTATTAGCCTTTTCAACCGGATCTTCTCGAGTTGATCTCCTGGATATGAGATTCCTTCCACAGTAAAATCTGAGAGATTCCAGAAACCTCCAAAATTTCAAAAGAGATGAAATTGCAGCCTTTGTTGGAACACAGCCATGCCTGTGAGTTTATGTTTTGTCTTTGCCTCTCTCACTACAAAGGCAGAAAGTGGTGATTTATGGCCCTCAAAGCCTAAAATGATTGCTATTTGACCTTTCAAAGAACAAGTTTGTGGACCTCTGATCTAGACAGCAGAGTGATAGTCTGGT
>CM053603.1:157510738-157529459 GCA_028646535.1 Procyon lotor | reverse complement strand
ACATGGTATCTACCCTCCATCCAAATTCCCAAAGACCTGAATTCCCACGTGGATGGAGGCAGCTTTTGCTAATAGCCCTAGTTCTTAAAATGTTTATGTCTCTTGCACTTAACATGTACTTAATTCTGAAAAGGGGGGAAAAGAACTATAGTTTCTATTGTTGTAAATAGAGCGCCTTTTGTGCCTACTAAAACCAGAGTAACAATCATTAAATAGATGCATTTATTCATTGAGATATTATGCTCCTGTGGCTCCCACACGGAATAAATCAGGCTGAGCAGTCGTGCTCCTCTCTCAGGGCCTCCAATTGGGTTGAAATATCTCTCTGCCTGAAGTCATATGGTTTAGAACCTAATCAAAATGTATGGATTAGAATTCTTGAGCATTTTTGACAGTCTAGGGAACAAATAAGAATAAAAAAAAAGAGTCTCTGGGTAATTTTGATGTCAATGCTTTCTTCTGATACTGACAACAGTGAAAGGGAGTTTCGCTCATTTTAATTTGTACTAAATCAAGTATGGCTTCTACATATCATGTGCGTGTCTCAGAATGTATGTTTTGTAATTGCTTTTCAAAAGATAACCTGAGAAATGGAAATGATAAGAGACCAAATTGAATTTTATAACGAAAATATTTAAAAAATCATTTCTTTGGAGGTGACTACTGTGACTTCTACCTTTACAATACAGTTTTTAAAATTTTATATCCTGCCTCTCCTTAGGTACATGCTGTTTCTTTATTCTTTCTTGTTGTGCTTATAAGATCATGTTTTTCAAAAAGTAACAATTTTTTTCAGTTTTATTGAGATATAATTGACATACGTCAAAGTATAAGTTTAAGGTATACAACATGATAGTTTGATTTATAATTTTTTTAAACTGATGTTAGATATAAGAAAGATTTAGCTGAGGTGGTTCATATGATTACAGATAGCTCAGATGCCTTGGCTGTACCCCTAAATCTAGGGCTTCAGTTTGTGAAACTAAATAAGGGAAACTATTTAAAATGGAAGCCCTGAAAGGGGAGCTCTTATGCAAATACCACTTCTTGAAGCAGGTGGAAACAGCAGGAAGAGGGAAGATAAAAATTATCTTGACAAAGGAGGACACTTTTCTCATAGGAGTTTTATCTCCTGCTTTCAAGAAAAAGAAGGATGATTGCTCCCTGCCCCAGCAACTACACTCTAACAACCACTTGCAGCCCAGAAACCACCACAATTACAGATTTCTGCTCTTCTCCAAAGCACTTTTATTCAAAATAACCCTCTCCGATTTCCTCCTAAAACCTAATGAAAACTGATCTTCCCTTTGTCTGCTTGGACTTACTTATGGTTTGCTATAATTTGTCTTTGACTACAATTCTTCTATTTCCTAATAAATTCATTTTGCTGGTAAAGTAACCGGCCATTTTATTTTTAAGATTGACAAGTTCTACTTGTTATCTGGGGCCTTTGTTTTTTTTTTTTTCTCTACACGTTGTCTGCTGATGCAAGAATGTTCTAGCTTGTTTCTTCATTCATATTATGGGGCCTAGGCTGGACTATGTGGAACAGCTAGTGACTGGTTTGGGCATCTCTCTTACTATTTAAGCCTTTTCATACTGCTAACTTGGTCTTTCTCACATCATGGCATTCTCAAGATAGTCAAACTTTCCCCATGACATTTGTCTCTTTCTCTGAGTCTTCTGGGAGACTTCGGAGACATTACAAGTTTTTTTCCATCCAGTTTCTGAAGTCACTTTCACTACATTCTACTGATTAAGCAATGTCCAGGACCAGTTGGAATTCAAGGGAATGGGGGAGTATACTGGCTTGAACATCAATAATATTCATGCACAGCGGAGAGGAATTTATGACAGTTGATATTGACCATAGTTTGCTTTTATTCTCATCTTTGTAACTCCTCAAAATGACAATAATACCAATACAAGGACATGAAAGAGGGAGAAGAATATGGAATTTAGCAGCAGGGGGCCATCCACTGCATTTACTAGAGTAGTTTGACATATCTTACCTTCTCTCTGATCTTTACTTCCTTAGATATGCAAAACAATGTGGCACCTGGTAGATACTAAAAAAAAAAAAACAAAACAAACTCGAAACCAAAACCTAATTTTGTACTCTTTTCACAAAAACAAAATTAAGATGAGCCATGTTGTTATCGTCTCCCTCGTGCAACATTGTTTTCCTATTCTTTAAGCCCAAATAGTAATACTTTGGGAAACTGGTTAGAAGCATGGGCTTTTTATTTTTAAAACAAGTGTTGTAAATATGCTCTTCCTTATGTGCTTGTAACAAGAAGTCTTTCTGTGCATGGCTTAGAGGTGTTAAAGCTAGGTTATTGAAGAATCCTTATGTTACTTGATGAATTAAAGGAAGATTTGCAGCCTGGGTCAACAAAAAGGCATGCAGCTCAATGGTAAGGAACATCTGCTATGTATTGCTACACCACTTGTACATCATAAAACACATAGTGGGGATCAGTCACACTAAAAAGGAAGTTTCAGAATCCACAACAAAACAGGTAACAGATGTTCCAGTCAGATGGTAAAACTAAAATATGTATTATAACTGGCATCTAAGGCAAAAAATAATCAGGATTTATGACCTACAGAGGGTTTTAATTACTCTGCATTCAGAAAAGTTTTATTGTTAAATTTAGTAATCTTATCCACAGGAAATGGTATCATTTCTAAGGGTATTGGTGTTGCATAGTGAACTGCGACAATATTGTTTTTTTAAGATTTTACTTATTTATTTGAGAGAGAGAGACAGAGATAGAAACAGAGATAGCAAGAGAGAGCATGAGCGGGGAAGAGAGGGAGAAGCAGGCTCCCCACTGAGCAGGAAGCCTGATATAGGGCTTGATTCCAGGACCCTGGGATCATGACCTGAGCTGAAGGGAGATACTTAACCGACTGAGCACCCAGGTGCCCCTGAATTATGAAAATATTGTTTACAATTACTGATTTTAGCATATTTGACACAGAAAAAGTTTTGGTATGAATAAACATGGAATTTTATATTTTTATGCCTACTTCGTAATTTATTTAATATATTAGAAAGTGTATGATTTTAAAAATTAATACTTTTAAATTCTTTATCATTTAATTTTTATATATTTTTGATATATAATTGACATTTAATGTTTGTTTCAGGTATAAAGCATAATGATTTGATATATGTATATATTGTGAAATGATCATTACAATGAGTCTATTTATTCTCTATCATCTCATATAGTTACAATTTATTTTCTTGTGTTGAGACATTTTTAAGATCTCCTTTCTTAGATTTAAGCATGAGACCTGAAACCATAAAACTCCTAGAAGAAAACACAGACAGTAATCTCTTTGACATCAACCTTAGCAACATTTTTCATATCTCCTCAGGCAAGAAAAACAGATAAAAAAAACTGTTGGGACTACACCAAAATAAAAAGTTTTTCCCCAGTGAAGAAAACCATTAACAAAATGAAAAGACAACCTAGGGAATGGGGAAATATATTCACGAATATTTCCCCCATAAGTGTTTAATATCCAAAATATATAAAGAACTTACATAACACAACACCAAACAACCTAAAATAATCCAATTAAAAATGGGCAGAGGACTTGAGTAGACATTTTCCCAAAGAAGATATATAGATGGCCAACAAGTACATGGAAAGATGCTCAACAGCACTAATCATCAGGTAAATACAAAGCAAAACAACCACGAGATGTCACCTTTTCCCTGACAGAATGGTTAGTATCAAAAAGACAAGAAATAATAAGTGTTGGAGAGGATGTGGAAAAAAAGGAACCTTCACGCACTGTTGGTGGGAATGTAAAATGGTGCAGCCACTGTGGAAAACAGTATAGCGGTTCCTCAAAAAAATTAAAAAATAGAAATACCGGGGCGCCTGGGTGGCTCAGTCGTTAAGCGTCTGCCAGGGTCCTGGGATCAAGCCCCGCACCTGCTTCTCCTGCTACCATCCCCTCTGCTTATGTTCCCTCTCTCACTGTGTTTCTCTCTGTCAAATAAATAAAATCTTTAAAAAAAAAAAATAGAAATACCATATGACCCAGTAATTTCACTACTGGGTATTTACCTAAAGCAAACAAAACCCCCCCACTAACTTGAAAAGATATATGCACCCCAGGTTTATTGTTGCACTATTCACCATAGCCAATATATCAAAACAGTCTATTGATAGAGGAATGGACAAATAAGAGGTTATTTTATGTATGTGTATATATATAAATGTACACATGTATATGTACACATTTATAATAAATTATTATTCAAGCATTAAAAAGAATGAGATCTTGCCACTTGCAGCAACATGGATGGACCTAGAATATGTTATGTTGAATGAAGTAAGTCAGAAAAAGAAAGACAAATACCAACAACTTCACTTATATGTGGAATCTGAAAAACAAGACAAATGAACAACCACATGAAAAAGCAGTAACAGACTGGTGGTTGCCAAAGGGAAGGTAGGAGTGGAGATGGGGAAAAGGGAATGTGGGGTGTGGGAGGTATAGGTTTCCAGTTATGGAATAAATGAGTCATGGGGATTAAAGGTACAGCATGGGGAATATACTCAGTTTGTTAATAGGATTGTGTGGTGACAGATGATAACTACACTCATGGTGAGTATAGCTTAACCTATGGAGTTGTGGAATCACTATTCTGTACACCTGAAACTGATGTATTATTGTGTGTCCAAATATACTTTTTTCCCTAAGTAGCCTCCCTGCCCAGTGTGGAACCCAATGTGGGGCTTGAACTCATGACCCTGAGATCAAAACCTGAGCTGAGATCAGGAGTTGGACATTTAATCAATAAGGCACCCGGCCGTCCTACTTATATTTTTTTAAAAAAGATTTACTCTTATAGCAACTTTCAAATACACAATACAGTATTATTAAGTATAGTACTCATGCTATACATTTCATCTCTAGGACTTACTTATTTTATAACTGGAAGTTTGTACTTTTTGATGACTTTTACTAATTTTGTCCACTCTCCCACCGACCACCTTTGTCAACCACCACCGTGTTCTCTATATCTGTTTTTTTTTTTTTTTTTTAGATTACACATAGTAAATGTTGCAAATTTATATATAAGGCATTGGTACCTTATGAGATATAATGATTTCACTTATTAGCGGATCACATTTCTTTGTTACTGACTGTGTTTTAGGAACCTTTTTTCTCTATTGTTACCGACTGTGTTTTAGGAAACTTTGGTCGCTATTTATATAAGTATGTGCATGTAACCCTCATAAAGGACCAGATAAAATTTAGAATATAAATAATAACATTAATAGTTGTGAGTGTATTAGTCCTTTCTGCACTGAGCCATACCATAAAACACAAGATGTCCTGGGTATTGTAAGACTCAACAGTACAATGAAGCACTATTTTTCAAAAGTATGAAAAAAGGACAATGCGAATTGGCTAATACCAGACATGAGAGAGCCCGGAGATTCTATTTATTTCACTGACCTGAAGAATTAAAAAAAAAAAAAAAGAAAAGAAAAGAAAAAAGAAATAATTAAGAAGCTTATTTAAGCTCCATGGCAAAGTGTCATATTCAAGATGCCTCTCATTAGGTAACCTAGTGACATTCTTTGTAAATCTGGTTAACTCAGGATTACTTTTACTCCTCTTTACTTGGGAACTCATTTTGAATGCTATTGCTGTGGCTGTAGCTGTCTTCTTCCATCTAAAAACTAGCATTGATGATAATTGCCTAGTTCCCCCCCCCCCCCCCCCCGCTTAGTTTTTCAAGGAGTCTTTGACATGCCACCTCTGTAATGTTTCCACTAGTCGTCATTTACAGAGACAACCTCACAATTCACAGATAATTGGACTTAATTGCTGGTGCACTCGGACCTTTATGATAACAAAACAAGAGGCCAGAAACCAATTGTGGCTCAATTATCACAGAATGTCATAGCCACATTATTGTACCGAGAAAAGAAAAGCGCACTGATAGAAGGTATTGTGCCTTTAAAATATATTTGTCTCACAGAATTCCTTGGAATAAGTTTCTCCCCTTTGTTCTTGGTAATGAAGCCTTATCTTCACAGACTAGCTAGCTGCTTACTAACTGCTACTCTCTGTGTCCTTTATTATAAAAACATTGCATTGGATCTTTCACAATTGGATAAAGTATTTCATCCTTTATTAGCTTCTTTCCTCTATAGACAAAGTACAGCCGGTAAAGATGTCATTCTTGTTCTTTGAAACAAGTAGATTAGACCGTTTTCTCATGGGGTTTGGCAAAGTCCTCCACAGACGTGACTGGCAGAGGAAGAGGCTGAAGATACCGGCCCCAGGGAATAGATTGCTGACTTGATAAATCTTTGGGTCATAAAGGTCACCTCTTGATGTCTGGAAGAAAGATTGACTTACTAACAAATACCAGCAAGAGATCCTTCTGTAGTGTAAAATATAAAGAAAACAAACAAATATTGAAGGAACATTTGCATGCTAGCAACACAACAATGCCTGCACACACGCAGGTGAAATTAAATTTAAATTTACTGTGAGTGATTTTTTAATCTACTGTGAGTGATTTTTTAAAATTTCAGAGTCATTCCTGCAGGAAGACACATGCTTTTCTTAGTTGTTTCGATTTCCAGTGGGCTGTGTGGAAAATACATAGTGAACCTCTAAACAGGCAATTTTGAGCAGAAGTAATCATCATATCCTGGAAATGCTATTTTGAAATCTAGGAGTTAAAAAAAAAAGATTTGAAATTATAAGGTGCTTCATAAAAGCTATTCGAAATTAAAAATCATATGGACAGTTGAGGTTGAACTACTTATTATTAATGAATTCATAAACCTCACTGTAATATCTGGCTGCAGTATTTTCAGCTTGAAAGAGAACAGTAATAACTGAGATGGAAAATCAGAAACAAAAACAAAACAGGGGGATCCAATCAGCTATCCCCACAAGATCACTGCCCCATATCAACTGTTCTTAAATTTAGGAAGCAAATCCAGTTCCTTCCTTCAATAGCTTTTCTTAAGAATCAAGACATTGAAATATACTGAGTACATGCTTACAAAGCTTTGACCTGCCATACAAAAAATGGCCCCAATATTGCCAGTGAGCCCCTTTCCATTTGTTTACATTCCTACCTGTTATCTATCTATCTATCTATCTATCTATCTATCTATCTATCTATTTATCTATCTATTTAACACAGAGAGAGAGAGAGAGAGCACAAGTAGGTGGAGTAGCAGGCAGAAGGAGAGGGAGAAGCAGGCTCCCTGCTAAGTAAGGGAGCCTGACCTGGTGCTCAATCCCAGGACCCTGGGTTATGACCTGAGCCGAAGGCAGTTGCTTATCCAACTGAGCCACCCAGGCTCCTCCTACCTGTTTTTTAAATCACATTGACTCCCCTTAACATCAGAACCCTGTGCTTTACCCCTAGTGAACTGATCTGGCATACTTAGTCCTCCACATGGGAGCTGTGCACTGGGAAATTTCTCCAGTACTCTACACTAGCGTAATTCTTTGCTTGAAAGAGTACAAGTGGAGCATGAGTTGATATCCTAAAAGAGGAGTTCCATAGCTGAAAGGAAGCAAATTAAGCTGCTCCCCAAACTGAGGCTCTCTCTCAGTGGTCCAAATGCTATTTCATCTTTTGCAAAGTTTGACATCTAATTTTAATGTTATATATCTATATACATATGCATGTGCATGCATACACACACACACACACACACACACACACACACACAGATTGCTAGATTGCAGTGCCTGGCAAAATTCAAAATTAGATTTTGTTTCTGGTATTTTATAAATTCAATATTTGGAGGTATCCCCAGGATCCAACTGGAGTTAAATATATACGCTTTATATACACACACACACACACACACACACATATATATGTATATATATATATATATACACACACAGACACACATTACATGCATATATTTACACACACACACACATATGTATACTCTCATGCAGTAATTCATATGAGGCAAATATTTTAGCCATACATATTTTGGGGTTTATAAATCATCCTAAAACTTTGGCAACACAACTTTGACATGTCATGCCATGCCATGACATGATTTGTATAGAAATCCAGATTTAAGGCTAGAATTCTATGAAGGACTTCTGAGATTCTGTATTAATAATAGATGGACCAGCTATAATTTTTATAAGGCCCTTTGTATTCATCATGTCCAATCCTTACACAGCTCTGTGCACATATTGCTACCTCTGTATCACAGATGGTGTCCAGAGCTGCTCCATTACTTGCTCTGGGTCATAAATATTTTCAGTGGAGTAATTGGCCTTTCATCACATAGCCGTCTGACTTCAATACCAAGTGTTTGACCAATCCAAGGACAATAGAGTCACATATTGCTGAAATAATACAGGAAGTGTTAATAAGATAACATATTGTGAAGAAAGAGACTGGAAGTTTCTTGGCTTAGAGATGTGTGTGGGTCAGAGTCTTTGACAGGGTACAAGGAGTGAAGGACAAGTGAGGAACATTCTTGGGCAAAACCTGTATTTGCAAATTGCTACCAGTGGGAGTAGGGGGAGTCTCAGAGGGTGATTGCTCCTGTAAGGCTGAGTCCTTGAAGATGAACTGAAAACAGCTCATGATGTTCTATTCTGTTTGGGATGATGAGAAGCTGAGTTTGGACAATGCAGGAGGGCTCCATTCAGGGATGACTTGAAATGACTGAATGAGGCTCACAGAGAGAGAGTGAGTTTCAGAAAACAACTCATCCAAGCATCTCATTTCACACAAAGATAATGAAGTCCCAGAGAGTTAAAAACATCTTTGCCTGTCATTCCATATAGGCTCTCCTTAGGAAATCCCCCTGTCACTGCACATCACTCGTGTCTGAGCCAAGCAGAACTTTTCAGCCTTCCTCCAAATGGCACACATGCTGTCCCATCTGGTCATAATTCCCTTTCCCCATTTTATTGCCTGGAAAATACCATGTCACTCTTTTGGGCACAGGACCAAAAAATACAGTGTATTTTCTCAGTAAAATCAAGGAAAAGGTAAATAAATAAATAAATAAATAAATAAATAAATAAATAAATAAATAAATTGAAAACGAGCCATTTCTCCATACCATTGGTAATTCCTAGATGGTAGCTGGGAATAGGTGTCTACAGCTTGGAAAAATGCCTGGAACTAGGGAATGTGATTCAAGGGTACCGTGTGTGTGTGTGTGTGTGTGTGTGTGTATGTGTGTGTGTGTGTTTATGTGAGAGAGAGAGAGAGAGAGCATGAACTGGGGAGAGGCAGAAGGAGAGACTGTGAGAGAGAATCTTAAGCAGACTCCCTGCCCAACGCAGAGCCCAATGTGGGGCTTGATCTCATGACCCTGAGATCATGACCCTGAGATTATAACGTGAGCTGAAATCAAGAGTTGGACGCTTAACCAACTGAACCACCCAGGCGTCCTGATTCAAAGGTACTTTGAAGATGAACCCTTGAGCATTCAGTGAAGTCTTTGCCCACAGTCTTTTTTCTAGCAAAGTTTTTCAGAGGCAACTCAAGAATAGAATGCTGTGCGCTGTCTTCAATGCCCTCGCCAAGTTATTCACAGTGGAAGGAAGCAGGTGTCAGTGTCTAGGCACTAGACTGTGAGACAGTTTTCAAGAACAGGACTGATTAACAGGGAAGACGACATTTGGATCATGATTTGCTGGCTCACTTAGCGCCTCCGCTGGGAGTCTGGACATGGGGTATGAGGAGAATGGGAGCTATCTTTAAGTGGTGCTGTGAATCTGTTGTGAAAATAAAAAGCCAGTAGAAGCAGTTACTTAGGGGAATTCAATCAGCAAAACAGCAGAGAATGAGGAAAGACAAAACCTTGTTTGTGGAATTACGAAAAGGAAGATAAGAGATGGCCAGAGGCATCTGTCTTTGGAATTCCTAGCTACACAGCCAAGATAGTTTTCTCCTTCTTCTTAATTTCCATATACCCATAAGTAAATCTTACATTACATGAGATAATCTGGTCATATCTCTGCCTCTTGCATGTGGACAGTTGTATATGTTTTGTGAGAAAATGAAGTCAGTCCACACAGTGTTCCTTGAGGGAAGTAGCAAAGCAGTAACTTCCTAGAAAACACCAGTATTTACTATTATTATTATTATATTTTTATTTTTCATAGCTAAACTAAAAAATTTCATTAGAAAAAAATCAAGGTATGGGGCTTCTGGGTGGCTGAGTCGAATAAGTATCTTTTATTTTCTGCTCAAGTCGTGATCTCATGGGTCATGAGATCAAGCCCCATTTCAGATTATGTGTTCAGTGGGGGTCTGCCTGAAGATTCTCTCCCTCTGTCCCTTCCCAACTCATGTACTTACTTCCTCTCTCTTTATTTAAATAAGTCTTTAAAAAAAAAATGAGTCAAATTTAAAAACACATTCAAGCCAACAATAGAGTTAAAATGTGTTTATCATTTTCTTTGAAAACTAGAGATGAAATATGATTGTATTTACAATTTGTAAACATATTTAGCAAATGAGAAAAAAAATAGAGTTTTCTAAAGTAGGACTATAAAATTAACAAAAAATACTAAAGTGTCAAAAATTTCACTAATACTAATGACCTCCATATTCCCATGTCCAATGGATGTTTTTCATCCTTATTTTACTCTACATGTGATCAGTATATGTTGTCATCCTTTTATCCACAAAATAGAAATCCATAACTTCTACTTCTCTATGCTATTTTGGGAATTAGATGAGGTAACACTTACAAGGTGATACACATATCTTGATAATATTTTTTGCCTATTCCATGCTAATGAAGCAAAAAATTGCAACTTGGGACACTTGGGTGGCTCAGTGGGTTAAACCACTGCCTTCAGCTCAGATTATGATCTTAGGGTCCTGGGATCGAGTCCTGCATCTGGCCTTCTGCTCAGCAGGGAGCCTGCTTCCCCCTCTCTCTCTGCCTGCCTCTCTGCCTACTTGTGATCTGTTCAAATAAATTAAAAAAAAAATCTTAAAAAAAAATTTGTTTCATTTCAACAAGTCATACAAAAAAAATCAGTGTACTTTATACAATAGGATGTTATTTATAAAGTCATATATGTATATTACTTAATACTGTAATAAATTAGTAAAGCAGTACACTAAATTTATTTCCTAACAAATTAGAATTAGAAATGTAAATACCCCAATTAATAATAGAAGGCACAGGCATTTTGTTATTTCATAAATAGGAACTAATTTAAATATATTCATGCTCTGTAAATTGTTGCTTGGTTTCTGCTCAGAGTAATTAGGCAACCATGAAATTAAAGAGAATAATTTGATTACATTTCCCATCACATTACAATTTTTTTAGGGTTGGAACAGAAAGAGTAACAGATAATAGACTCATAGTTTCTCTTTTCACTGATTTAGCATAATTTTTCAAAATGCATTTTATTTTTATAACTAAACATACATGTCTAACTCCATATACCTGTTACAGTTTTATTTTAATGCAATTTATTTTTTAAATTTTTTTTATTAACATATAATGTATTATTTGTTACAGGGGTACAGGTCTGTGAATCATCAGTCTTACACAATTAAATGCAACTTAAAAACAGATCTTCTGTTAACTCTAGATTTCTGCTAATTTTATGTTTAAAGTATAATTTTTTTATTTTTATTTTAAAGATTTTTTTTTTTTTAATTTATTTATTTGACAGAGAGAAACACAGCGAGAGAGGGAACACAAGCAGAGGGAATGGTAGCAGGAGAAGCAGGCTTCCCGCCGAGCAGGGAGCCCGATGCGGGGCTCGATCCCAGGACCCTGGGATCATGACCTGGGCCGAAGGCAGACGCTTAACGACTGAGCCACCCAGGCGCCCCTAAAGTATAATTTTTAAAGGGTGAAAAAAAGAGTTTGGCTAACTCCTTCATCTCCTTTGTGCATAATTCTTACTTTTCCAATGCTGCCTACCAACATTGTGAATGTTGCAAATTGGCACCCTCCCACCACCACCAATAACAATACTCTAATCCCCTCCCCCAAACTTGATTTTTCTTTCTATAGTGTTTGTCAGCTTAAAACATACCACATAACTTACCTACTTGTTATTATTCACTCTTCTCATGTTAAGCTCCTGGACAGCAAGGATCTTTGTATTTTTATGACTGTGTCCCAGCCTTGTTTATTTAGTGAACAAATATATTTGATGACGTTTCATTTTTTTGTTCATTTACTATGTGAGGGCAATCAAATTTGGCACATTCAGAACACTATTTTATTTTATTTTTTTAAAGATTTTATTTATTTGACAGAGAGAAACACAGCGAGAGAGGGAACACAAGCAGAGGGAGTGGTAGCAGGAGAAGCAGGCTTCCCGCAGAGCAGGGAGCCCGATGCGGGGCTCGATCCCAGGACGCTGGGATCATGACCTGAGCCTAAGGCAGACGCTTAACGACTGAGCCACCCAGGCGCCCCCAGAACACTATTTTATTTTTATTTTTTTTTTTTATTATTTTTTTTTTTTTCAGAACACTATTTTAAACATAGAATGCATTTTAAGGGTGGTGAGGAAAAATGGCTGTTTGGTAATTTGACAATCTGTCAGTCAAACCTGCCCAAACTGAGTGGGAAAAGTAATCATAAAGGTTAATTTAGAAGCACGTTTTAAACAGGATCTGTTCATTAATGTTGCAAATTGGTGATACGTTTCAGCAAAGAAAAGGTAAGAAAGAGTGGCTTAGGAAATACAGCCTCATTAATTGGCTGATGATTTTAATAGAAGTATAGTAATCAGTATTAAAACTGTATCAGAATTGGAAGTCCAGAAAATAGCTGCGAGTTATGAAAACTATGTCTTCAGGGGCTAGGGACGTAAATGGTGAATTTGGAAAGCCAAATCGCAGTTTTTCTTTATACTTGCTTAGCTAGCTGGCATTTTGTCTTGTCAGTGAGAGAAGTACTTACATCAAAATGAACTGTAGTCAATTATTGTACAGAAAAAATAAGAGAGGGGTGCCTGGGGGGCTGAGTCGCTAAGCATCTGTCTGCCTTCAGCTCAGGTCATGAGCACAGGGTCCTGGGATGCAGTCCCATGTAGGGTTCCCTGATGAGCAGACTCCCTGCTGCTTGTGCTCTCATCTATTTGTCAGATAAATAATTAAAATCCTAAAAAAGGAAGGAAGGAAGGAAGGAAGGAAGGAAGGAAGGAAGGAAGAAGAAAGAAAGAAAGAGAAAGAGAAAGTTTGTTCAGTGTGTTGGGGTGGAGGAGGGTAGCGGCGCAGGTGGGTGTGTACATGTGTGTGCATGCATGCTTGCATACTGTATCCTAGAACTGGAAAAAGAACTTACAACCTGCCTGTGACTCAATTTGAATGCTTTCAGGTAAAAGCCGCCAGTTTTAAAGAGGGAAAATCTCTGCCTCTTTCATCCTGTTTGAATTACGAGCACAACCTCAGGACGAAAAGGGATGGGTGAAAAGGGGGCTACAAACTTTCATACTCAGGTGTCCTGTCTGCAGTGAGGTCCATTTGCCATCTGAGAAGAAATTCAGAAAGTGCCAAAGGCTCCTGACTCCAGGTATTTGTAATTGTGAGGCTTCCTCATTTCTGTAATTTCTTTTTTAATATCCTATCATGTTTCCCCTAATTATGGGCAACGGCAGCCTTAAATTGAAATGCTCTGTGTGTTTGTCTTTGATAGCTCTAAAAAATGAAGTACGTTACAGAATAATCTTTCCACTTTCCAGTCAGATTTGGGAGGAATAAAGCTTTCCCAATGCTCAGTTACATGGGGGCAGCTTCTAAAAGGGGAGAAAATTGAGAGTAGTCCCTATGGCCAATAGTAGTAAAGGCAAAACTGAATTGAGCCAAAGCAAGGACCGTGCACTTAAATATTTTAAACATCTATTTGTTTCCTACATCTCTGTCACTCCATATTACTGAAGACAGTCCAAGCATACATTTATCTTACTCGCCTGGGTTTGCCTTTACAGACCTTATTTTAGAGAGGGGACATACAAAAGGAACATTTTGGGACATACAAAAGGAAATTTTAAGTAGGCAAAAAAACTAAAGCTCAGATAAGATTCTAGGCCTAGAAAGGAATAAATGATTGCCCTGTACTTCTCTAGAATTGTTACCAATCATCTGTTACCAGAACTTCATTGACTGTATTTGGCACCACACATTTTAGAGGAGAAAAACAAAACTGACTTGTGCAGAAAGCCATACAGGAGTTTTAAATTCTTCAAAGAAATGTAAATTATCTTATCTGATAAAGTGTGAATTTTTAGCAAATTCCGAACCACCTTCATCTCAGTGTAGTTAGCCTTCCCCCAGAGCATAGCAGAGTGCTAAAAGAAACATGAATAACAGTCCAACTGGTAAGGAAAATAAGCTTTGGCCTTGAGCCTTATTGAGAGTCAACTGACATTCAAACCCCATAAGCCCCTGCCATCTTCCTGGGAACACTGTGGACAGCAGGCCTATTTTCCTTTGAGAGCTGCTTAGAATTTTCTGTTGTGACCTTCCGGGATTGCTCTTTATTCCCCCACCTGGAGCTCCTTATTACAACTGCCTTTCCCCCTTTGACCCCACGTTGCCTCTGACGTTTCACCTTTTGGATTCTACCAATCTGGATCTCATTTTCTTCCTGCAGCCAGGGGTGGTAGTCTGTGCTGAGACAAGAAGGGATTTTCTTGGGCCTGGCTCCTTCATCAGCCAGATTGGAGAATTTGCCCTCTTAGTTCCTCTCTCAGAAATCATGAAACAAATCACAACAGGTTTGGGTCAGCCCAGTGTGACACCCCAAGCTCTACAACTCACGACTGCCCAGCAGTCAGGAAGCAAGCAGCGACAGATGCATGTGCTCAGCAAAGTCTCTTCTGATGGAAATGAATTTTTCTGCAGAGCGCGGGATGTGATCCAAGAGGTTAGAAAGTAATATTATAAAAACAGAGTATTATATACAGATATTGGTTTTATCCTAGAAGCAACCATGTATTTGTTACCATTTGCATTTAAAATAACTTCAATGAATGAGATGTTTTAGAGGCTTATGAAGGCAAGGATTTAAAAAAAAAAAAAAACACTTCGGGATTGGCTTCAGGGTCAAACTGGCTTTTATAAGCTGCTTCCAGTGTTTTCTAGGTAAACATAATTAGTATTGCCCAAGGACGCTGCATCAGAACCCTGTGCTCTGTAACGTTCACCATGGAATGTCAAGGTTTCCTTGAAGACAAACTTAAGAGACAGTTGCTTTCGGAGGTTGATTGCTGTGCTCAGCTCTGCTCCTGGATGAGTCAGAGCTGCCAGCTTGTGCCCCTGCGCTGGAGCCGACTGAGGTTTTCCCATCTGTTCTATTTGTTGTCTAACAGGTTCAATAGCATCGACCTACTATGATTTTGTCTGTATTCTCGGCTTTTCTCTTCTCCTGGGATATGAAATTTTAATTTTTCTACAGAAGACTTTCAGCCTAATTATCTAATCCTGGTAAATAAATATGGAAAGCCTGGGCTCTAAAAAATATTCACATACTTACCTATCTATGGCAGGAAACTGTAGATGACATTGTTTTAACTTGAGGAGAGTTACCACAGATGTAGATAGGGAGAGAACTTCTTAAATTCAATTGACTGTTCCATGTCACAAATTTATAGGGCAAGGAGAAATTAGTGACTGTACTTTAATTGTGAATTGTGTGACTGATGCATTTCAAATTTTTATTTCTATGGCTCGATATGAATTTTGATAACATCAAGGCTACGTCTTAAGGGATGCTAGAGACTCACAGAATGTTTTTCCTCAATTTTATTTTCATTTTTCCTACTTAATATTTCTGCATTTTGTCATTTAGAAAAATAAAACATATATTTATATGAATGCCAGCAATTTTGACCAGCTTATTACCTGTCACCTTACATTTTAATTTCTGTACGTATCTCTACCTTTCAACTCCATTCTCTTTAAAGATGCCTCCTTTCAGTGTTCATAACTCTCTATTTTATTAGATGGTGAACTGCTGGCTGTAGCTTCCTAATTCTAAAGTTGGTTTCTTTTTTATTTTAAGATTATTTATTTATTTATTTGATCACAAGTAGGCAGAGGCAGGCAGAAGGAGAGGGGGAAACAGGCTCCCCGCCGAGCAGAGAGCCCAAAGCAGGGCTCCATCCCAGGACCCTGAGATCATGACCAGAGCTGAAGGCAGAGGCTTTAACCCACTGAGCCACCCAGGAGCCCCTCTAAAGTTGGTTTCTAATGTTTTTTTTTTCCTCCATGATAAAATAAATAAGTAAATCTTTCGAATTTATTTATTTTTTCTTTTTCAAATTAAAATTACTAGTTGAGGTTTAATGACTGAAACATACTGAAATGATCACGGACTGTCTTGCTCATGTACGAACAATATGGGTAAAGGGACTTGCATTTTGAACTCACCCTATAAGAAAAGGTCAGTTTCTTTAATTTTCTAAAGTATTACTTATGCTCTTCTTCACCTTCATTCATAAAATAAAAATGCAAATGACAACTACACTCGACTATCATGCTCTACCTATCACTTAGAAAAAACTCAAAATTTGAAAAAAAAAAAAAGAAAAAACCCAAAATTTGATAGTACATTCTGTTGGCAAGACTGGGAAGGAAAAAAAGTATGTTCATTTATTCCTGGTGGCACTATAAACTGCCTCATTCCCTAAGGAGAAATATTTAGCAATATCTATCCACATAACAAATTCATATATTCCATGACCAGCAATTTCACTTCTGGGAATTTACTCTTCAGATACTCTTGGCATACACGCACAAGACAAATGCTCAAAGTCCCTCATTGGAGCATTGTTTGTAATGGCAAAGAATTGGAAACAACCCAAATGTCTATCAGCAGAAGATTGCTTTAATACATTATAGCACATCACTATGAAACAATATTGGGCAGCCCTAAAGAAGAATGAGAAAAGATTCTATTCACATAAAGGGAAAAGAAATATATAATTCACATTGAGAAATGAAAAACAAGGCATAGGAAAGCATATGCAATATGTTAATTTACACAAAAAAAGGAAAAAATAAGAATATATATTTACATTTTCTTATATTTGCGTAAAGATAACCATAAAAAAACATACATACACACACAAAAGCTGTTCTCTAACAGGGGTTGAATGGGATCCAGAAAAATGAAGGACAAAATGAGTAGTGAGATTTCCACTCTCTTCCATTTTGTTCTAACATATAAAATATATTATTTTACACACACACACACACACACACACACATAACAAAACAGGTCAGAATGGAGAAGAAAATGTATCAGAAAATTCATGGTCACTCTTGTTATTAAAATTGAGCAAAGAAAATTTCTGCCCTGAGGGAAATATCTATATCTTGATCCAGGTGGTGGTTTCACAGGTTTGTATATCTGTCAAAGTTCAATGATTGCTACACTTTAAATTGATGCAGGCTATTAAATGCAAATTATATCTCAATAAAGTTGGTTAAAATAGTTTCATTCTAGACCTTCAAAACTAAATAATAGTAATTATGACTATTAATAATAATTTTTACATAGAGATGACTCTATCATATAGACATTGCTTTTAATAGTTGTTTTATATAAAATGGAAGGTATTTTTCCACATGTGTAATGTTAAATTGCATATGAAGACATTTTTAAAGAATGCTCAAACATAATTTTATCTATGCTTTATCAGCTCTTAGGAAGAGTGTCAACATGATTCATTTTCTTCAAGAAATGTATTACCACATATATTAAGTATCTGTACCCCTCCTTTGGAATGTAAGCTCCCTGAGGACAGGGACTTTAATTCATTGCTCTAACCTTGGCATCCTATGTTCCCAGTAAGTGGTAGGTATTCTATAAGTACTTGTTTAATTACTTAATAAGTGTATTAAAATATATTTTAAACAAAACTCTTAAATTTGCCATGTTGGAGAGTAAAATATTCTATTTCTTCAACAGCCAACATTTCTTCCAGCAATAGAATTAATCATCTTATGTTTGATTGAGATGCAAAGAAATTGGTTGGCTTGTATTTACAAGCAAAAAAAGTGCAAAAAATTCATTGAAATTATAGCTTTAGCAAAATGAGATGTTCCCCTTATGATACATAAAAGCCAAGGTTGACAGTGATAGATTAACTCCTTCCTTTTCAGCTCACTTTTGGGGATAAACTTATTAAATACCAAGTTTGCTGGCAGTCGTCAACTATTTAACTTGTTCTCTCATGTACTCTGTTTTTGTTTGGTTTTTGCTTGTTTTATTTTGCTGTGTGTGTATATGTTTGTTTATGCCCATCTCAAGAGTTGAATTTGTGTATGTTAAATATGTATTATAAAGGCTCTTAACTACTAAAGTTTTCATTGTGTACTTTGGTTCATTCATTCAATTATATATTTAATATATTTTTTAATCAAGATCTACTAGACGCCAGGAGCTATTGTAGGCACTGACTAAACAATAGAGGATTAGTCAAGCAAAGTCCTGTCATCCGGAGTTCACGCACTTATGAGAAAGACATAAAAAGTGCTTGTAAATACATAAAATTGAAGATACTAAGTATGTTAAAAAATTGGAATTTTGCTTAGTACTATGACAAAATCAGCACTTTAAGTGAACAATGTTGAGATGATTCAACTTTCAGTAGTATGGACATAAGAAAGCTCTCTGTGGAGGATACCTTCTGATGGAGACAGGAGAAATGAAGGAGTGATCATTGT
>CM053603.1:157464965-157510238 GCA_028646535.1 Procyon lotor | reverse complement strand
TTTGAGATCACTTTAGAAAAAAATGATATTACTAAAGCAATATAAAGAGATTGGGAGTTTGGGGTGCTTTTTGAGGTTGTGGTTTTCATATTTAAGGAAGTTCATTCTACACATTTGTGTAATTTTCTCCAGCAAAATTCAGCTTCTCAATTGCAGCCAAAGTGTACACAAATATTTAATTATAGCCAGGTCTGGGATTTTTGCCAGAAGAGTAAAAAAGATAGATAGATAGCGACTCCAGATTTTTGAGAAAACAAGTGATATATTCAGTACTGAAGTAATAATGAGAAACAATGAACACTTCTCTGTCATCTTGAGTACTGAGCTGTGTGGGTTGGGTGTGGGTTGGACACTCATCACCTGAAAAAGCTATAGAAGAAATTGTCTTCAAGAGACAGCCAAGAGTCATT
This sequence comes from Procyon lotor, assembly GCA_028646535.1. Classification (NCBI taxonomy): domain Eukaryota; kingdom Metazoa; phylum Chordata; class Mammalia; order Carnivora; family Procyonidae; genus Procyon; species Procyon lotor. The sequence continues at coordinate 157,509,828 of CM053603.1, read as the reverse complement.
TGTGGGCACAAAGAAAAGAAGAAATGTTTGAAGACATAGATTGATTTGTTGCTGACAGAAGCAGAATTTCTAGGGACATAGGAGAACTATTTGGGAAAGGAGGGAAGGAGAGAAAGAAAAAAAAAATGGAACATGAGATTTGAGTAAGAGAGATACAGAAAATACAGAATAGGCATTTTTGGATGATGGATAATCTGATGGGGACTGCAATGGACAGGCTACCAAGCATTGTGGGACTGATTATGGAGAGCATGCCTTCCAAAGTCTTGTTACAGGACTTTGGAAGTTAAAATGAGGTACAAATGTTCTCAATGACTTCTTCCAAGTTATCAATAAGCTGCTGACTGAAAGGGACGGATGATGTATATCTGACTTTGACACAAGAGAATTTGCTCTTATTAACCAAGAGTGCTTATTCTAACTCCTTTAACTATTAACCATCTTCAATATAAAGCCACCTATGGGCCTGCCTTTGAGCTTTGTATACAGAGAGACAGACAACAGGAGCTGCATGTAATGCTCAGATTAAGACAAACAGATCAAAAAGCCCAGGGCTAATTAGCTGGATTACATGAGGCTATCTTGGTTAATAACAACAAAACTGTGTAAGACTCCAGAACATAATTCATTTTAAAACATATATACATATTTTTATTTTCCTTTTTTTTTACAAAAATGATTTATATGCCTTAATTATTTATAAGAATAAATTTTGAAAATTTATTCTGGGACTTCTATCTTAATATTTGCTTGAGTATTCTTTATTATTTTTTCTCAGAACCACAGCTAAAATTAAAGCATTATTAGAGACAATAATAAAAGAACACAACTAAAATCTGTTTTAGCTGTAAATGAGACTTCTCTAATGTTAAATTTCAATGCCATAGTAAAAAGGTTATCATCATTTATTATGTGGAATTAAGAACTTAAATTTTACTAATGGTACAATTTTCTTACTAATTCATTCTTGCTAATTCTTTACTTAATAGCACATAATTGTTTGAATAAAATTTGATGCCTTCTCAAAAAAGCAAAGGCTTTGTGAAGGGCCATATTCAACTCCAACTTAAAATTTTAGTTACATTATAAAGAAGTTTGAGAATAGCATTAATGTATTTTATGTTGGTGGCTTTCCTGTCACATTTTTGAAACTGAAATATGTATAATGAGTAGTCAGAATATTACCAGCATTTACTCATCATGGGATAAATCATTATAAAGTGGTTAATTTGGCAAATATCTTCTAGTATAAAGCAACAAAAATGGAAATATACATATCAAAATAATTTATTAGTTATGATAGTGAAAAAGTAGTTTTGTGATTTAATGATTTTTATAAACACAGAGTAGGAAGCATATATAAACAGTGAATGCTTAACAACTATAAAAAGTCAGTAACTTCCTTCCAAGAACACATTGCTTAATATCTACCTGATAAATTCTGGGAAGAAAATGTCCATTGCCTAATGCACTACTTTCAGTCTGATACTAAATATTAGTTAGATCTATTCTTTCCATTCATTTAGGTAGTGAGTTTATATCATGTATGTATGAATACAATTATAATAAGGACCCGGGGTGCCTGGGTGGCTCAGTGGGTTAAAGCCTCTGCCTTCAGGTCAGATCATGATCTCATGGTCCTGGGATCAAGCCCTGCATTGGGCTCTCTGCTCAGCAGGTAACCTGCTTCCCCCCGCCCCCACCCCCGTCTGCCTCTTTGCCTACTTGTGATCTCTCTCCTCTCTGTCAAATAAATAAATAAAATCTTTAAAAAAATTTAAAAAAAATAAGGACCAAAGAAAAAGTCAAGATTGACATGAGAGATTATTACAGAAAGACTTAAAACCAAATTTGACACTCAGAGATTTTTTTTGGGGGGGGAAGTGATATTTATGTTAATATGTGAAGGATATCATATAATTAGCCATAAAATAATATGGGAAAAGAACACTCTGTACATAAAGGGAATGTACAAAAGATGATAATCAGCTTACTATAGATCTGAGTTCTGAAGAGAGTGATTTTTTTGTCAAATTGAAATTAAAAACAAATCATGAACTAGATTTTCTGATATGTTTTTAAAAAAATGCTAAGCAATGGCTGGCAGGTTCTGGAAAAAGGTAATCTGATGGTTGACAGCTAATTAAAAAACTACATTTGATTGGTTTCAAACATTCTAAAACTTTTCTACCTTTCTAAATAAGACATAAACACTGTATTCTCTATTTTGCTGATGTAAAGTTTTAATTATATTTATAGAAAAAATACTCCAGGATGAAAGACCAACATTTCTCTTTTCACTTCCATTGATATTTTCTTTTACTGTGTGTACATAAATATAAATATAGGTACAAGTTATGTATCAATAGTTTTATAATCAGTTATCAATGGATATATACTTTGGCTTAGTGCTTTCTTCCTGTTTCTCTTTCTGCTCTGGTTGGGGTTTATTTTTGGTTTGCTTACTTAAATAAGTGCTGGTAGAGTATAATAACTTGCTTCTTCATTTTAAAAAATGCATTAATCCAGCCTAAACTGACTGCCCACAATCTAATCTGATTCATGAGTGTTTTTGACTTTGATTTCTCAAAGGGCCCAGCATTCTTTTTACACATGCTTCTGTTACTCTTTCCAGTCACATCAAGCACAAACCTGTGGACCTAATAGACTCATTTCATTTACACTTTGCCATTATTGTGAAGAAATGCTGATTTTCCAAATGGTCTCTAACAGCCTGAAAGAGCTAATTTAACTTTCAGAAGTACTTAACTGTAAAAAACAATCCATGTAAGACTGATTCAGTGTATCTAGCTGTGATTATTGGACTAAAAAATATCTGATTCTAAAAGTTAAGAGCCTAAAAGGATCTCTCTCAGGTGAAGATTAAATCATAATAGAATTACTACTCATACCCATTGTATTTTTGAGATATACTTAAGCATTTATGTCTTTCTTCCTATATGAAATTATATAAACATAAAAATAATTATTTTTATTCCACAAAAATAAGTATTATCCTAAATATTGTTGATATAAGCTTAATGTAATGGACATACATATTTTTTTTAGTCCAAAGAATAAGTGTCTTATCCACATAAAATGGAAGAATACATTTAGAAAAGAAGTGAATTAAAGTTTATGTGCCAAATACTATTTTTGCCCATAAAATTATATGCCCTAATATAAAATATCTAGATATCATTTTATTTTTTACAAGTAAATTGAATGAAGATGATTTCATCCCAGAACATAAGCTCTAAAGTTTCTAAGATGATATGACTTGTGAGGTCATTTTAACACTCTTAGATGCTAAAGGAGTACTCTTCTTTTATTTATGGTAGGGTCACCCTGACAGCTGCGAGGAATTTTTATGTTCTTATTGTGGTAATGAAGAAGCCTTATCTCCTTAAGTTTTTGATATACCAGACATCCTTTAGTTAGGTCAATGTCATGGAACACCTTTTTCCAGTAGTCAATAACATGAGCTAGGAAGGATGTAATTTTTATGAAAAAATCATTTTAGAGTGTTCAATTGGTTTTGGTTTTGGAGGAAACACAAAATAAAGTGATTGTCAATCTTGTTGTGATAGGTTGGATTTTAGATGGATATTAACCAAGAATTTTGACAGTTGAAATTTTATTTGATATTTCTCATACTTAACTCTGATACCAACCTAGTTCCAAAACAGACTTTAAGCAAGTTATGACAAAACCGAACAAATCCAAAAGAACCCCTGAGATTAGAAATATACAAAACAAAGAAAACATCTAACAGTTATAATTCATGTGTGGGTAGGTAAAATAAGTGGGCAGAATATGATTATATCAGAACACATTTAAGAGAACTTGACACAATTACACGCATACTTCAAATTCTCAGCTTCCTGGGAGTCTATAGACTTTGCCAGCGTTTTCAAGTGCTAATCATGTATTAGACAGCATTCTAAACATTTACACCTTGCAGAAACATTGAGCTGAGTACATTATTATCCCATTTACTGATATCCCATGTGTCTGAAAAATCCTGGCCTAGAATGATAAGCAATAAATGAAGTTTTAAAGAGACTAAGTAACTGACTCAGTGTCAAATGGATGATAAATATTACACTGAGATGTGAAAATATGCCTTTTGACTACACAATCAATGTTTTATGATCTACGTTACCAAAAAATCCATAGTTGTGAACCCTCAGCTACTGAAAACTTTTGGTGATCTTAACCATTAGTAACACATCAAAGTATAACTTATTCCACATGATGGACATGGTTGCTATTTAAATTAAAATTCCTCTGTTCTCCTAGCTACTTACAATACAAATTACACCTAGCCTTCAACATCTATAGCCTATATGGCTTCTGGTTATTCATTACTGGTATAAATGCAATTATTTAATTAGATACTTTTTAAATTAGATACCTTAAGATTACATTTTTTTCATAAAAAGTGATTGGATCCAGGATAAATTACACTAGCTATCCTCCTGAATGTATATATCTGATTATTTAAAAATGCTTTCAGAAATTGAAGACTTTCTCTAGGTAGAAGATGCAAATCATTTATTTATTTATTCTGTCATTCTTCAATTCTAGAAAATTTGTTAAGCACAAATTACCTGCCCAATTCTACATAAAGTATTAGGGAAGTAGTGGTAAGAAAAAGGATGTCAATCTGTTTCCCTGGGCTTTTAGATTAGTGGATGTAATAAACTTTACAAAAAATGCATTCAATATAAAATTACAATCAAAGTTGTGAACAAAAGATAATAAGTACAAAACAACAACTCTGATTTCTGATTGGTTGGTGGCACCTGGGTGGCTCAGTCGGTTAAGCATCTGCCTTCAGCTCAGGTCATGTTCTCAGGGTCCTGGGATTGAGCCCAGGTCCCTCTGGGCTCCTGGCTCAGCTCAGCAGGGAGTCTGCTACTCCCTCTTCCTCTGCCCCTCCTCCCACTGTGTTCTTTCTTTCAAATCAATCAATCTTAAAAAAAAAAAAAAAAAAAGATTAGTTGCATGGTAGCAGTTTCTAGGTAAAGTGATAGAGATGGAGAACCTGCAAGTCAGAGTGCCGAAGCTCTGAGGCAAGTGAGTATAAAACATATTTGGTAAGGAATTAATGCCCTGTGATTAGGGAATGAAGGGCAAGTGGAAGGGTGGTGCCAGTTGTTGCTAGAGTGGTAGGTGGGAATGAGATAATTTATGAAATTTAAGACTGTTGGTCTTTATCCTACCAACATAGTGTTTATACAAGAGTGGTGTGCTGAACTATATATGTAAGTGATGAAGGATAGTTGGAAGGCAGGCAGACACGGAAAAGGTTCCCCTCACCACCAACATCTCAAGAGGAAACCACCCTTTAAAGGATTTTACACCACCCTAGAAGAAGCCTTCCACCCTTTCCCGTGTGGTACATAGGTGACAAAAACCTGATTGGGTGACAGGCTCAGGGAGGGTTAATCAGATTAAAATCTGCCAACAAGCCCATAAAGAGCCCTAGACTTAGAAACTCCAATGGAAACCCTCTCAGATCCCTGACCTCCTAGGGAGCTTTGTACCATCACTTCACTATTGCTCAATTAAACTGCTTTGCTGCCCACCACTCTTCCTCTGGTCTACCTCTTCACTCTTTGAAGCCATGTGACCAAGAACTGTGGGCACCAAAGGAAGAGAAATCCTGCAACATAAGCAACACTTATGTCTTCAGGGAAGAAGAAAGAATTGAGGTAGTTTTGCTATGGGAAACCAGTTCAGAGGTTGCAGCAATAGTTCATGTGAGAGATGATGGTGGGTTGGATTTCAATCCTGATATTCAACATCAAGCCCTGCTCTAGAGGTGTGGATATGCCTGACTGTCCTACAAAAGTTTTACTTACCAGCCCCACAATTACATGAGCCAATTCTTTGAAATCACTATATCTATCACTATATTTCTGTTATATCTGTTTCTGTTTCTCTGGAAATATGAAATTATGAAATGCAAAAAAATCCTTTGGGAATTTGGCTTTGAACTTAAGGAGAAAAAACTTGAAATTAGACAATAGGTGGAGGGGAAATGGAATTAAATGCTATGTGAAAGACTATAGTAGAAAAGGAAAAAATGAATACACTCAACACACAAAGAATTAACAATAAATTTCTTGATGCGAGAAGGTTGGGTGGATTCAAGGTTGAAGAGATAGTTGGATCTAGAGAACAGCAAGAATTATTGTTCCTAAATGGTGATTGTGAAAGCTTAGGTCTGAGTCTTTTTTATATAGATACAGAACTAGAATATGTGTCTGTCTAGTCTAATTGTTTCAATTTCCTTTATGAGTTAGTCTTTGAAAGTTCTACTGAGAGTAAGCTCTGGTGATGTGAGAAAGAGGTAGCTACAGATCTGACAAGAATAGAAAAAAATTAAAATAGAAACTTAGGTGGAATTTCAAGCATGGACAGGGCATATAGGTAAGTTTCCCACCTTTTCCTCATGAAAATCATTTTAAACAAAAAACAACAACAATCACTTAAGATAATTTAAAAAAAACTTACAAATACAGTTTTGTGTGAAATTAAAAGCAGATGTAATCCACAGACTCTGAATTATGTGTACATGTTGCCAAACTACTTATAATTGGGCAAAAGATAAATGAAAGAATAGGGAGAGGTGTGGATAATGATAGGACTAAGAAAATTTATTTCAGAAAATTTCAGGAAAAATACACTTATAAATGTTTTTTATTTTTTTAAGATTTTTATTTATTTATTTTGACAGAGAGAGAGAGATCACAAGTAGGCAGAGAGGCAGGCAGAGAGAGGGAAGCAGGCCCCCTGCTGAGTAGAGAGCCCAATGTGGGGCTCAATCCCAGGAGCCCAAGATCATTACCTGAGCCAAAGGCAGAGGCTTTAACCCACTGAGCAACCCAGGCACCCCCATTTATAAATGTTTATATGAAACTTGTGATTCATAACATTTCATTGTGAATTCATAACATTTCATTCTGAATGAAATGTTATATGAAATCTTGTGATTTCAACAGGAAATGTGGGAACTATAGTAAATAAGGAAGACAGAAGAAGCTCTTCTGTAAGTGATTTGGCTCAGGATTTGGAACTGTACAACGAACCACACAGAATATAATCTGACTCTATGGCAACAGAGGTAGAATGATTCTTTGGTGTATAAAAAATTTCGATTACCTGGACAACTTCCTATATACAGGATGTTAATAAAAACAGCTACACTAAATATATGTAACAGTAAATGGTGAATAATATAGTAAAAGAAATGATATAGTAAAAGAAGTGATATGCTATTGTTATAAAAACAATAGTAGTAAAACAAGAAGAAAAAAAGAAATCTACCAACCAAAAAAGTGACCAGAAAAAAAGAAGTACTACCTACTATCACAGAAAAAATACAAATTTTGGCCACATTTGTTTCCATTAATTAGAAAACAAACTTAGAAAATAAATACATTGATGAAGGAAGACAACAATATGGGGAAAAAAACAGAATAAAACAAAAGTCAAGGACTAGAGGACAAGAAAGATGGAGGAGATAATATGGGAGCATGGACAGGGTTTAAGAAGGAAGCAGGAAACATTAGACACAGCATCACAGAAATGAAGACTAACTTGAATGAAGCACAAACAAAAAGGCCTGTAGCTATCATAGTAATAGACATGGGGGGTGAAAAAGAGAAACCAAGGACAAGGGAATTCTAATAAAACCAGAGTTAAATGAGATAACAGAATAAATAATAGATTTAGAAGACAAGCAAAAAGATATAACATATATATAACTGAAATCTTTAAAGACATAAGCCAAAATAATGAAACAGGGTATAATTTAAAAATGTAATAATAACGAATCTGCACAGTTAGAAAAAACTAAAATCTACATAATGAAAGGGAACAGCATTTTTCTGAAAAAAAAAAAAAATATCATCTCCTTGAAAGGGAGAAATTAATTCACTTGAGACTCAGATTTCTTTCACGACAATATCAGAAGAATGTGGAACAATACCTAGAGGAGATATCTTCCGAGAAAGAAAATGTCACCCGAGACTTGATATTCAGCCAGACCTTCAACAGGAAGTTTCAAAATGAGAAGAAAAAGAAAGAAATCTCTACCAATGACAATATATTCTGTTAATGAGGCTTTGGGGAGATAGATATTGACAGTGATGGTGAAAACTTTAGCACACACCTTATAAAGAATCAATTGCTAATATTGACCAAATTTAAAACACACACTTTGACAGAGCAATATCACCTCTCAGAATTTATCATGATGGTATACTTATTTATATGTGAGATGACATATTTTCAAGTTTATTCAGGTCATTGTTTGTAATACATTAAGATTGGAAACAACTTAAATATATAAGCTATTTATATTCACATAGTGATATAAGCATGTGGGTAATTTTTTTTACTCATATAGGATAGTGTTAAATGAAATACACTGTTAAATAGAATAACATTATTAAATGTATTCCTAATAATACATTATTAAATGTTCCTATATAACAAATGTTAAATGTGAAATAGAATACATTGTTAAATGAAAAAGTTCAGAACATGTAGATAGTATGTTATAAGTAAACAAGCAGACAAACAAAATTATGGAAAAGTAAGATATTTATTTTTCTCTCTGTATCTATGTTAAAAAGCTCTACAAAAAATATGAGAAATAACTAACAGGAGCTATTTTGAGGGTAAGATATGGATTGGGAAGATGAAAAGTAGGTAAAGAGAGCAGGGGAAAGATTTTTACTATGTACCTTTCTTGGGCATTTTGGGGTTTTGAATCATTGGAATGCATTACAGATTCAAAAAAAGAAAGTGAATAAGTTGAATACAAAAAGAAATACTAAATACAATAGATGAACTACCTGAACAAATATTTCAGGCTCACAAACGTTCCTTTTTTAGAATCCTTTGTTAAGTCAATTTAAAAAAATGACATTCATAGCATAATTTTCAATAATATTAACTATATTCTGAGCCTAAAGAACCACAATGTTCTGTAATCCCTCCCAGCTATGCGGCTCTATGACACAAAATAGTGTTACCATCTCTGCTTCAACTAAAGTTGGAACATGTGACAATCCTATTAAATTATTAAAACAAGACAAAACAAAAATGTGACCACCAATAAAATCTTGCCACTGTCATTAGTCATCATTTAAGATTTAAGTTTTTAAGGATCTGTTGAAGTAATTGTTCTTTATGTGTCAGTGATGTTCTATCTCTGTCATCATTGCAATGGTGATTTTTTTTAGATAATCTATGTCATCTAAAAGCTACTAAATCTATTTTAGGGTAGGGTAGTTGTAGATAATACAAAACTGACAGAAAGCTCCTCATTGAGAAAAATAGGTCTTTAAGTTAGTCATGTATGAAAATCTCTGCAGAACGCATTTGGAAGATGCTAATGGGAAATATATATATATAACTATCATTTTCCAAATATATATAGCAGCTCTCACTCCTAAAATAATACATATTTTAACTAACAAAATTATAATATTCTATGATTCTATCCTTGTATTACTGGAAAAGAGTATGGAAACACCAAATTAAAACTTCAGTAATTTTTATGGCTAGAAAAAAAACCCTATTTTCTTTTGTTTTCTGTACTAGGAAGTATAACTAAAATATTATCTTTGGACAGCTCTAAAAGTAAAATTTCTTCTGTGATTCTGTTGCATCCAGTCATTGGATAGCAGTACAGTGTTTAACTTTTTGATAATATAATAATTCATCTTGAATCCTGGTTATTACTTCCAAATAGGAAATTAAAGTGTAGGAAAATCAAATGGAAAATCAAATTAATATTATTAAATTGGAAACATCATTTAATATTATAAAATGAGAATAATCTTGCCTCCTTAATAAAACCTTTCATTCATTTTAATAAATTACATCATTTGTTCATAAATAGGCTTTTTCAAAATCCATTTTGTGTTTGGTTTTAACAACATCAGTTTTTGGAATCACTTTTGCCATGCATCAAAGATGCAATTACCTGGTATTTGAAATGTTCTTTTGAAAGACTTTTATAAATTCAAATCATGTATTTTGTTTCATCTGGTTTTTAATCTTAACTCAAGTTTTTTTAATTACCATCTAAAATGACTCTATATTCCCTATTCAAACAAATGATAATTAACTGAGATGAAATTATATGTAATGTAAGTTGCTGTCAAATAGAACCCCAAATTGTAATATAAAGTATAAACCAAACTAAATTATCCTCTCCAAATTGATGTATCTTCAGTTTACATTGACAATAATATGAAAACTAAAGCAGCCATTTAGACCAAAAAAAGCTACAATGCATATTATTGGCTGTGAGATGTTAAATGGAGACTGAAAAAATAGATGAATGAGTTTGCAATTCTTTATATGGCTGCTCAATGCTTCTGCTTTTAAATTAACACTCTAATTATCCTGTTTATAAATCTGCTTATATGATATATATGTTTCTAGTGTATTCAATATCTAATTACAGTGCTTGTTAATAGAAATGTATTTTATATGTTAACATATCCTTTTTCTCGAAATAGTAATTGTAGAAGCTGTAGCAAGCCATGCCTATCCTATTAGAATTGATGAATCCTAATATTCTCTGAATAGAGAAAAAAAGTACAATATATTAGAACAAAGTAACATGGATCATTAAAATAAATAACTTGTATAAGCGTATTGTAATGTGAAAATTTAATAGTCACATCAAATATTTTCGCACTCATTTGTATCCCCTGAGAATCCCTTCAGCATGCTCACGAGAAAAATAGAAAAGGTATAAATATGATGTTCTTTCGAAAAAGGAGTAATTAATCAATATAATTTATAAATGATTTTTACTTCTTTCTTTTCTATAAAATTCCTAAGGCTTTTGCTGCAATTGGAAGAGAAGACAAGTAAAACTCATCTAGACAGTGAATAACAAAATATCCAGTAACATTGCTTCTTATAGAAAATCACCTAAACAATAAAAAGAAAAAACAAAACAAAACAAAACACACACAAAAAACAAGAAAATTCTCCAAAAACTCTTGTATGAAATAGTGGTGGGGGAATGTCAAACAGGTGGTAACTACTCTATTTTCATGATTGATTAACATTTTTAATTAAAAAGAAAAAGAAGATCCTAGCTCTAAGGCAGTGAAATTATAGGGCATAAAATTGTCTAACATGAATATCTAGAATAACTGTTGAATGACCTGAGATTTTGTCTTCTACCAAGGATTTGTTGATGTTTGGACATTTTTTTGTCAATGCTTGGGGGTAAGAGGGGAAAAATTGACAAAGACTATTTCTTTTACCATACTTTAGTGAGGCCTCTCTCACTTCTTCTCAACTAGACCTCTAGCTTGTCTTTCTTTGTCCTTGGCTTGCTTAGCAGTTTAGCAGAGATAGTCTTCTCTGCATATCTTCAGTAAAAGAATTAAGACAATTTGAAAGGGAATTGCACTTTCTTTTTTTAAATTTTGCCTGTATTCGTAGCTCACACTTAGAACTAGAATTTGGGAAATTTGTGGGAAGGAAAGCTGTTGGACCTACCCTAACAAAGTGGCTGTTCTGTGAAAATGAACAAATATGCATCTCAATATAAGTGAAGAGATGATGGACATCTGGTTGTCGGGATCCTCTATTGGCTGGCAGATACCAGACTATCAAGAACATCTCTGCAGCTCTTGAAAAGGACTCTACAAGGTCAAACTTAAAAGAGAGACACTATTTGGCACCAGAAGTAGTAGTGTTCGTACTAAGTTCTTCCCAGGTCAAGTATTAGAATGACAAGGTTAGTACTGAAGAAACCCCTAGAATGTTAATATAGTTCAAGCAAGGACTTCAAGAGACAGGTGATCTTGAACTTCCTGCTAACAAAACATGTGTGAACTCATGTATACAATTGTAAAATTAAGAAAATTAGTAAGAATGAACAACTAAATATAACTTATGTGATGTGTCAATGCAATTGTATTCAAATGCATTAATGTTAAAGTGGCACAGAGAGATTAATAGTTACAGAGGGCTTACAAGATGAGGATAGAAGGTACGAGAAAAAATAATATATGTAAAGTCTGACTTAGCTCAATTCTAGAGCATTGAGAGTCTTACAAGAAAGAGCACCTATGGGGCACCTGGGTGGCTCAGTCGTTAAGCGTCTGCCTTCGGCTCAGGTCATGATCCCAGGGTGCTGGGATCGAGCCCCACATCGGGCTCTTTGCTCGGCAGGAAGCCTGCTTCTCCTGCTACCATTCCCTCTGCTTGTGTTCCCTCTCTAGCTGTGATTCTCTCTGTCAAATAAATAAAATCTTAAAAAAAAAAAAAAGAAAGAAAGAGCACCTATCACTGTTATCCTATTTTTTTTAAAAGACATTCAAATGCAAGTTACTTAGAGGAGGAAACAAATGATATGCCAAGTTATAAAGATTGAGTTGAGAAAAATGGAATAGAAATAGATGAGATAGAATATGTATCAAACTCACCATAATGCTTATACAGATTGGGTCTAAGTTTATGTTGGGAATGATTGAAAATATCAGGTTGTTTGTCCAACTTTGGAAGATTATAAACATCACTGAGTGCCAAGTGTCTTAACTTTCACCTTTTTAATATCTCACTCTATGCTTCAGGCAAATTGAAATATTACAAGTCCGTATTTACATAGTCATTTTTGGTCCTCTTCTCTATTTTGCTAAGACTTAATTTTTTAGAAAGCAAAATGGAGGGAAAAGTACAGAAATTTCCCTTATATTCTGTGTCCCCACACATGTACAGCCTTTCCCATTATCAACATTGCCCACCAGTCTGGTACATTTGTTATAATTGATGAGCTAATATTAACACATCATAATCATCCAAAGTCTATAGTTTGCATTACAGTTCACTCTTGATATTATACATTCTATGGATCTAGACAAATGTATAATGATGTGTATAATGCATAATATATAATGTATGATACCATCACTATGGTATCATACAGAATATTTTTATTGCTCTAAAAAGTCCCTTGTGTTCTACCAATTCATCCCACCTCACCCCCTCAAACTCTGGCAACCACTGTGCTTTTTATTTATTTATTTGAGACAGAGAGAGAGTGGGGAGGGGCAGGGAGAGGGAGAGAAAGAATCCAAACTAAATACCCCACCCCCACCCTGTGCTGGGCCCTGAACCCAACACCGGGCTTGATCTCAAGATCCTGAGTTCATGACCTGAACTGAAAGTCAGTTGGATGCTTAACTGAATGAGCCACCCAGGCACCCCTACCAACCACTGTTCTTATTGTCTTCATAGTTTTGTCTTTTCCAGAATTCCGTATAGTGGGAATACCAAAGTATGTAGCCTTTTCAGATTCTTTAATTTAGTAATATGCATTTAAGTTTCTTCAATGTCTTTTTATGGCTTAATAGCTCATTTCTTTTAGGTGCTGAATAATATTCCTTGTCTAGATGTACCACAGTTTATTTATTCATCCCTTTCTCTTTTAACATGGTGTTCTCCATTTATAGATCTCCCCTTCCTAACCCTTTCATCTAGACCCTTACTCCTACAATCACCATCTTCTGCAAATTATCCTGTCTACCCCATACTTTCAGGTGAGTAAAGCATCTTTTTTTCTCTCTTTCTGTAAGTCCCTGTGCTCATTATGCTTATCACCCTTCTTTGTAATTGTTTGTTTACTTATCTGTGAGGACTTTTATCTTTCACTAATCTCATAGTTTCTGGTACAGTGCTTTACACCCAGGGGAAGTCAATAAGTATTCCTGACTGACTTTCTCCCCTTAAGAGCTTTAGGTAAAATAATTACCTTCAGTAATTACAAACACACCCACACAAAGCAAATGCTAAAAGGCAAGGAAAAAAACAACTTACACCGTCAGGGCAAAGAATGAAGGCAAGGAAAATTTTTCTCTAATACTTATTGTAGATAATTGGAAAAGATCTTTAATTTTTTTATTATGAAACATAAAATACTGTTTTTTCCCTTTACCAAACATCAAATATCACTATTTGTTTAATATAGGTTAGGAATGCATCATTTTTGCATAAAGCATACAGTGCAAAAAGCAACAAACTGCCTGATCTAAAATCCTGACTATACCAGTATTAACAAGTTACTTTGCTCTCTCTGCCTGAGTTTCCTCTTCTAAAACAGAACCAAAAAAACAGGAAGGGGGAATAAAAAACCAAAAATGCCTCAAAAGTGTGTTAAAAATTAAGTGAATTATTAAATGCAAAGTGCTTACACGTATGTCTGGCAAATGTAAAAGCATTCAGTAAGTTTTAGCTCTTGTTTTCTTATAAGAAAATATTTTAGATTAAGGCATTTGTTTATCAGGTTTTAGGCTATAAGCATTGTTTAAAATATCAAATGTAATACTAACAAGTGTTAATCCACTCTGCTTTATGAAACCACATAAAAAATAATAAAGATAATAAGTAGAGATAGGTATGCTAGATATTTACAATTTGTCCTTCCATATTATATTCTATTCTTCTCTATGCTTTTATAAAAAACACATCCTTTGGCTTTCAGTTTCCTTTTATTTTGATTTATTTATTTTTTGTCACTGGAAAAACAACAAAATTAGAAGGGACAAAAGTGAGGTTGAGTATTATTTCCCTAACCTCATTCATGACTTGTCACTAATATCTTGTATTAGCAAGATCACTAAGGTCACAGCTCCTGTTGGGAAGTTTTCTACTAAAGACAGATATTTTCTCTGGGTTCTGGCTTTTTTTTTTTTTTTCTGGTATAATAAAATACCATAAACTTAAAATCTTCAAATGATACAAATGTGTTATTTTACAATATTGCAGATCACAGGTCTGAGTGGGTCAAAATCATGGTATCAATAAGGCTACATTCCTCTCTGGAGGCTCCATTGGAGAATCCACTTTATTGCCTTTTATGGTGTCTAGAGGATTATAGCCCTTCCCTCCATTTCAAAAGCCAAAAATATTTTGTCATAGTCATTTCGCCCTCTGACTATAGCCGTTAAAGTTTCTCTGCTATTAAGGAGCTATGTGATCAGATTGGCCCATTTGGGGAATATAGGATAATCTTACCATTTGAGAGAGACCTTATGTTAATAAGGTCTAAGGTCTAAGGTTAATAAGGTATGCAGAGTCTCTTTCACCATTTAAGGTAAAAGTTTCTAGGGATTACAAGGTGGATATCTTTTAGGGTCCTTTCTTCTACCACCACCATTTTAGAGGGATTGATCCATTGCAGCTGTTACCAGCTGTGAAGTACTACAGTGTCTCTTGATGTTTCTCTGAAGTCTGGCCGCACATTTATGAGTAAAATTCTCATAAACAATCCACTTTGAGAGTGCAAGGATACTGACAATCCCACAAAAAGAGAGTGAGCCTATCAGTGAAAAAGGGTTTATACAGCTCTTTTAGAAGAGTGTGAGCCGGCGCCTGGGTGGCTCAGTGGGTTAAAGCCTCTGTCTTCAGCTCAGGTCATGATCTCAGGGTCCTGGGATCAAGCCCCACATCGGGCTCTCTGCTCAGCAGGGAGCTTGCTTCCCCTCCTCTCTCTGCCTGCCTCTCTGCCTACTTGTGATCTCTCTCCTCTCTGTCAAATAAATAAATAAATAAATAAATAACTTAGGAAAAAAAAAAAAGAAAGAATGTGAACCAGTGTAGAAGTGGTAGCTGGATCAGTAGGAAGTAGGAAGCAAAAACCAAAAGGAGTTTCAGAAAGAGACAACCATGGGAAATAAGACAATCTTGAAGAATCCCTGAGAAACTTGGGGGAACATGGGAACCATGAACTGTGAAAGGTAAGGAAGGTGAGGTGGACCATCTGCAAACAGGGTGTTGAGTAAACACCTACACAATATATCAAGTACATTAACTGCTTTCAGGCAGAGCAATTGAGGTTTTGTTTTAGAAACATCAAGGGGACAAGATTCTGAATTCCTGGGCACCTAAAAAAGAAGGCAGTAAGTGAAAGGTTGAAGTTTCATTTTCTCAGGAAATAGTTAACTCAGTCAGCCAGCCTTACCCTGATGCTAAAGCCCTAGTAGGTAGCACTATAATTCTCAGTGTTGAAAATTGCAGGCTTCATCTTGGAAGACTACATCTATATCAAAGGCCAGCATATACTGACAGTTTAGGTCTTTTCTAACAAAATGGCTTTCCCATTACCCACTCCTCTATGAGAATCAAATAGATAATTAGCATCATTTGAACATGCAGAACGTCATTGGCCGTGTTAGAGGATGGAATAAACACCACCACCAACAGAATACTTTGTAAGTAGACCAGCTAAAGAGCAGCAACAACAATAAATCCTTTAGAATAGTTTCTTAAAAACTTACAAAATTTAAAATAAGTTATAATACAAACAATGAAATTTCCCAGAAAAATAAAATAGAAATAAGAATGAAAAAAAATATTTATACTATCACCCAAGACAATTCAATAATAGCTTAATAATAATTTCAGAAACAAGAGAGAAAATAAAGGGGTAAAATGGGTCAAGGGACTGAAATTGAGAGGCCAGATAGTTACAACCTCTCCTGTTGGATTCTAGACTGCATGCAGGAGAATTAAGCTCCAGATGGGTTAGGGTTTAGTGTGGACGCAGCATCCAC
Organism: Procyon lotor; assembly: GCA_028646535.1. Taxonomy (NCBI): domain Eukaryota; kingdom Metazoa; phylum Chordata; class Mammalia; order Carnivora; family Procyonidae; genus Procyon; species Procyon lotor. Next base: position 157,493,221 of record CM053603.1, on the reverse strand, counting down.
AGGTAGCAGGAATCTTGCCCACCATTAGCAATGACCATGTGATGGAAAGCGATGATGTTAGTCTAAATGGACCTCTGCTTCGTGACCTTGCTGTGGTTCCTTTTTCTGTCTTTTCTGACTCCTGCATTTCTTCTAATCTGGCTCACCAGCCTTCACAACAATGCAGTGAGTTTCCTAGGACCCTTCACATAAATTTCTGTTCTGCTTAGGTTAGCTAGATTTGTTTTTCTTCCTTGTAACCGAGATCAATGAATCATACAATTTATTACCCTTTTAGTACTATTTGACTTTTAACTATGTGTGTGTAGTAATTTTAAGTGAAAAAAAAATAAAAAGAATTACCCTGGAGAAAGAACTAATTTATAGTAAAATTCTAGCGAGTTGGGATTTTTTTCTCCCAAGGAGAAAATAATTTGTCTACTATTCATTTTGCAGAGAAAGGTATAGGTTAGACAATGATCATTTTTGAAGCATCTATGCATTTGGTGCTGATTTGAGGTTTAAAATGTTATAATTGTTAACAATTCTTATTAATCAAACTATTTAAACAAATAAAACTACTCTTTCATGATATTATAGCATATTCTTTATTTTCTTTTTGTTGTTCTTTTTGCTCAGGATTTAAATGCTCGTTCTTAAAAAAAAAAAAAAAAAGAACCCTGTTCTAACTAACATTTCTTCCTGTTTTATCTGCCAAGATAACTTGCCTTGTCTTTTTCAGTGGGAATGCGATTTTTTTCCCCTAGAAGTTTGTTTTTGTATAAATAACAAACTCCTCTGTTCTGGGTGGGCATGATAAAACAGGAATGCAATGATTAACGTATTTAGATTTAAATAATGTCTCTCCCTATTAATTTCTCTCTTTCTTCCTCTGTCCTTTTCTCCTCCTTCCATCCCCTCATTCCTTTCTTCCTTCTACCACACACACACACACACACACACACACACACACACACACACACAAACACACCTTCCCCATTTCTTTGTAATCCATTCTCGTTGCTTTTCAATTTAAACTTTTTATGTGTATTGAACACTAATTGAGACTGTTAAACAATAAATTTTATGTATCTAGGGAAATATGTGGAAGTTTGAAAAGCTTTTTTTAACCATTCATATCTATAGCCAAAGTAAAAATATTCTTTTTACTTAAACACACATATTATTTGTTGACTGATTTCATATGAGCTAAAACCTCTTTTAGACTGTATTGTTGGGGAAAGTAAATAAAAAATCAGATTATGTTTTATTCAAATTATACTAGAAAATGCCATATTTTAAAATCCTAAGCATAAGCTGTATAGCCTTTTTTGTTGTTGTTCTCTGTGATTAGAACAAACATCTGAGCTATGTATAGCATTTTATGAGAATATATTATAATCAATCTAATCCCATTACACTTGGTAAACAAATTAGTCCTAAAATTGCTGAAATTTATCATAGATTCCAATAAATGTTCATGCATTATTTGCTCTCCTCTCCTCAAACATGTGTTACTAAGCCCATTTTAGGCTTCCACATAAGGATTAGCCTTTCCAATCACACTGAAGGCCAGATCGCTTAACTACCGCACACAGTGTCGCGCTACAGATAATCCATGCCCTTGATTAATGCTCTTATAATCAATTGCTGTCTGGAAGTGACTCCTTCCCATCACACTCTTCACAAAAAGAGCAGATGGTATTTAAAAGGTTATGGCAGGAGGGCATTGCAGAGGTCAAATGGGACATCGATCAAGTGGGCAGAAAAATTGCCTTTTTTCTTCTTCTTTCTTCTTATCCTAAGAGTCCATAAGGGAATGTGGTGTATGAATTATAGTTTGATCTATCGTTCAAGCCCAAGATATTTTCTTGTTTCAAATTTCTGTGTTGTTTTGGGTAATGAACCTGGAAATTGGATTTCTTGTGTGCCAATAAAAAATTGTACCAATATGAACATTCCAAAAAAATAATTCTCGACTTAAGAAGAGGTTTTTTTTTTCAAAAATTTTAATGCAACCAGATGGTTCCAACTTAATAAAAGTTTAATACATAGTGACTCTTTGATCAGATTTTACAAAGTAATGGTTTTATTTATAGAAATATATCAAATTTTCATTTTTTGTGAGATTAAATGTAGGGCTATATGGCTATATGTATGGATTTTCTCTCCTTTTCTGTCCTTTATCACACTAGTTACAGTCTATCATATATTTTAAAGCGATCAATTCTCTTTTTAATTGGTATCCTTAGTTCAAATGAAGAAGAATCGTGGTCAGAAGGCTCCATTCCCATGTTCAGAACATTAAGATTGAAATTAAATAAGAAAATATCAGTACAAGGTTGCTTAAAATTGAAATGTTTCATTTTCATAAATTAGTGCCTATGAAATACATTGATTCAGATGTCTTGATCATGAATAGGTCTACACATTATAAGATAATAAAGATATTCATTTTATAAATAAAAATGATATGTACTTTTGACTTTAGAGAGAAAAGAAAAGTCTTTCAAACAAGCCTTTGGTAGAATATTTATGATACGAAGCATTTGTGTAGCTTTCTATTATAGCATGCCTATTTAGTCAATAATCATTTACTAAGTGCTTCCTCTCTACCTAGGCGTTAAAGACTTGGGGATACAGAAACATTATCTTTGTTAAAGACAATTATCTTTGTCAAATAATTTACACGTATATGGGGAGGAAACAACTTGCATGCAAAGGGTAAAATAACATTGACAGTTTTTTCAAGAATTTTCATAGGAGAATAATTTGTTAAATGTCAAATGAGCAGTCTTCACAATATTGCTGCCATGATGTTACTAGGGAAAGAGATGCCTGCACTCTAGACTGGCCAAGGAAATTTTCAGATTGCTGAAGAAAGAGCTTTATGAATGAAGAACATTTAGAAAGTCATTGGGATCTGGGAAGGTATTGCAGAGAAAACGTACAGTAGAAACAAAGACAGAGAAGTAGAACACTACTATCCTGTTTAGGCCAGTAGAGCTGCAGGAGAAATTTCATACAGCAGCTATGTTAGCCTGGAAAAAGGAAAAAATATGAAAAATGTCTGTATTTTCAAAATATCTATACAAAATGGGAGAATAGACATAGTAAATAGTAAAATCACCAAAAATTTGCCTAATGTACAGAAGAAGGTTACATTCTTTCTTGCGTGATCCTTTCAGGTGTCAATATTATTCTAGCTTTTTCTTTACGAATGGTAGGTAAAGGCAGGAAAAATACCACTAAATTCCCAACATGATTAAAATACAAAAACTCTTAATTTATACAATAGAAAAACTAGGGCTGCTGCCTGGCTCATGCTAACTTTCCCAGAGGCCGTATCTGGGCTTATATAGTTACTCCTGGGAAGCTCCTTCTTCTACCCTCCCTCTACCAGGAATATAAATGGGAGATACTGTCTTCTACAGTCTGCCTCCCTGGGTACAGTGATTGGTTTAAAAGTGTGCATGTGACTTAGCCTGATCAACTGATTTCTTTCTCATTACTCTTACAGAACTTTATTTTTTAAAATATTTTGTTTATTTATTTATTTGACAGAGAAAGAGTGGGGATGGGGGTGCAGAGGAAGAGGGAGAGAGAATCCCAAGCAGACCGTTTTGAGCATGAGCCCAACACAGAGCTTGATCTTACAACCCCAGAGATTATGATCTGAGCCAAAATCAAGAGCTGGACACCTAACCAACTGAGCCACCCAGGTAACCCCCTTCCAGTACAATTAAAGAGAAGTTGAGACATAGAGACCTCTTAATTTCTCAGTAGACAGTGCTGTGTAGTAGTATAAGCCCAAAATAGGGAACTGCCCATTCTGAGGAGCCTATCATTGCTTCAGAAGATGTTGGTAGTAGTTTTTATATTAATATATTAGCATTAGATAAATCTTTAGGGTGTGATGTACTAATGCCTTATTTTTTTCTATGCATAAATTTAGTCACACGTTGAACAAATATTCATTCAGCAACTACTATGGCCACGAGGTACATTTGTAGGTGTACATAAGATATATAGATTGGGATTCACCTCATGCCTTAAAAGTCTTTTTTTTTCTAAAATACTTTTGTGAATAATGGCTATTCCTCTTTCTTCCACTGTGACAACACTTTAGGCTCTATTCATATTCTCTGTGATCTACCACTTGCATTATAAAAAGGAATGTCATATCAACTATGTAAGTTCTTACAGAATTATTTGTGCCACTTAACATAATGAGTATGTTTATGCATTACTGGACAAGAATGTATATCCCTATGTCAATAGGTAACATCAGCTCTGAAGAAGGGAGCCCACCCTATACACATTGCAGTTCACTGTATTTAATTCTTTCACTTACATTAAGCCAATAAACTATTAATTTCTAATGTTACAAAAATATCTTTAAAGGGCAAAAGCAGTCTCTGATTATTTTTGCAAGATAGTTTACTTGGTACCCATCAGTCCATTACTTTAAAACTTGTATTAATACAAATCAGGAGAAAGAAGTAAAAAGTCCTCATGATTTTTTTTTCTCTTGCAGCTATAATAAGGGTGGACCATTTGTCAATAAATGTGAATTGTCAGCATGATTTGTACATGGCAGTTTTCATGGAAGAAAATGGAAAAGCAAAACATACTCATCTTAAATAATTATTTAAATGTAAACTTGGCAATTTCCTCTATTCATTCCTGATTTGATATAGCTTTAAGTACATGTAATTTGTGATACTGGATGATGCTTTTCTGGGGGGTAATACTTACAAAAATCTTTATAGACCTTGGAAACTCAATGAGCTAGAGAGCCGGAAAATATAAGCAAGCTCCTACATGGTCAAGATTATCCCAACTGTAGAAGGGAATGCCAACTCCTGTCACCCCTGTGATGTGGGTTGTGATGTTCCTGTACATCTCTCCTTGGATTAGAATAAACAAATGAGACATGAACTGCTCATTATGTGCCCTGTAGGAACAACACACATTTAGTACATCAGTGTGCTCTAGAAAAGGATTCAAGCAATGGTGTTTATGAAAGAGTCTGGTATCAAACAGGTCAAAATTTTTATTCAGGGATGTGCTTAAAGACAAATAAGTTGTAAAAAGAAAAAATGAAGCATCTTCATGTGTATATTACACCAGTGCTATAGTCATAATAAGATTATTGCTTATTTTGTGACTCTTTAGTGAATCAGAAATGTACAACGAGTAAATGCAATAATCACTCTGTCTGTTGTCTATCAAGGTTTTGTTCTCAGTCTCATGAAGGGCAAAAAGCAGTCAAGCTCAGAAGTTTGTACACATCTTTCAAAGTTTTCAGAAGGGAAAAAGTTAAGTTCTGCTCAGGAAGAATGATGCTCTTTTAGATATATTTATACTTATGTTTATCAAGTAGCATATTTATATGGTAATTAATCAAATAGTATAAAGGACTTATGGAGAAAGAAGTAGTAGGAAACCACAATCTTATTTACCTTAGGTATCACCTCCTAGCTTTTATTTTTGTTACTGGCTATATCCATAATTACATTAAATGTCCTTATATTTCTATTTCGAATTCATCTCCTGTGGACTATATATTTATGAAAAATGAGAAGATACCTCATTTATGAAAACTTTCCTTCCTCTAAATTCTTCAGATGTTAGATACTTATATTACTTAGTATTACTTATAACACTTATATTTAATTATTTTGGGTTGGCTTCTGTAACTTTATTTATTTATTTATGATTTATTTTACACACACGTACTTAAAATTTTAATTCTGGTATAGCTAACATATAATGCTATACTAGTTTCAGGTGTACAATATGGTGATTCAACGATTCCACACATCACTGGTGCTCATTACAAGTGCACTCCTTAATCCTCATCACCTATTTTACCCCTCGCCCCACCCACCTCCCCTCTATGAGCATCCAATTGTATTAGAGTTTTTGTATTTTTTGGATAAATACTTAGCAGTGTGATTACTAGATCACAGGGTAGTTCTGTTTTGTTTTTTTTTTTTTTGAGGAATCTCCATACTGTTTTCCACACCAGTATGGCTGCACCAGTTTGCATTCTCACCAACAGTGTACAAGCCTTCCTTTTTCTCCCACCCTTGCCAACACTTACTGTTTTTCATGTTTTTGATTTTAGCTATTCCGATAGGTGTGAGGTCATATAGTATTGTAGTTTTGATTTGCATTTTCTTGATGATTAGTGATGCTGAACAACTTTTCATGTCTGTTGGCCATCTGTGTGTTTTCTTTGGAAAAATGTCTATTCATGTCATCTGCCCATTTTTTAATTGGATTATTTGTTTTTTGAGTGTTGATTTGTGTAAGTTCCTTATAGATTTTGGGTACTAAGCTTTCATCAGATATGTCATTTGCAAATATCCTCTCCCATTCAGTTTTTGTGACTTTAAAAACACTTAGAACTTCATTTCCTATTCCATCAACTACAAAAAGTAAGTACTTCTTGTCACCCTACTCTTGTAAAAAGAGGAGAATAGCTACGTTTATTTCTACCTTATTTCCTATATTTCCACAACATGTCTTCTGTAGGTTATACTTTTATTTTTAATATTAAAATGTTTTTAATATCCACATCTATCTAACAACCACAGTTATATCTCCTGTGTTTGTTTATAAGTATATGTGACAATAAATGTACTTAAATTTTATGATATGGCCATCTAGCCTATTGGAATTCAGCCCCCACCAATGGCATCAGATGTCATGTGTGAGCAATTTTTATGACGATACCAGTATGTTACAGCTGAATTTCACCCATACCTGTTTGTTGATTTTAAAAGTTGAAACCAATAGAGAATATTTATAGTATGACGATTATTGAAATGTTTTTCAGTATCAGAAAATGTAGTGATCAGTATCATAACCAATTAGACTGATTCTTATTTCTTCCTAGTGTTGATGTTATGGTATTAGCCTTTGTTATTCTGCTCTCACGTTTTGCCCGTTAAATAAATGTTAATGATAATGAGGTGATGTGCTTTGCTTATGAATAATATTGACATAAATGATTGTCATAATTGTCATAAACTCTGTTTTAGTGGATAAGTACTAATAAATGAGAAGTAATTTGGATAAACCTCATCAAGTTAGAGATAGTTTTAATTAAAAAGAAGATAAAGAGTCAAAGTAATTTCAGGAAAAAATACATGTGTAGTCATGAAATATGCATAAATATCAGCCACTTTGTGGGCCAAGTGGAACTCTTCCAAGAATCTCCAGATTAAGAATCCTTGCATGAGGAGATACACATACTAACTTTGAAGCTGAATTGGATGCTGGCTGTTGTTTCTAATAGGATCATTTCCCAGATACCATTATTCTTCTTGAAAAGGGCTCTGAACAAATGATATTCATTGTGGGTCCTCTCCTATAGAAAGGTAATTTTCTATTCCAAAAATGACTTTGAAATGTTGTGTTAGGATCTAGGACTTCGGTAGGACATTGTAGAAACAAATATGATGTAAACATGGGCATTTGGATGGTTTCCAGTTTTTGGTTTCTATGAATAATGCTGCTTAAACTATTTGTATACAAATCTTTGTTTCAACATATGTTTGCATTGTTTGGGATACAAACCTACTTATGGAATTGTTGAGTAGTAGGATGAGTATATGCTTAATTAATTTATTTTTTTCAGAAACTGACGAACCATCTCAAAGTGGCTATACCTTTTTATATTCCCACCAGCAATGGGTGAGGGTTTCTTCACATCTTTGACAATGTTTGGTATTGTCAGTCTTTTGGATTATAACCATTCTATTGTGTATACAGTGGTATCTTATTGTGCTTTTAATTTGTGTTTCTCAAATTAATTATGTGTTTTTCTATGATTAACAGTCATTTGTAAACCTTCCTTGGTGAAATATCAAGTCAAATCTTGTGCTCACTTTCACTGAATTGTAAAAGATCTTTTTGCAATTTACAAAGTGTGGATACAATTCCTTTATCAAATATATACTTTGGAACTCATTTCCCCCATTTAGCAAATTTTTATTTTTGAAATGATTTCAAAAGTCCTTAATTTTATTCAAATCCGATTTATAATTTTTTCTTATAGGGATTATGTATATACCTCCATACATAAAATTTCATGGTGTTGAATGAACCCCATTAATAAACTAATAAAAAGTAGCATTAAGAAGCTATTTAGAGAGGAGATTCTGGAGCTAATTCTATTTTCTAATTGTGAGATCTTGGACACATTTACATTATCATTTTTTGCTTCAGTTTATTCATGTAATCAAGGAATAAGAAGAGTAGTCACGGGGGCACCTGGGTGGCTCAGTCGTTAAGCGTCTGCCTTCGGCTCAGGTCGTGATCCTAGAGTCCTGGGATCGAGCCCCACATCAGGCTCCTTGCTCGGCAGGAAGTCTGCTTCTCCCACTACCATTCTCTCTGCTTGTGTTCCCTCTCTAGCTGTGTTTCTCTCTGTGAAATAAATAAAATCTTTAAAAAAAAAAAAAAAAGAATAGTAGTCACAGTACTTTCTATGAAAATTAAATAAAATAACACATGTGAAATACTTTAGAATAATGACTGGCATTTAGTAAATGTTGACTAAATGTTAGCTAGCATATTCATTTTTTAGGGTTACTGTTAATAGAGTACCACAAACTGGGTGGCTGAAAACAACAAAATTATTTTCTATCATAGTTCTGAAGGCTAGATGTCTGAAATCAAGTTGCTGGCTGGGCCATCCTCTCTCTAAAGGCTGTAGAGAAAAATCTTTTGCATATTTTTGCTTCAGCTTCTGGTATTGCCAGTAATTCTTGATGTTCCTTGTCTTGTAGATATATCACAACAATGTTTACCTCTGTTGTTACATGGCATTTTCTCTGTGTCTAGCTCTTCTCCACTTCCCATAAGGACCCATCTTAGTGACTTCATCTTAACTTGATTATATCTGTAAAGATCTTATTTCCAAATAAAATCACATTCACAGGTACCAGGAGTTCGGATATAACTTTTGGGGTAATACAACTGAGCCTACAAGAGCTAGCATTATTATTGATATTAATGACATCAAATTAAGAATCTGCTCTAGGAGCATCCAGATGGCTCAGTTAGTTAAGCATAAGACTCTTGGCTTCAGCTTAGGTTATGATGTCAGGGTCATGAGACTGAGCCCTGTGCTCTCTCCCACTTCCTCTGCTGCTTACCCAGGCCTCAATCTCCTCTCTCTCTCTCTCAAAACAAAACAAAACAAAAAACAAGAACAACAACAACAACAAAAACCTTTGCTTCAAATGCAAATTAGTTAACTCTCAGTACAAGTGAGACTGTCTGAAATCAGCACAATATAATCCTATTGTTCAAGCTTTCTATGATAAAGTCTATACTGAAGTAACTTTAGACACACAACCCTTGCCTTCAGCTTAGGGTGTGGCAAAAAAAAACAGTGCTTAATAACTGAAACTCTAATAATAGAAGTATTATTAAGAATACTGTAGGAACATCACAGAGAAATCTTTTTGATGATCATGGAAGGAAATCTCTTTATCTTCGACTAATAGTAAATGCTATCTTTATCTTAAAATCTGATGCTTGAATTTTAGCCTCTATCATAAAAGAAATTTAATTTTTTTCTCTATTTCATTTGATTACTGAGAAACTTAGAGTTCTATTTCTTCTAAGTCTATAGCAGGTGGCAGCAAGATTATTTATGTATTTTTTAGAGTCTATGTTTTACTTTTTTCCTCAAATACTCAAATATTCATTTTGTCTCTTTGTATTGTATACATTTTCTGTAACTACTTCAAAACTTTGTAAAGTCAAGTAAGGCTGGTATGCATCAATAAATTATTAAAAATTAATAATTGCAGAACTATAATAAATTACTCATTCTTTGTAGAGTCAATCCATTCAAATTTGTAATGAAGGGTTGGTTTTTGAAATTCGTTTTCTTCCTTTGAATGCTGCGTCCTCTTCAGGGGGATTACAAAGAGCAAAGGGACCACACTGGAAGAAGGCAAGTAAAGTGAGATGGCCTCATATGAGCTGGAGGGTTAACTGTAGATGAAGTTGTAAAGGATCAAAGAATGAGTTCATATAATAGAAAAATCTTACACAATATTATAAGGATTTTGTAATTTATTTTGTAAGCAACTAGTAGGCATCAAAATTTTCTGAGTTAATGGAAAAGCATTATGTTTTTTTTTAAATTTATATAACAGAGAGAGAGATCACAAGTAGGCAGAGAGGCAGGCAGAGAGAGAGGGAGAAGCAGGCTCCCCGCTGAGCAGAGAGCCCGATGTGGGGCTCGATCCCAGGACCCTGAGATCATGACCTAAGCCGAAGGCAGAGGCTTAACTCACTGAGCCACCCAGGTGCCCCAAACAACGAATTTTAATAGCATATGTCCAGTGCTGCCTTAAAAGTTGACACCAAGGGATGCCTGAGTGGCTCAGTCAATTAAGCGTCTGCTTTCAGCTCAGATTATAATCTCAGGGTCCTAGGATTAAGCCAGGTGTCAGCCTCCCTGCTTAGTGGGGAGTCAACTTCTCTTTCTCCCTCTGCCCCTCCCCTCCACTCCTGCTGTCTCTCTGGCTCTCATTCTCTCTCTCTCTCTCTCTCAAATAAATAAATAAATAAATGAGTAAATATATAAATAAAAAATATTTTTTAAAAAGGAAGTTTAGGGGAGCTTGGGTGGCTCAGTGAGTTAAAGCCTCTGCCTTTGGCTCAGGTCATGATCTCAGGGACCTGGGATCAATCCCTGAATGGTGGTCTCTGCTCAGCAGGGAGCCTGCTTCCCCTTTTCACTCTCCGGCTGCCTCTCTGCCTATTTGTGATGTCTCTCTCTCTGTGTCAATAAATAAATAAAAAATCTTAAAAAAAAGGAAATTTAAAAGCTGACACTAAACCAAGTGCTAAAGGCAGAGATATCCATTATAAGATTATCGCAATAATTTAGTTTAAAAGTGAAAATCTTAATTGAAACCCTGACAATGAGAATGATGAGGATTTATGAAAAACAAACAAATACTTGTTACTTAGATAAACTAGTCAATCAGATGTAAGGTCAAAAAATTACAAGTCAGTAAAAAAAAAATGTATCTAGAATAACTCTGAAGTGTTTTCCTTGAGTTTTGACTTTAAATCAGAAAGAATATACAGGATATTGAATATGAGTGAGAGTTTATGATTTTTTTTTTTTTTTTTTGATGTCTCTTGGCCTATAGACAAGTTTTCTTTGCCCATGGAAATATTTTTTCTCTGAAGAGCTAGAGAAGATGCTAAGACATGGAAACTTGAACTCTTTTCTCCTTTTTGTCTTGTATTCTGAAGTCCTACCCATTAACTCCTCCAATAGCAAGCATCTGATGAGGTTTCAGGCTGATGGACAGAATATTAAGAATTGAGACTCTGTGAAAAACTGACCTGGAGATTGGGTGGAGAATTCTTTACACTTTGGGTTGGGCAAGAATTCAGGGACTAGCACTGGAGAGACTTGGGCAAGGATCAGAACATTGAAACCTTAAGGGTAAAACAAGAGTGTGAGAAATTCTTTTTCTCTGGAAAATAGGCAAGGACAGTTTGTTTGAACTTATTGCATCTCCCTTGTCCCCAAGAGGAGAGGAAGGGAAAAATAGGTAAGTAGAATTCTCTTTGTCCTTGATACTTCCTCCTAGTGCCCCAAAAGGGAACTGATACTTTCATTATGATACATTGAAAATCCACAAAACAGACAGCTATGTAGCTGATGAATCTGTTAACCATGAAGCAGACAAAATAATAAAATGTACTGATAAGTGTCATTAGACAGAAAGTAAAGGTACAAATGAAACATCTAGGATAGGGGCGTCTGGGTGGCTCAGTGGTTTAAGCCTCTGCCTTCGGCTCAGGTCATGATCTCAGGGTCCTGGGATCGAGCCCCGCATCGGGCTCTCTGCTCAGCGGGGAGCCTGCTTCCCTCTCTCTCTCTGCCTGCCTTTCTGCCTACTTGTGATCTCTCTCTCTCAAATAAATAAATAAAATCTTTAAAAAAAAAAAGAAAAAAAAAGAAAGAAACATCTAGGATAGCTTCTAATGAAATTGAACTGCTGAAAAAGACAGAAAGGAACTTGAAACAAAAATAGTAAGATTATAGGATACCTTGGTGGCTCAGTCAGCTAAGCATCTGCCTTCAGCTCTGGTCATGATCCCAGGTTCCTTGGATGGAGTCCTGAGTTGGGCTCCTTGCTTGCTGGGGAGCCTGCTTCTCCCTCTGCCTTCTTCTCCCCCTGCTTGGGCTCTTTCTCAAATAAATAAATAAATAAATAAAATCTTTAAAAAATAGTAAGAATGTTTGAGAAGATTAAAAAATAATCAAAACTTAGACTTTTGATAAGATAAATGAAAATAAACTCACCTGTGTGAAAAAAAAAAGGCAGCAAAAAGTATATGAGATTGGGAATCAGAAAGGAAAACTAGCTGTAGATACAGAAGAGAATAAATAATTATGAGAAAACAACTTCTATAAATGTATGGCCACAAAAGTAACTAAGTATGACTTTCCTCAGACAAGGGCTTTCTCAACGGCAGAAAAATCCTCAAATCTAAGTAAATTACTTGATAGATGTCAATTAAAGTCAAGCAGAACTCACTGGGGAACATTCCAAGGCTGAGGGGGGAGAAAAAAATAAACTAGTTAAATAATTAACTGCTTTTCCTGGATAACACATTTTACAATTACATACTAGCAATTCTAGTAAACTCTTCCAAATTGCTGTTTGTTCTAAAACTGTCCCCTCATATTTGACCTAACAGTACCAAATAAATATTTGCATCAGTGCACATAGACTCTCACCCACCATCTTGCTAGGTATAAAGTGGTCCTACTCTGGCAAAACAAAACAAAATAAAATAAAATAATAAAATAATAATTAAAAAAATTAAAACCGAGTTTAGATCTGAGCTAAAAATCTGCTTCTTTGTATGAGAGGTGAGCTTGATTAGTATTCAGTAGGTGCTGGTAAAAAATCTGCATCCTTCTTTGTTGATTCTTCATGGAGGATATCTTCTAATTCCAGGTTATGAGTTCTATTATCATCTGCTCTATTTCTATTCTGCAGACAATGAATTAAAGTAGCTTCGAGTGCCTTCAGAATAGATTTTAGTAGATAATTGGGATCAGGGGATACTTTTGGAATTATGAACATTTAGGAGATTCTAAAACCTAAGGGAATAAAAACTTCACCCAGGAAGAACATGAAGAACAGGTAATATTGCAAATAAAATAGAAATGACCATTTCAGAAGCAGGAAGTAGGAAGATATTTGGTTCTGTTCCTGGTCTCAATTCTGTGTCTCTGTCTTCTCACCTCCCAAGACTTTCAGCTCCAAGAAAAATGTAGTTCCAGAAATAGCGATAGTAGAATTTTTTTTTCCTCATGGAATCTGGAGGAATCTTACCCTAGCCCCCAGTTTTCTGCAGTATTGTCAGCTCTAAGTCCCTGGCTTTTGGAACAATTCTAATAACTTATTATTCTGCAGAAGATGGGGGACCAGCCATTTCTGCAGGCTCTGAGACTAGCTCTAAGTAAGCCAAAGTTTCAGCTATGCTCACTCCTTTAGATTTTGTTGTTGCTCCATTATGTTTGTGATCCCTAAAGATGTTTGTTTTGTTTTTTAAAATGACTTTATTTTTCCCCCATTTTTATATGCCGTTTAATGGAATAGCAACTCTAGTCTATATCTGGAGCAGAAGCATAATTTAAAGCTTAAAAATCTAAAGGAAGTCAGCTTCATCAGAAAATCATACCATTTTTTTAAAGAACAGGAGGAGATCTTAACTGTGAAATGTGTTGTTACGACACATAGAAGGCTAGTAAAATTCCTGCAATTGAAGGACATCATGTATGATATCAGAGGGTACTGAAACATAGAGACATTGTTTAACATTCCCCCTCAAATTATTTTACTGATTTGCCTAAGATCCAAAACCAAATATCTTCATTTCTTCTTTTGCTTATTTTATTTGAGTTCCATATACAGTTGGAAACAGGAAAAAAAGAAGTAAATGTTAAAAAATAGAGTAAGTGAAATTCTTTCCTCTAAACTCAACTCAAGAACCTGGAGAAAATTACATGTCTTTTAGCCAAACAAAATTTCAGCATACTAAATAGCAACTATATTGCATTAAATCTTCTCTATGCCTGTGTGGTATGATTTAAAGAATTGCCATGAATAATAAAGTGATCTGTAGAATACCCTGCACTCCATCTCCATGGGGGGGGTGGGAGGGTGAGAAACAAGAAGTTATCTCTTGCTATATACTAACAAAATATCCTTTTTTGCTTTGTACAGAAGTGTGAGTGATAACCTTGTGTAATACTGAAAAAAGAATACTGTCTCATTCTAAGATCACAGACATGGGTTGAGAGCTCCTGGGGAAGGTTATTACTGATTTGTGGTAGGACCCTGGCAAAGCACTTAAATCCCCTATTTAAATGCTTCTACTTGATCCCTATCTTGATAAGGAATTGCCTAAACTTGGTCCCTCTCTTCCCTTTACTTACTCATTTTGTATTCTTTCCATCCTTCTTTTCTGCATTAGAGAAGAACTTTTAACCATTTCATTCTTTATGCTGTACTTCAAGCTCTGCAAAGTACAACTGACAGTCTTGCAGAACAAACTTTTCCTAGGGAAATGAATGACTTTTCACGCTCATTGGGATTAACATTTAGAAAGTAAAAAGAAATCAGGAAAATGGGAAAGGAGACTGGATTCTTAGCCTATCTACGTAATAATGAGTTCCTTGCTATAAACCAAATGAGTTAATTGCATCCATAGGAACAATTTAATTTAATTTAATTGGAATGTGAACAGAGAGATGTCTGAAGGCATCAAATCACACCTGGAGAGTAAAAAGTCGTAATCTTTCCCATTAAGTTAAATGAGGAAATGGCCCATTTTAAGATTGACTTGTGATGCCTACAGCAATATGACCCAAACTTTCTTTTAAATAATAATCTGCAATGTAGAATTGCTGATTCATCTGTAATGTTTTGTATACAGCTGAAAATCTAGATGATATTAAATATGTATGGATATGTGAATTAAGGCCAAATTTTTTAAAATGAAGTTTATCCATAAACTAATGCTATTTGATGTATAAATAAATAAATAAATGGGTAGAAAGGTGCATCATCTAAACATCAATAATCATTTTAAAGATCCTTCATGATTATTACATGTTTTTACTCCTGGAACCAACCCTGGGAAAGGTAAGTATTATCAGATTGTTTTTGCCAATATGGGAACATGAAACAGAAAAAAACAAAAACAAAAACAAAAACTTAAGTGGGTTTCTTTAAGTCAATTAAAAATAAATGCTATCTATAAGATAAAAATTTAGATATCCCAAGTCCTGTTCCTGTTTTTAAAATTACATCAGCCAATCAGAAAATACCTACATGTTTAATAACCATCTTTTTTACTTCATTATCATTATTAACCCACTCATTGTCAACTAACACCAACTTTATTCCAAATATTTACCTTTGTCTTTTTGCTATCTGTTTTCTTTTTCTCTGAGATGATATATCATTGATTTATATCTAATACTCACTCCTGAATTTATGGAAAGAATTGACATACTTTTAAATATTTATCAAATACTCCTTAATTCAAGTGGTTATTTTTGTTTAAGGTAGTGATTTTCTTTTTTCTTTTGTTTATTTTTTAAAAAAGGTTTTATTTATTTATTTTGAGAGGGAGAAAACAAGAGCAGTGTTGGGGGCAGATGGAGAGGAAGAGAGAGAATTGCAAGCAGACTCCACGCTGAGCATAGAGCTAACTTGGGACTTGATCACAAGACTGTGAGATCATGACGTGAGCTAAAATGAAGGGTCAGAGGCTTAACTCCTGAGCCACCCAGGCGCTCCTAAGGTAGTAATTTTCTTTAGCCGGTCAGAAGTGGATCATCTGTCTCTTTGAAGTCTGATTCTGTGTCCAGAATAGGCAGAGGGTAAACGTTTTGTGTAAATTCATAGTCTCATCTCTTAACTCTGTTGAGTACAGTTTTATTTCAACCAGAGAACCTTAAATCTTTCAACATCCAAAGTTAGCATTTGTTATTATTTTTTTAAGATTTTATTTATATTTTTGACAGAGAGAGAAAGATCACAAGTAGGCAGAGAGGCAGGCAGAGAGAGAGTGGGAAGCAGGCTTCTTGCTGAGCAGAAAGCCCAATGTGGGGCTCGATCCCAGGACCCTGAGATCATGACCTGAGCCGAAAGCAGAGGCTTTAACCCGCTGAGCCACCCAGGCGCCCCCGCATTTGTTATTTTTTATGTCTCACATTCTATTACCTCATTTTAAGATTCTTTGTGATTCTAGTCAATAATGTTAATGCTTTTATGTCCTCCAAAGAGTGGTAGATACTCACTAGATAAACATTAACCAAATGCATACTATAGCTGAAACCAAAGCTGGATATTGCAAAACAATAATTTTCCAAATCATTCTCAAACCTTAAGATGTGTGTTCTATCCTACTCCATCTAAGACTGATCCTGTGTCTCATCCTTTTTAGAAGTAAAAATGGGTAGTCGGAATATGTAAAGCATTTCCTTCTGAAATTTTATGATAAAGTGCTATAGCATACATAGAGATCAAAAGTGTATGCTCTAGAACCAGGGAACTTAGTTAGAATCCCACTTCCACTACCCTCAACTTCAGTCAAGATACCATACCTGGTGTCCACAGTATTATTATCATAAAATGTGAATCTACTTCATAGGCTGTGTAATGGACAGAATCTGAGGTCACCCTCTCTGGTATCCATACCACATCCTGCTGCTTCATACCTTTGTATAATTACCTTTTTGGGTGTGTGGGCAGGACCTGTGATTTGGTTCTAACCAAGAGAATATGGCAAAGGTGATAAGATACCATTCTAGTGATTACATTATATTATGTGAAGACATAAAATTCTACAAAACTCTCTCCAGAGATTTACTCTTTTGTAAACTTTAAAGAACCATGTAGTCATGTTGGAAGACCCACAAAGCAAGAATGTTTTTATAGGAATTGAGGCCTCTAGAAGCTGAAAGCAGTCTCCACCCAATAGCTAGTATGAGGCCAGGGTTCTCAGTCTTATCCCCTCATTGGGAAGAATTCTGCTATCAGACTGAGTGAGCTTGGAAGAAAACTCTTATCAAGCTTCTGGGTGGGAACACAGCCCTTGTAACATGTTGATTATAGTCCTGTGAGATCCCAAGTGGAGGATCAGATAATCAAAACCCAGACACTTGAACCACCATGACTGTGAGAAAAGAAATGTGTATTGTTCTAAGCCACAGAATCTGTGGTAATGTGTTACATAGGAATAGAAAACCAATATGATTTTGAGCATATATATATTTTTTTGCCCAATACAAAATACATAATGTGTACTCAATAAATATCTGCAACTGTTTCATCAACATGTGGTAAAGTTTCTTTTAACTCAATTCAGATAATACTATATACAGATAAATTCATTTTTTAAAGAAGCAAATACTACTATTTTATTGCATACCTGTTACAATGAGAATGTTATAACCTTAACAAAGTTAGTCAGAAGCTACTGAAGGGAAGATATTGTTACAAAACTTATCTGAAATATTGAGAGGTAAATTTATACATATACAAGTGCATACATATTATATATGTCATTGCTTTAATCCACATGTGTACATTACATATATATGCATATTATGTTTTTTTTACATATTATGTATTAGACATGATATGTATATGTGGGGGATATGTATTTGTGTATTTGATTGTTTTTTTATTTCTGTTTTTGTTCTTTCAATTCTTTTTTTTTTTACTTCTAGACCTTACTTATACTGTCTGAGGTAGTGGCTCTAACTTGTGATTGTAACAGGAGCACAATAGTAGCATAGTATGTGGTAGGTAAGAAACATAAAATACTTTCTAAATGATTGACTTTATCAAAACATGCATTTATACAGTTTAGTTGGAAGACAATTATCAAACAACAATTAGGATCCAAGGCATATGATACAAACTGAGGTTGTACATAGTTTCAATAGGACTCTAATCTCTAAAAATTTATTGTCTAAAAATAGAATCATACATGCATAACCAAGCATTTACCACATGTTAAGTGCTAATAGATATATCAAAGGTTAAAATACAGAATTAAGTGGAGCAATTCCTTGTTTGATTGGACCAACTAAAGCATTGTAGAAATGAGGATATGCATGAAAAGGAGGAATTCACAGGTTGAAGAAATTAGGAAAGAAGATAATTTTTTCCCCTTCTTATGAAGATAAAGGTTAGAACCTTTACTGGCAAAGGGTCTGTAAGGGTAATGGACAAGTTATCATCATTGTGTTTGGTAGCTCCCTGGTACTCTTCTCATCTGGGAGAAAGGAATAGTAAGGAAATATCAGCCACACCCTCACACTTCCAAATGCACTGGTTTTTGACCTGAAAATTCAGGACTTTGTCCAGTTTGCTTCAAAACTACTTTTGTTATTGTTTGTTTTTAGAAAAAAATTCAAGAATTTTTTTCCTGCTTCTTTAATTTTTCTCTGCTTTCTTATCATGGTGTTACTCTTGAACAAACTTAACTATGAAATCACTTTTGAAGGCAGGAAATGGATATCTTCAAACCATCACAACTGTTTTCTGTCACTTTCTCTGGAGGATGACTAGTTCTTTACTATAAATTGTTCAAATATTTTCTCTCGATTACTCTCCCCCCCACAAACTACCATTGAACATTTTGAAATTCCTCATCATGTGAATTTTAGTTGATATGATATTGTCTCTTTGTGATTTAGCCTTGTCACTAATTATGGGATATGAATTCTTCAAATATCTGAGTAGAATGAAGGATTTAGAGTCACAGCAGATAAGAAAAGATATTTGAGCTGCAGTGTGATATGCTTGCTCAATGATCAGACTGAGTGATTACAATAAGGCAGAATTTATTGTTTTATTTTTGCCTTTTTGTTTTATTTTTTAAAAATAAATGAATTTTTATTATGAATTAACATATTATGTTATGTTTTATGTAAATGAATTAACTGAATTAATTGATTCAGTTTTATGTAAATGAATTAAATGAATATGTAAATGAATTAACATATATGTATTATATTCATGTATGTAGTTTGTATTTATTCAAGATGTTTGTCTCTTCTTTTCTCTCTTTCACACACACACACACACACACACACACACACACACACACACTCCAGGCCTTAATGGCATTACATTGCTCACTGTCCATGAAAAGATAAATGGATAACTTATAACCATAATTATACTTACTCACTGGTGTAATGAAGAGAATTAGGAAATGTGTACACAATAGCAGTGCAGGAGAGAGGAATCATAATTGGCAACTATTAATCTAATAGACAGAAAAAGAGACGGCTGGAATAATTAACACATGCTACAGAGAGTGATCGTTTATGATAAGGATGACTGAAAAGACAGCAGCATTACTTAGGTTTCCCCACTGGCAAAGAAAGCCAGAACAAAAACAAAATGAATCTTTGGCCCAGATAGTTTACTGAGCTGTGTGGAAGTGGTCTCTTTAGGAATCCATTTGGTGATTCTTTTTAACCCTGCATTTCCAACTAAAGAATCACAGATTCTTGTTTCTTTTCGTAACATCTGGCCAGCAGCACACTTAAAAAAATAATGTAACTATATTTAAGACAACTTTGACCTTAAAAAGATAAAAGAGCCATTATTTTACCAGCAAAATGAATGTATTTGGAACAGCAAAGGAATTACGATTCAGGACATGCAAACCATAGGCAAATCTACAGAACAAAAAAGAAGGAATTTTATTTTATAGGGAAAAAGGAGAAGATTGTTAGGGTCCTTGAATAAAGTCTAGTGGAGGAAAGCGGGAGTTCAAGGTGGTGATAGTTTGGCATTGACTGAGTTGTGGTAGTTTCTCAGTGGCTGGCCTATTGCTGGGTTGTTGCTGGGCCAGTAGAAAATCTTCCTTTATCTGGGGTAGTATAATAAACTTCCTCCTGGCCAGGAACATGAGATACGTTCCTATGGAAAGTTTGTGCATGAAAGCTTCCCCTTCATGGATTTGTAACTCCATTTTAAATGAAGTTTCCCTTCATTATTTTTCACAACATTTAGTTTAGAAAATATTTATCCCAAGGTATCATTTGAAGAAATGAAACCCCAGGTGTTTAAGAAACTTACGGGTGGGAAACCTGGGTGGCTCCCTTGGTTAAGTGGCTGACTGTTGATTTCAGCTCAGGTGATGGTCTCATTGGTCAGGAGATCATCCCTGCCTTAGGCTCTGTTCTCAGTGGGGAGTCTGCTTCAAATTCTTTCTCCCCCTCCCTCTGCCCTTCCCCTCAATATTCTCTCTCTAAAATTAAAAACAAAAATAAAAACTTATGGTTATTTGCTCTCTTTTGGTTTTGGACTAAAATATGCGTCTCATCAAAAATGTCACTACAAATTATTTTAATGACCTATGGACAAATCATGCATCACTCATCATTAATGGGGAGATTGACTCCATTCACACAGTGTATATATGAAGTATGAAATAGACATTGCTAGGAAGGCTTCATATGACTGAGATAATGATCACTTTCTTATTTTGATAACCTCTCTACCTATAAATAAATAATTATAATCCAATGAAATTCAGGGCATTTTTGAATTGTATTTTTTCCAGTTTATTATTTTGAATAAGAATTGAATGTCTCATGAAAAATATGAGGCAGGTTTGAGAGAAACATTATTAGAAGGCTTTAAGCTAATCTCATGAAAAAAATAATCTGTATGAATTATTACTCAAATATATCTTCAAAATTCTACTGAGTTTTACATTTTTTCTTAAGTATTATTGAAATGCCTAATGGCTACCATAGATATTTCCCATTATGTTCTCATGTTGTCTCCAGTATTTTGTTTCTAAGAATCAATTTATGAACATTGAAAACTAGCAATATTAACTAAAAAAACAGTTCAACTTTGTTATCTGTAAATAACTTTTAATTTCTATCTTCTCAAGAAATAGATACCACTATACATAATTTATGTGATTATTTGGTTACGTCATAAAGATGTAAAATTCAAACAGAACAATTACTATTATTTGCTTTGAAATTTCTATTCATCTTTGACTCTACAATTAATCACAAACAATTTTGCAAGGGAAATTAAAATAGAGCATCCAAAAGCAGGATACTCTTCATTTTTTGAGTTGAAATATATCTACTTTGGTAATGTTTATACTTATTTTCTTATAACTCCTGACTAATTTATTTATGTGTTTGGCTTGTTTTGAACTTAACTACTATGCTTTCGTCTCACCAGCCTTAGTAACCCCTTTTCCAGATTATTTGCTCTTTCATCTCCATGGGTAATTGAATTTGGCATTTAAATCTGTGCAATAAAAATAAAATGGATATATTAAATATGCTTGTGCATTTTATTCAATCACTTTCCAATTAAAAAAAAAAGGACTATCAAATTAAGTTCAAGCACATTATTTCTCCATGAAGCAAAACTTTTCATTTATGTTTTCCATACTCAGCAACATGAATGCTTTCTTCTAGATACACTGCATTATGTGCTGTTTTCCTGCATAAAACCCATTGATTGCAGCTTCCTTTACATAGTTATCCCATGCTAATCTCTGAAAGTGCTACAATTTCCTCAGTGCCTATTCAAATACCATTAATTCATACAGACTGTCCTTACTTCACCCCCAACACAATGTGACACATTTTTGCTCATCTCTCCCTAAAGCATTTTCTGTTTAATCATCTCGAAACTTTTAATACTTTGTGTTTGTTTTTTATTTCTTTGTTGTTCTCTATTTGCTTGTTTTTATCCCCTATAAAAAAGACATTGCATTCTTTTTTTTTTAAGAAAAATAAGCAAGGGCTTCACCACATCACTCCTCTATTTCTTATCTCTAAAACAAGATGAATACTAACAATTATAATTTACTGCACATTTCTTTTTTTTTTTCTTTTAAGATTTTACTTATTTGACAGAAAGAGACACAGCAAGAGAGGGAACACAAGCAGGGGGAGTGGGATGGGAGAGGGAGAAGCAGGCCTCCCGCTGAGCAGGGAGCCAGAATGTGGGGTTTGAACCATAGGAGCCTGGGATCATACCTTAACCAAAGGCAGATGCCCAATGACGGAGCTACCCAGGTGCCCCTTATTGAACATTTCTTATAAGCCAGGTACTGTGGTAATTACATACATTATCTCTTTTACTCTTTAAAAAATCCCATAAAATCATTACCATTATTTCTGTTTTACAGTCTTCCCAAAATTTTGATTCAAGATTGAAACTTGCCTTTGTTGACTCCAATGTTCCTGATATTAACTACTTGGTCACATTTTCCTACCTACACTGAAAAAGCAGAGCGAGGCTAACTCCATTTTGTGCTACACCCACCATCTTGTGTATAACCCCCACATGACCTGCTTCTGAGGAAAAAACCACAGAATGTCAGAATATTGCCCAGCCCGTCCTTGAGTTAGTTTGAGTTAGCCAATAGGAATGCGGAACGCCTAACTGCCAAAGAATGTAAAACCCACCTCTTGCCTGCCAAACTTGAGAGCCAATTCTGACCAGAGTGATAGGCTATTCAAACAGATACTATAGGGTAAATTGTAATTCAATTGGCCACCTGCGTGTGGCTTACCATGACAATGCAACTTTCTGTGTGTGTTACAATATCATTGGCCGCTGGCCCCTATAAAACTGCTGCACTTTTTGAAACTCTCTCTTTCTCTACATCACGCTGCTGCATCGGTGAGTATGGGAGACTGAGCTCGAGCTAGCTCGAATAAAAGCTCTTTGCTTTTGCATCAGACTCGGCTCCCTGGTGGTCTTTGGGGATCTCAAAATCTGGGCGTAACAACACCACAGCTTCTAAATTGAAATATAATGGTTTATATATTAAATAATTATTTTCATATTGCCTGAAATAGCCAATAAAATTACTTATACAACTTATCTGATATTCTTTATATATAATTAAATGTAGTCAACAAATAATCTTTTTAAAAATTGCACTATAGTTATGGACCCACCAGAGAACTGAAGTTGCAGGGCAAACTGCCAAATCAAAATTTGAAGAGTCAGGTATAGCTAGAGAGTTGTAACTGAGATTTGCTCATGTGAACAGAAACCACTGGAGCCATAAACAGGTAGGATATTTGTGTAATTTTGATCAAATGCTGGAAGCTGAGTGTGGACTTGTCTGAAAGTGAGAAACCACCAGGTGCTGCAGATTCAGCATTCTTGGCTTCTCACACACACATACACACACACGCACACGAGCTTTCCTTACTGGACCTCCATCAGTTTCTTACCTTAAAGATTGAGCAAACTTCCTCCTGGACCCAAAAGGGACGGGGAAGAGTGACCATTATTAAATATGCCAAGAGGCTTCTTCATATGAAAGGTGCACTCTCTAGTTAATGCGACTTGCCAAGAACCTAATGTTGAAACCTTATCCCAGCTGGCAATAGATTTTCTTTCCCCTTCAAATCCTCTCTAAATTTTGTGAGTCATCTGAAGAGAGTGACAGGAACACAGTTAGTGAGAGACAGGGCTTTAAGACAATAGGCTGAAGCTAAGGAAAGTAGTAAAGGACAGATAAGAAAATATATGTATTTATACAACAAGAGGAAGGTCAGAAACACTAGTGAAGGCCACAGTCTTGAAATACAGACTCACTAAAAGACTGACATTTAATTGAAATATTATGAGATACTTCTTGTACAAATGAGTAATGGGATACCTCACTGAAATGGAGGTTTCAGCAAGGGGAACTCTCACATCTTACTACTGGTAGTCAACTGCAGGCCCAATAGGAGGAGACTGCCTTGATCTTGCCTGTGGATACTACTCTCCTATTCCAACTAGAGAAAGAGAAGCTTTCCTTATTTTCTGCCCACTCCATGGACTCCCACTGAGCAACAGCTCAGCCAATAAAAAAAAGGCCACTAAACTTCAATCTCTAAATCAGTTTACTCCAATGGGCTTTTAGTTTATAAAGACCTTCCCAGCTTACACATTTTCTCCTTAAAGTGTATCTTTTCTTCATTCCATGGAGTTGACTCTCATAGTGCCACAATTTGTTCGTCCCCTATTGCAGTTCTCTTTAATTCCTGCATAAAGCTGTCTTTTGTTGGTAAAATCACTGGCAGTTTTTTGTTTGTTTGTTTTTGTTTTAATTTTTAGAGTGAGAGAGAGAGAGTGGGGGAGGGGAAGAGAGAGGAGAGAGAGAATCTTAAGGAGGTTCTACACTCAGCATGGAGCCCAACATGGAGCTTAATCTCACAATTCTGAGATCATGACCTGAGATGAAACCAAGAGTTGGAGGCTTAACCAACTGAGCCACTCAGGCACTCCAATAGCTGGCAGTTTTTATGTTTAAGATTAATATTCTCTTTCCCCATGCTTTACCACTGCCTCATAGAGCTCTAGTGTAATAACAGTGGATTACAAGTTAAAGAGACACAAGACAGAATCTCTCTGAGGAGCCATACCTAAGGAAGCCCACAAAATAAGAAGAGGAGGGAAGAAAAGACCCACAAAACACTGAACTAAAGCTCTAGCAATTGTAACATCTAGCACCTATAAAAAGAGCAAACATTAATACAGTTCAGCATCTAACTAGATTAACAAAAAACTTCATACTTAAAGCCTAATTACTTCAATTAGATTGTGAATTGATATTTCTAAAGTATTCTATCCAATAATACCAGAACACACATTCTTATCAAGCTTGCACGGAGCATCCACCAAGACAAATCTCTTTCTAGGTCATGAAACACATCTTGACAAATTTAAAGAATAAAAATCATATAAACTCTGTGTTGAGACCAGAAGGGAATTCAGTAAGAAGTATGTAACATAAATAGAAAGTCCCCAAATATTTGGGAATTAAACAACACATTTCTAAATAGACCACTGATCAAAGAAGTCTCTAGAGAAAATAAAAAAAAAATTCAAACTAAATAAAAATTTAAAAATAAGCCTTATCGATATTTGTAGGATACAGTGAAATAGTGATTAAGAGAAGTTTATGATTGATCTATATATTAGAAAGGAAGAAAAATAAGTAACTTAGATTTCCATCATATAAGATAGTAGAAAGATGAACATATTTAATGTAAGGTGAATGAAATTTGAAACAGGAAATCAATAGAGAAAAATCAACAAAACCAAAAGTTATGTCTTTGAAAAGATCAATAACATTGATAAATCTCTAGTCAAAATAACAGAAAAAAGAGAAAGTACACAATTGCTAGTATTAGAAATATATGAGAGGTGATCTCCATTGGTTCAATAGACATTCAAAAGAAAAAACGGAAAATACTATAAACAACATCATGATCACAGACTTGATCTTAGATGAAATGGACCAATTTCTTGAAAGACACTTTTGAAAATTTCTTAAAAAGTTCAACACAGTTTCACCATATATCCAGAAATTGTGCTTCAAGGTATTTACCAACTTACTTAAAAATCTATGTCTGCACAAAACCTACATGAGGAAGTTTATGGCAGCTTGCTTAATAATTGAAAAAAAAAATGGGAACCTAGAAAATATCTTCAATGAATGAATAAATGAAACACAGTACATTGCTAAAATGTAATAATATTCATCTAAAAAACCAATGATGGGGCACCTGGGTGGCTCAGTGGGTTAAAGCCTCTGCCTTCAGCTCAGGTCATGATCTCAGGGTCCTGGGATGGAGCCCTGCATTGGGTTCTCTGCTGGGCAGGGAGCCTGCTTCCCCCTCTCTCTGCCTGTCTCTCTGCCTACTTGTGACCTCTCTCTGTCAAATAAATAAATAAAATCTTAAAAAAAAAATAAAAAAAGCAATGAAATATCAAATCAAATCATGAAAAAGCACACATAAATCTTAAATAAATATTACTAAGTGGAAAAACCAGGCTGAAAATGTTGCATTCTGTATTACTACATTTATATGACATTCTGAAAAATGCAAAGGTATAGAGTTATAAAGAAATCAATGGAAAACAGAAGTTTGGGGAGGAAAGAAGTAGTGAATAAATGATGTACAGAAAATTTTTTAGAGAAGTTAAATGATTTTGTATGATACTGTATTGGTGGATACATGTTGACACCATGCATTTGTCAAAACTCATTAAATGTTAACACAAAGAGTAAAGCTTAATGTACAAAAATTTTAAAAAATAAATCCTTTAGGAGATCAGAGAAACCCAGGATGGATTTCAGACTCTGAAAAAAAAATCAAATTATATTACAAACGTAAGAAATAGCCTCATAAAAGTTGAGGGAAGGATAATTGACTCAAGTAAGTTTAGAAATAGGTGGAGCCTATATGACTAAAAGCAGGAACCATACATAAGCACTGTACTCAAGTTGAAAAAATTCTGTCCATAATGGGTATGGGTTATCCATTCTGAAACCATTATGCAAGTACACTGGAAATGATTTTTTTTTTAAAGATTTTATTTATTTATTTGATGCAGAGAGAGAGATCACAATCAGGCAGAGAGGGGGAAGCAGACCCCCTACAGAGCAGAGAGCCTGATGCGGGGCTCAATCTCAGGACCCCAAGATCATGACCAAAGCCAGAGGCAGAGGCCTTAACCCACTGAGCCACCCAGGTGCCCTGGAAATGAATTTTTAAGTAAATGGATACCATATGATGAGAACAGGTTCCTCACTATTAGAGTAGGAGATTAAAAACAAACAAAAGGAGAAGGCTGAAATGATCCACATGGTATCAATTGGGGCTGGAGACATCAATATAAAGATATAAAGATATACTGCTTTAATATATATACAGAAGACACACAGGGAAATATTAATAGACAGGTATATACACACACACACAGTTGAGTACACACATGCATGTACACACAAGAATATGTATGTTCTTGGAGATCTGGCAAGATGGCAGAGGTGTAGGAGGCACAGAGAGCCCTGGGAATCAGAAGTCCAGCTAAAGAGGAGGAAATCACTCTAAAAGCCGGCAAACACAACAGGAGAGAGAAGAGAATAAGAACAGCAATTCTAGGAACAGAAAATTGACCATGTTCAGAAGGTAGGACGTGTGGAAACAGTGAATTTAAAGTGATGGGAAGAGAGAACCTGGGGGGAGGGGCCGGCTCCCAGCAGCCCCAGAGCCGTGGAGCACAAAATCCAGAACTTCTAGTCCGCTCCGCTGAGGGACATCGCTCCAGAGGCTAACCGGGGGTTCAGCCCTTGCAGAACATTGTGGTTTCAGGACCCGTGGGGTCACCGAGGGACCAGGGGAGCCCGAGTGCAGCAGAGCTCCCAGGTATTGGGGCAGAGAAGCCGGCCACAGAGAAGGAGCCGCGCAACGCCGCATAGGCCTACCTTGGACTATAGGAACTGAGACATATAGTTCATATAGGGCTGCCGTACTTCAAGTGGGGACCCCACGGGAGGCAGCTCTGGAGACACCCCCTCCTTCCTCCTCCAGGAGGAGCGGTACAAGAGTGCGCAGCAGGAATCTGCTGGTTTGGGAACTCCAGATGGGGCCGCGCACCACAGATAGAGGTGCTCCGCCACGGGCTAGCTGAGCACAGAGCACCAGCTGCAGACAAGGGAGATGGGAGTGATAACGGCTTTCCTCTAAGGGCCTGTGGAGGATCGGGGCGCCCAGCACTCAGCTCTTCTGGGCCAGAGACTGGGAGGCCGCCATTTTTATTCCCGGCCTCCAAGGGTGGTACAGAAAGCGCTCAGGGAACAAAGACTCCTGAGATTGGACCTGAGCAAAGTACTTGGCCCATCCCCTGGCAAGGGCGGTGCAATTCTGCCTCGGGCAAAGACATTTGAGAACCAAGGCCACGGGCCCCGCCCCCAGAAGATCAGTGAGAATATCCAGCCAAGACCTAGTTAATCAATCAGTGAAAACTGCAGTACTCCAGAGAAGCTTTCTCTCTCACCTCTCTACTCTTACCTTGACAAAATGAAGAGGCAGATAAACTCACTACAAAAAAAAGAAGAGACAGTACCGATGGTGAGAGACCTGGTCAATGTGGACATTAGTAATTGCCAGAAATAGAGTTCAAAATGACACTTATCAAGATGCTAGCAGGGTTCGGAAAAAGCATAGAAGATATTAGAGAATCTCTTTCGGGAGAAATAAAAGCCCTTTCTGGAGAAATAAAAGAAATAAAATCTAACCAAGGTGAAGTTAAAAAAGCTATTAACGAGGTACAATTAAAAATAGAGGCTCTCACTGCTAGAATAAATGAGACTGAAGAAAGAATCAG
>CM053603.1:157431680-157464465 GCA_028646535.1 Procyon lotor | reverse complement strand
GCCATCAAGAGAAACGAAATCTGGCCATTTGCAATGACGTGGATGGAACTGGAGGGTATTATGCTAAACGAAATAAGTCAGTCAGAGAAAGACAATTATCACATGATCTCTCTGATATGAAGAGTTTGAGAGGCAAGGTGGGAGTTTGGGGGGGGTGGGGGAGAGAAATGAAACAGGAAGGGATGGGGAGGGAAACAAACCATAAGAGACTCCTAGACTCACGAAACAAACTGAGGGGGGCTGGGAGGCGGGGGGTGGGTAGGGATGGGGTGGCTGGGTTGTGGACATTGGGGACAGTATGTGCTGTTAATTGCCGTGAAATGTGTAAGCCTGATGATCACAGACATGTACCCTGGGACAAATAATACATTATATGTTAATAAAAAATTAATTAAAAAAGAAAAAATAATATGTATGTTCTTGTTCTCTTAGCTGAGATAGCCTAGAAGCCATGATACCCTAGTAGCAGTAAACATTCTTTATACCCAGATACTTTTCTCCACCATTCTCTCTTTTCCACCATTCTCTAATAAAACGAGCTACAGAATCTTGACGAAATGGCATATTTTAGGGCTTGAAACATCTTGTACTGCCATAAAGTAATGGAGTCCTCAAAAATTTATAGTACAGAGAAGAGACACAAGTGACAACTAAAAGATCCCCCAATGGCCACAGCTGGAAAAATTCACTGCAACAAAATAGTGTTCGATCATAATCCACAGTGTAAAATAAACATCCATGAGTAAGACCAATATAAATAAATAACTGAATATCTAAATGGGTGAGAATAGACATATCTCTTTTGCAGAAAACTACCAAATAATTTATGTAGATATTGCCCTGAAATGAATAGAACATAATTCTCCACATCACCCCCCAAGTTTGGGCAGTGCTTTGTGACTTTTTGCGAATGAATATAGAATGTAAGAGGTAAAGTAAATTTACAGTGAAGAAACCTGTGAAACACTACCCTAGCCAGGTGATCAAGGTTAGCATGAATAGTGATGTCATGATAGTGTGTATTCTTGATATAATATGATGAAAATAGCACTTTTTCTCTGTGATCTTCCTTTCAAAAGAAAGCAACACCAACACCAACATAACTCTAGTCTAATCAGGAAAACACAAACCTAAATTGAGGGACAATTTATAAAGTACCTGACCAGTAAGCCTCAAAACTGTTAAGGTTCTTAAAAACAAGAAAAGTCTGAAAAACCGTCATAGGCAAGAGGAGCCACAGAGATATAACACCTAAATGTAAGTTGACATGATAGATCAGAATCTGGAACAGAAATGAGACTTTAGTAAAATGAAGAACATACGAATAAAGTATGGACTTTCATTAATGATAATCTATTGATATTGGCTCATCATTGAGAATATTTATCTTATAAGTGTAACCTATTAAAAATAGGGGAAACTTCATTAGATATATGGGTACTCTTTCTACCAAACTTCCAACTTCTATGTAAATCTGAAAATATTCTAATCTCAACAGTGTATTTTTTAAAAGACAAATGATTTGAATAGACACTTCCCCTGGGAAAAGTTATGGATGGCAAAGAAGTATATGCAAAGTTTCTCAAATGTACTGATCATTAAGAAAATATAATTAAAAATACAATGAAAGACTACTTCTCACCTACTGAAATGACTAAAATTAAGAAGTATTAAAAAAAGAAGTATAAGCATATACATGATGGTAAGGATATAGAAGAGTCAGATCTCTCTTACGCTGCTGGTGGGATTTAAAATGAATAAATTTGAAAAGCAGTTTGGATGTCTCTTCGAAATTAATCATTCAATGACTATCTGATCCAAATATCCCACTCCTAGGAATTCACTCTATCTTTCTTTTCAGTGGTTATAACCACTATGGGTTAAATAATAATTTTGAAATCTCTCTCTCTCTCTCTACCTCTCCTACAAAATTTATTTTCTTTTAAGATATACTTATTTATTTTAGAGGATGGGGAGGGGCTGAGGGAGAGAACCCCAAACAGCCTTCCTGCAGAGCATGGAGCTCAATCTGGGGCTGGATACCACAACACATGAGATCATGACATGAGCTGAAACCAGGAGTTAGTTGCTCAACTGACTGAACCACTCAAGTACCCCCTTTCCTCTATACAATTTAAACCATTATGCTACAAGAACTATTATTAGATACAAATGATTTTGTTACAAGGACAATACGCTAATTCTCTTTCAAAATCAAGCCTGATATTCCTTCAGGAAAATGTAGATGTATTAAATGTAATGCTAGGAGAAATCAGAGAGATTACCCAGTAAATTGCTCTCACTTTATAAGTAGGGATACTTAGAGAAAAGAATATTTAAATGGCCTGTCCTAATTCTTGCATGCAATGACAATAGGAAAATAATTAATATCCAGACCTTCCACTTTCTCTTCTTATACCTTGTAGAACCACTAGTGGAATACAATAGTTAATCTATATATTCATCTCAAAGCAATGCATTGCTTGATTTCTATGATTTTGAAATTTTTACAAATGATATCACATTATTGATTTGAAGCTTTATTTTTTCATCCATGTTGGAAAGCACTTTAATGCATTTATTGCATTTATTTAACTATTTTATACTGCCCCATTCAGTTTATAACACAAATAAGGATCAACTCTATTCTTATGTGCAGCTTCTTCTTGCAGAGTATGTTAAAACTGTTATTTTTCAGTGGAGGGGGGAGAGAGGGTAAGAATTGAGAAGAAGTTGGTACTTGGAAAGTACCTCATTTTGGAAGCTGAAAGGTGTTCTGATAAATATATAGAGTAAATCCTATTTTTTACATTTACACCAATATACACAACCTTGTTACACATCTCCTTATTCACATATGTAAAATATGTGAAGATATTCCTGGGAATAGAACAGTTGTTTCATAGATATATGTTTCTGTAAATTAACTAGCTAGAGTCAACTGGCTTATAAAGAGTTTTTTCCAGTTTAAACACACTACTGCAGTATATCAGAGTTTGTGGTTCTTTGTATTAATCCACACTGGTATAAATTCTGCACATCAGTGTGAATATGGGCAAAACATCAGGACAAGATATTCATAGAAGAGGAATCTGCTCAATAAATAATATTTCTTAAATGTATGTAATAGTCATGAATATTAATATATGATCATGAGATCCTCTTTCATATCCATTACACATGAAACAATAAAAAATGTTAAATGTAATTTTAAACGTTCAGTTTCAAAATTTGGTTTGTTATTTAGTCAAGTAGCTGCAAAATATATTAAAAAATACTGTGGAACTTAAGCACAAAATGCCCTATCTAAATAAGTCCACATCTTTTGATCTTGGGCAATTAATCTTTCTGTCTCAGCTTCTACCTTTGAAAATGGGAATTTTAGTACCTATCTCATGTTTTCATGAGAATTAAATGAAAAAATAGAAAATATGTGAAGAGCTTGTCCAACACCAGGAGCAAAAAGTAAATGTTAACCAAGATTTTTAGAACTATCATGATAACTTTTTTGAGAAATTTTTACAACTATCATTGTAATTATTACTAATAAATACCAATTCAGTTAATGAAGATATGAATGACAATTTTCTCTTTCAGCTACAACAGTCCCTGAAGAGTATACCTATTGTGCTTTATTATTGAAATTTATTCGGGTAAAATTGACAATGGGCTGAAATTCTTCAATAAGCAAAGAAGGCAGAGAAATAAACTGTTGCTAGCTTAAATTCTTACATTTATTCAAAGGAACACTGTAGTGAAAATCATATATAAATCCCCCTTTTTTTTAGAAGATTTTATTTATTTATTTGACACAGAGAGAGAGACCATAAGTAGGCAGAGAGGCAGGCAGAGAGAGAGGGGGAAATATATAAATCTTCTTTACAGTGAACTTTGGTAGCTGTCTTGTTGATTATTATTTAATATTAATTTCCTGCATATCACTAGAGTCTGTGTCTTAGTTTTAAAATACTCCCTCCTGGAGACTCATGAATCTTTGAGAAAGTAATTATATTTCATCATAAATAAAGCATAGAATCACTGAAGATTAAACAAAGACATTTACTTGCTATGGGCTTATGTAAAAGCATAAGTGAATGCATAGATGGTTTCACAAATTGTAGAAAGACAGATACATACATACATACACATAATACACAAATACATACATACATATATAGATTAGAGGATTCAAGTAGTTCCTGAGAAGGAATAATTTTAATTACAATCCATACATGTTGATATCTAACACTTAATAGAATTGTTACAAAGTTCCATACAGTATGCTAAGGTTTTACATAAACTATTACAGTTAAATATCAAAAGAGTTCTATGACAGAAACCCTATTGGTTTCCCTCATTTATAGATAAATAAACTGAGGCAGACACAGATTCAACAATTTACTTAAGACCCTAAGTAGTGAGGAATGCCTGGGTGGCTCAGTCGGTTAAGCATCTGCCTTCAGCTCAGGTCAAGATCCCAGGGTCTTGGGTTTGCGCCCTGCATTGGGCACCATGTTCAGTGGGGAGCCTGCTTCTAACTATGCCTACTCAGCCTGTCGCTTCCCCTGTTTGTGTGCTCTTTCTCTCTCCCTCTCTCTCTCATAAATAAATAAACAAAATTAAAAAAAAAAGGGGCTGTAAGTAATGAGGGGAGAGCCAGGATCATTTCCCTGCTCTTTTAGCCCCAAAACCCATGGTCTTAATCACATTACATTTCTTGACTATACTGACAAAAATGACTAAATCATCTAAAACATTTACCATGTAATATTAAAACTAAAAATTGTCAATTCTTAGACATTCAATGTTTAAACATAAAGATACTTAGATATCTTGGGGATTTTGTCTTTATCCCTTAATAAATCAAAGAAGGGCCAGATGATAGAATTTAATCCTTAAACAATTTTGAAATTTCAAAAAGAAGCAAAGGAGGTATGGAAATAAAGAAGGGAGGGAGGAGAAAGAAAGGAAGAAAGGAAAGGAAAAATTTAAATGTCTCAATATCTATTTTCTGAACTGTGTACAAATACTCTAAATTGTGTTTATTGTCCAATTAACTAGAAACATAGAGAAAATAAATTAGACTTAACTTATTAACAGCTACCTTAAAATGGAATCAGGATTCATTTTGGTTAGAATTCTGTTGATGTCTGAGATGTGTGAAAGTACAGTATGTGGAATAGTTTCTCTGGATATTGATTTCCTACTTCATAAAACATTATGCTTCCATTCTAGTATAAAATCTATGATTTTTCCCCACATATTATGTTGGAGGTGGGGGGATGGGAAGTAAGAGACTGACACAAAGAATGTTAAGAAAATAAATGGACTAGTGAATCCATAATTATTTTTATGACTACCACAGGGCATAATGAAGAATCACTGTGATTTTACTCTACAGAAATTTCAATACTCTCTGCTGTGCTGAGCATTAGGGGAAAAAAAATTATACAAGTGCCAGGTCCTACATTTACAAATCTATACAGACTAATTAGCAATTAAATGGAAATTTTAATAAATGCTATGAATCAAGCCTAATTGTATATTCTGTCAGCTAGCTCTGATGTGAGAAATGCCATTCCATACTTTTTCTCTATTACTCTGAATAATTGCGAATAAAGTGGGTGTGAATTGCATAACACTTCCTCAGTACTTCAAAAACATCAAGGAAATTCACAACTCTTCTATCACTGTGAAAACATTAATCAATTTTACATTTTCATAGATATGAATATGAAACCAAGCAGATGATAAAAATATGTCCTATTCTGAATTATGTCACAGTAAAATGAATACATTCTCACAGAGAAGAGAAATTAAACTTCAAATATATTTATGTTCATGCTCCAGGCAACCTATAGTCCATGCAGTAACCATCATTATCACCATCATCATCATCACAGTATAAAAACACACTAGAACATAATAGATTATCCATTTGGATCCCATTTTATAAATTATAATGGTATGAGTCAGGAAGACATCATTTGATAGGCAAATAACACAATAACATGCTTTTATATTTAGGTGTTGAATGGTGTTCTATACAAAAGAAATACTAATTCCATCTAAAATGATGGTATTATTATACTAATAGTCAATGATTAGTCCTTTTCTTTATAATTCCAATTATTTTTATTAAAATATGAATTTAAAAAAATAAGATCAATATATACTGTTTTATAATACATTATTAATATAAGAAGTAACCTGGTTTCACAGATAAAGCTTTATCAAAGAAAATGTCAAATACAAAACTTTCCACTTAGGCCCTTAGAGACTTTGAGCAAACCCTATAAACATTCAGGGTCTTCATGTCCTCATTGATAGAGTAAGAATAACAATTTTTACCTTAAAAGTAGTAGTAAGGATCCTTGAAATATCTTCTAATAAGTTTTAGATTTTAAATCACAAGACAAAAGTAAAATATTTTTAGCATGCTGATCCCAACACTCAATTATTTAAAAATAAGTTGGAATTAATTTAGTCAATTAAATCAATGTAACTTAGTGGCTACATTACTACTACTAGCAGTAAAGAGGCAGGTAGTACATAATATTAGACATAATTTTTTCTTTTCTACTGTTATTCTTACTTGGGATTATTATTTTTTTAGTTAAATTTCTAATATGTCTATCTATAATAATGCATTTATAAATATTTGGTATAGCAGTGGAATTCTGTTTATTCAAGTACAAAGTTACCTGCACATAAACCACAATTTTGTAATGTTAAAATGTTAAAATTCAATTAGTTAAAATTGAAACATTCAGTATCTCCATTTGTGAATCCCTTCATATAAATTTAATAATGTAGCTTGTAAATTGGCCTAAGTATATTTGTAAAATACAGTTCAAACTTTCCACTATTTGCTATTTTTCTTAGTTTTCATGCCACATCTTTTTTTAAAGATTTGTTTATTTATTTATTATTGGGGGGAGCAGAGGAATAAGGAGAGAGAGAGAGAATCTCAAACAGACTCCCGTCTCAATGTGGAGTCCTACACAGAGCTGGTGGAGCTGACCCCATGGCCCTGAGATCATGACATGAGCAAAATCAAAAGTCATGCATGCACTACAGAGGACATTCTTGCTAAGTTGTAGTTTGGTTGTCTTGCCATTATACAGATCTTCTAAAGACACTTTAAGTGGATGCATCCTGTCTTCTCCTCTTCTTCTGCCATTTCGACTTCTACTCTGATTGCCCATGAAGCCGAACAATCCCCCACCAAAAATGTGAGAGAAAATATCATCCATGCCACCACCTCCACTGCTACCTTCCCGAAGACCTTGTTCTCCATATCTGTCATATAATTCACGCTTCTCAGGATTTGACAGTACTTCATATGCAAAACTGATTTCTTTGAATTTGTCACCAGCATTTGGATTCTTGGCTGAGCCAAGAATCTGGCTGAGCCACCCAGGCACTCCTTCATACCACATCTTTTAAGGCAAAGATTTCTGTCATTTTGATTTGATAATTTGATGATTTGTTCTTTTATTACCAAATTTTTAGGTTATATCCTTAGTTCATGCTGGCATGAGCATAAAAAGGATTGATAATAGTAGAGTTCACTATTCCACAGTAACATAAAACTTTTAACATAAAGTTCCCTGAATCTCTGAAACTACCCAAATCACATTACAGTAGAGAATCATTAAGTAGAATATACTCTTAAGAGAGATGTTTTTAAATTTTCATTTTTTATTTTGTCGTGTTTTGTTTTTTAATGTTAACACTATAGGAAGATAAATGAAAAGAATATAGGGCTTGAAAAGGAATGTAGTAATCTTCAAGCTAGCTCTCAATGAACCTCACCCTTTGTTATTCAAATCTTTACGAAGATCCCGTCCACATTTGTATCAAAGTTGATCTGTGTGACCAGTATAACACGGCATAAGTCAAAGCATATGACTTTTGAAGCTTGGTTATAAAAAATAGTGCCTTTTCTGGTTTCAGGGTTTTGTTTTGTTTTTGTTTTTGTTTTTGTTTGTAAAATTAGGATAAAACAACTTGATTTCCTATATTAATTAAATGAAATTAGTGGTTTTTTGCACTATATATTTTGAAACAAATGAATTACATTTTTAGTTATAAAGCATCTAATTATTTTCAAAAAAGATTGAAAAATTTACTTTTTTTAACAAAAATAAGACAGGCTATATTATTTCATTCTTCATTTCTAAAGCATGAACTACTTTCTCAAATGGAATATTTTACTAATATAGCAGATATTAAAAGTTTCCTTCAGAAACTATGAAGTAAAGTTATTTAGCCTTATTCTTAAGAGGAAAATGAAACTTAAAACTACAAAGAAATACTAATTTAAACTTACTAAACAGATGAAAATTAAAATGTTTGACATACTAGGTATTAGTTAAGCTAAGGACCTTAGACTATTATGAAGTCAATGGGGTGGGCAAAATCAATGTGGAAGTGATTTAAAGTTATCAGATTAAATTGAAGCAGTGATCTCATTCAATGTCCTTAAAGAACTTTTTATTCAAATATACATGGAGACATGGCTCAAAATATCTCTAACAACATTTATAACAGGAAAAGCCTGGAATAAGTAAATGTCCACAAAAAATAGCAAAATGAATAATGGAACACTCATAGGATGAACTATTAAATCCCAATAAAGAGCAAATGAACTGGAGCTATGCAAATCCATGTGACTCTCAGGAGGGTAATGTTGACTAAGGGAGCAAGTTGCAAAATTTCACATACAGTTAGTTTTCTTTGGGTGTGATGAATGAGTCTATATAAGGAGACATAGACAAGATACTCTGATGCTGCTGGTAATGTTCTGTTTCTTTTGCAATGTAGCATGTATATTAATATTCTCTCTACATTTTCATCATATAGTTGATATATATCTACGTATGCAACTGTCTATATATCTATATTATTTACTTATAATTCTTTAGTAAAAGTATATAGACTTTGGGAATTTGAACCCATGTTTTGTAGAAATAAATCATCTATACTGTGGGCTATACCAGAATAGCTAAAATGTTTTTAAAAAGTAATTCATGATAAAGAATAAAGAATATGCACAGATGAAAACCAATAGCAATCCCTTAAACTATAAATACAGAGTGAATATGACTTAAAGAGAAAAGATGTGAAAGCAACTAAGAGAGGGAAAACTCAGTTTAAATAACTTTGGTGAAATACAGATGGGCATTTATACACAATCAAAGTGACAATCCCAGTACCAGGCATCAGAAAAATCAAAGCAAAAACAATCCATACAATGTTAGGTTATATTTAATAATGACTAGTGTGAGTCAGATTATGGCTTCACAGGACAAGAAAAACCTAGTTGCTAGAGGCAAAGGAAGAGAAGAAGAAGTAATGTAGGAAGAGAAAAAGAGGAAAATCATAACTCTCCCAAAATTCATAAGGATAAGTAGAAATTTAGTATTTAGAAGGATAAAATAGGAGTTATTTTTATTGTAAACTTTTCATGTATATATTGTTAAAATTTAATTTATAACCATGGAACATTAGAGGGGATTTCTTTAGGAAACAGAGGAGAAAACAAATATCTAACTAACTGATAAGCATTTAACACAGGAAAAAAGTTATGACAGTTGAAACCTGAAGTTAAGATATTGCCAGACTCACTAAAGTAGATACTGACCTTCTGTATCAGTAGAGCATGAAATTATGTGTCCTGTATACTTTTTTCATAATTCTTATAGCTTCCTTAGACAAGATCATACATGAGTATGACTGTAATAAAATGTTTAAGCAGGACATTTATCTTTGTTTTAGGAGCATAAATCAAGAGTACAAAAAGAAGCTCTCTTAGGAGTCATCTACATTAAATAATGCACCACTATTTTATGGTTAATATGCTATCGTAGTCACAGATCATAAAACATAGCCATGCTTATTAGCAGAGTTATGGTTATCTTTCCAAAACCCTGAGATATAAGTGCCATATGCAGGACCAGCCCTTGGGCCAGATCTTTTTAAATGGGCCAAAGATATATATTTTTTAATATTTAACCTCAAAATTATCTGAAATTGTACAGTATTTTTAAAATTACAAATGCTTCCACACCTATACAATATTCATCATTCTGCTATTCTAATAGGCTTCCTGACATGGCCATCAGCACTATCCATGGAAGGAGCAAAGCCAAGGATTGGAATAGAGATTTTACTCAAAACCCTTATGGACTTCTGTGAGACATCCCTAAAGCAGTCAAGGGATAAGATAAATAATACTTGTGAGCCTGGTCCAAAGTAATTACATGATACAGATTGTATGACAGTCATTTTTGTTAAGCCACTTGGGATATTATTAATGAAAAATAATACAAAAGTGAACTTTAATGATGTTAGAACTGTAAGGTCCAGCATAACACACCCTGCCTCCAGCAAGCCATGTCCCTCTGGGCAGCTGCCTTGGGGGCTTGCTCTAAGACCAGTCCTTATTCTTCTACTGCTAGATTTAGCAGAAACACTGGAGAGATTTTCAGATTTATGCACTATAAAATGTTAACATTTAAGTCTGGAGCATCTTCCAAATAAGCTTATGTTTCTGTCTTTTCAAGAAACAATAGTAAAAATTCCATCATATTACATCAAACATTCTGGAAGCTATATATATTATTTTTTTTCTTTAGGCAATGCCTTGAGCGTGCTACTTTAGAATTTATTCTTTGAAGCAAACCATCCACCTCTTTCCTCCACCACTATTTAGAATATATGAAATTTATTCTAACACTAATTTCATATTAGCCAACATGAATTATGAAAAATATTGACAAAAAACAAAACTATGAAAACCAATTTAACTATCTCTTCTGTTCACCTCATAGATCTAATTATCTGAGAAAATTGGTTCATTCTCTGAGTTCAACTCTACATTTGGCTGTATACTAGCTAGAGAAAGGAGTCTTAATTTTTTTTGCTTTTATTTATTTATTTTTTTTGCTTTTAAAAAAAAAAACTTTGATATTTTAGAATCAATTTTAGATCAGGAATAAATTTTTAACCAGCAAATTCTCTGAGGTTGATGTCTGTTTCTTTATTTCTTACTAGTCTCAGGACAAAATATCTACTGCCTGATTGTTCTGATTGACCATTCTAAGCTCAACCTCTAAAACAGCTATTTTCTGATTTCTTCTTTGGTTTATATTTTCTTTTCAAATAATTGTTGTTTTTTCAACTTTTGAAAAATATTTAAAGTGTATTTTGCTCCTTCATTTTTAACCAAGTAATTTTGATAATTAAAATAATGTATAGTATATAATTATATATATCCCCTTCATATATTTTCAATAAATTCTAGTTATAAAGCCTGTAAATAAAACAAAATGCGGCTAAATTAGATACATATATATAAAAGTTTTAACAAATATATGTAGCCTTGTATTCATTGCCACAACAATGAGTATATAGACTATTTCACTCCTAAAATGTTATCTTGTACCGCATCTCATTTAAAGCCCCACACCATCCTTCTGCCTCAGCAAATGACTGATCAGCTTTCTCCACTACACAATACACTTGCTTATTTTTAGTCTGGTTGGTTTTAGAAGTTCATATAAATGACATCATACATTAAGTACTCTATTGTATATGACTTTTTTTTAGGGTATTGCCTGTTTTAAATCTTTCATAAATAGTATATTAAAATTTCAGTGTTACAGGTTTATTACTTGTATATAGATATATGGTAAAATTTTATTTATTAGCTTAATATCTTGCAATATTGCTTAATCCACTTATTATTCCAGCAACATTTTTGTGTATTCTGTAAGATTTCATATACACACACCAATGTCATCTATGAATATAGACAGGTTTTTTTGTTGTTGTTTTGTCCTATTTTAATAGCTAGTATATCTAGTACTAACATCTAGTAATAGCAAATATAGCTCATATATTTTGTATCTGCTGCTTTGTACATCTATTACTTGTTTTGGTAGGATGATGGGCATTGTAAATATTATGGGTTGACTGTTTGGATTTAGTTATCTCCTTTAAAGAGCGTGAGGTTTGTTTTAACCTGCAGTTACTTGAGGATTATTTTTATTTCTTTTGAAGCCTAGTTTTAAGCATTACTACGGAAAGTATAGATTAGTCTTCACTTCAGGAATATTTCAATTCTACTACTAAGATGTTATCCCTTTGTGATCTCTATTGTATGACCTGTTTAATCTTTAAAGGAGTTCTCCATTGGGCCTGGTTGGAGCTTGAATGTACCTCTTTTGCTTCAACTCTAGAAGTTGTTCATATTACAAATTCCTTGTGGTTCTTTGCATAGCCTTGTTGAGCTTCTCACTACAGCTGAATGGTCAAGAACCCTTATATAAGGACTTTTATATAAATAAGGCAAATTTTATTTAAGTATCTATAGCTGTTTCTATATCTTCTTCCTTTATTGAACTCTGTTCCACAACTTTCAGTTATATTAGTATCCACTACACCTTAATCAGAATATCTATCCTCTCAATTAAGCAAGATCCTAGGTTCTTTAAGATTTTTCCCTCCCTGCTTCCTTCTCCAAATATTTTATCCGGGTAAAAAGTTAGGCTGGTCATAGGGCTTACATTGCTTGTTTCTTTTTCTCAGCTCCCAGTCATGCTCTGCCTATTGTTCAATGTCAGAAAACTATCATTATATATATTTTGTTCAGTTCCTCATTGTTTACAGTGGATATTGAATAACACTCTAATTTTCAATAAAGAAAGTCTCCTTAGTCTATTTTTGATATACTAAAACAGAAAAAATAGTAGGTGCATGTTTCTATTAGTATATAAAATTTGACAAATGGACACTGGTCACTAAAGCCAAACAAAAAAAAATCACTTAATTTCAAAAAATAAATCAAGAGAAGTCTAGTTAGATGACTATCTGATGCAATCCAGGTGCAAGGTAGACACTTTTAATTTACTAATTTCTTAAAATATGTCTTTATAGCAGATGTTAGGTTTAACATTAATGGGAAAATGCATCCTCAATGAGATTATTTTATGAGCCTTTTCAATAAGACAATGAAAAAAAGTCACAGGGAATCGTAAAATAACATTTTAATGTATCTGCAAGTGTATCATAATTTTAGTGGTACTACTTGTGGGATTAAAAATGAAAATTGTTCAAGAAATATGCCTAGCATTTCCTAATATAGAGTTCCTTGCATCCCAGGAATCACATATTAGATGTGATGATAAATTAAAGATATGATTGAATGTTGAATGTGGAGCTGAATGATTAAACTTGGAACCAAAGAGTAAGCAGTTAATAAATAATGCCTGGCTGATTTATAGACATGGTCGCAATCTTAAATGCATCCAAAAGCTAAGAAAAAGAAAGCACACAGTAAAAGTAAAAGAAATAAATGCTAATATCATGTTGTTATAAATCTCCTAAGCCCAAGACAGCACCCTTTATTTCTTAGAACAGGTAAACCAAAATATAGGTTTGCTTATCTCTGAGATCAATAAGCTCATTTTTCTAGGATGCCAGGTTAGGAAATATTGGAGAAAAAGACCATATCTGAAAATTTGTCTATTCTTTATAGTTTTGGGATAATAAATCTGAAGTACTGAAGAGTCTAACTTACACTGTGACCTATAAGATATGAATATTTGTAATTTCTAAATCCTTTGACTTAAAAAAGTGCTTTTAATCCTTTGAATTAAAAGATGTAATGAAAACTTTTGTTAGCTTTCATATTCTTCCCTTTAAGCTTCATCTCTCAGGCA
This sequence comes from Procyon lotor, assembly GCA_028646535.1. Taxonomy (NCBI): domain Eukaryota; kingdom Metazoa; phylum Chordata; class Mammalia; order Carnivora; family Procyonidae; genus Procyon; species Procyon lotor. The sequence goes on along the minus strand of CM053603.1, from coordinate 157,450,735 downwards.
CTAAAATACATACGTGCTCAGTGTTTTATTTTGTAACCAAGTACTATACCTCCACCTAAAGGTTTTCTTCTTGTCCTCCAAAGAGGTAGAGGGGGCTATTTTTCATTCCTTAAGGTTTCTTTATTTGTTTGTTTAATTATTTTTACAAGGCATCAACTAATTTATGGGATAATTTTTTTTAATTTATGGGATAAATTAATTCAGGATAACTGGACTACTGCTATAATATTGAAGACCTATTACCTTTAACTCTCCAACTCTCTTCCCCAAAGAAAAACATCCCTATTTAATAGTGACCTTCACTGCAATAACCGCATTTTGTTTGTAACTTGCAGAAGTTAAGCGTTAACCTAGAGTTGAGTTTATACTACCAAGCTGGACAGATTTGTTATGACAACAAAGAATATATCTAAAGAAACAAAATTGTGTGGAATTATAAAATCACTGCACTGGCCTTTTCCCAGAAGTCAAATGTTTTATCTTGTTCTTATAAGGTAAACAATGTAAGGTAACTTACTTCCTGCCATGTAAAGATCCTAGTTTAGAGAATTCCTTAACTTTCCTTTTGCTAACATTCAGCAGAGTTAAACACAGGCCTCCAACCTATGACAGAACTTCTCATTAGTAATGTTTACTAACAGATGTTCAATTTATGCTCATAGAATTCTGGCATGATGTTTCTGAGAGCTTTCAAGGTATTTTAACCAATCCCATTTTCCTACCTAGTTACAAATATCAGTAATTAGTTAGAGCTATGTATTTTGATAGTAAATGCAAAAGACAAAAAGAGAAGAATAAAATTGCTTTTTAAAACTGCCCCATTCATCTGGAATGTGGAATTTTTCAGAGAAGACTAATTTCTTTGAGTTACAGGTCTTAGCTTTTTTATGGCTTTTATAACTTTGGGGAATTCTAACTCTAACTCAAGGGTCTGGTAAGTTTCATTATGTCTTGATCGTGAAACACGGGCAAACACAGGATTTCTTAACAGGACTTGTATTACAATAAGAACAAGTAAATGAGTAGATCTAAGAGATGTCTCCAAATGCCTCACAGAATTTAATGCCTGGATGAGAACAGTTCTAATCAGTGGAAATATCTTAGATGAAGTCAGATCTCATAATTTTAGATATTGCTCAGCCACAAACTTCTGATTGTCAATTAAGCACAGGAAAGAAGCTTCAAATTTCACTCAAGGTTTGGAGAAATCTCAAAGTCTGGGCAGTTCTGTCTTATTTAAGAGTAGGAATCTATCTCTCAGTCATGGTGTAGGGCCAAAATAGTGGGAAAAGAGGAAATAGTTTTATATAAATTTCTTAAATAAATCCTAATGTTAGAAAAATTCAAACATGGTGCATTTTACTGACTGGCATTAATTTATATATTGTTTTCTCAAAAAAAAAATAAATAAACAAAGGTCCTCCCAAAGGCTCTTCAACTACACTTGAAACTATAACACTGCAGAAAGGTTAAAACAGAAAAAAAAATGCAGCAACACTGATATTGAGTATGTATAGTAATCATTTTTGAGGTATGTTCCCTCTGACCCCATTTTGTTGGGATTTTTTTTTATCACAAATGGATGTTGAATCACATCTAATGTTTTCCTGCATCTATTGAGATGATCATGATTTTTATCCTTCACTTTGTTGATGTGGAATATAACATTGATTGATTTGTAAATATTGAAACTTCCTTGCATCCCAGGAATACATCCCACCTGATTGTAGCGAATGATCTTTTTCATGTATTGTATGCAGTTTGCTAAAATTTTGTTGAGGATTTTTGCATCTACATTGACCTGTAGTTTTCTCTTTTGTGGTGTCTTTGGTTTTGCTATCAGAGTAATGCTAGCCTTGTAGAATGTATTTGGAAGCTTTCCTTCCTTTTTATTTTTTGGAATAGTTTTAGAAGAACAGGTATTAAATCTTCTTTAAATGCTTTCTTTACATGCCTTCTTTAGAATTCACTTGTGAATCTATCCAGTCCTAGACTTTTATTTTTTGATAGTTTTTTGATTACTGATTCAATTTCATTACCTGTAATGTCTCTATTCAGATTTTCTTTTTCTTCCTGGTTCAGATTTGGAAGGTTATATGTTTCTGGGAATTTACCCATTTCTTCTAGGTTGTCCCGTTTGTTGACATATAATTTTTCATAGTATTCTCTGATAATTCTTTGTATTTCTGTGATATCAGCGGTTACTTCTCTCTTGTTTCTGGTTTTATTTATTTGAGTCCTTTCTCTTCCTTCTTTATGAGTTTCACTAAAGGTTTGTCAATTTCTTTTTTCTTTTCAGAGAACCAGCTCTCAGTTTCATCAATTTATTCAATTGTTTTTTTATCTCTATGCCATTTATTTGTGCACTGATCTTTATTATTTCCTTTTCTTCTATTCATCTTGTACTTTGTTTCTTCTTTTTCTTGCTCTTTTAAGTGTAAGGTTAGCTTCTTTGTTTGACTTTTTTCTTGTCTCTCGACAAGAAAGGCCTATATTGCTATACACTTTCCTCTTAGAACTGCTTTCACTGCATCTCAGAGATTTTAGAATGTAATCTTTTCATTTTTGTCTCCATGCACTTTTTGAATTTTTTTCTTTGATTGCTTCATTGATCCATTGTTTGTTTAGTAGCATGCTGTTTAGTCTCCACAAGTTTGTGTTTTTTTTCCATTTTTTCTTGCAATTTATACTATCACACCATTGTGGTTGGAAAAGTTGTGTGGTATGGTTTCAGTCTTCTTAAATTTATTGTGGCACATTTAAAGGCCTAATACGTGATCTATTCTGGAGAACGTTCCATGTGCACTTGAAAAGAATGTGTATTCTGTTGTTTTGGGATGGGATATTCTATATATGTGCTATGTAGATATTCTGTATATATGTCATTCAAACACAATATTTCCTTATTGATTTTCTGTCTGGATGATCCATCCATTGATGTAAGTAGACTGTTAAAGTCCCCTACTATTATTGTATAACATCATTTTCTCTCTTTAAGTCCATTAATATCTGATTGATGTATTTAGGTGCTCTAGTGTTGGGTGCATAAATATTTATAATTGTTATATCTTTTTGTTGGATCAAGTCCTTTATCATTATGTAATGTCCTTCCTTGTCTTTTGTTACAGTCTTTGTTTTAAAGTCTACTTTGGGGGCGCCTGGGTGGCTCAGTGAGTTAAAGTCTCTGCCTTCAGCTCAGGTCATGATCTCAGGGTCCTGGGATTGAGCCCCACATCAGGCTCTCTGCTCGACAGGAAGCCTGCTTTCCCCTCTCTCTCTGCCTGCCTCTCTGCCTACTTGTCATCTCTCTCTCTCTGTCAAATAAATAAATAAATCTTAAAAAAAAAAGTTTACTTTGTCTGATATAAGTATTGATATTCTGGCTTTTTCTTCACAGCCATTTGCATAGTGCATGTTTTTCCATCTTTTCACTTTCGTTTTGTTTGTGCCTGTAGGTCTGAGGTGAGCCTCTTATTGGAAGCATCTAGATGGGTCTTATTTTTATTTATTTATTTATTTTGGTCTGTTCTGTTACTCTATGTCTTTTGATTGGAGCATTTAGGTCATTTACATTTAAAGTTATTATTGATGAGTATGGACTTAATGTCATTTTAAAAACTGTTTTCTGATTGTTTTTGTAGTTTTTCTTTATTTCTTTCTTCCTTCTTGCTCTCTTCCCTTGTGACTGATGAGTATCTATAGTGTTTTGTTAAGCTTTCTTTCTCTTCATTTTTTGTGGTCTATCATAGGTTTGGGTGTTAGGCTTTTGGTTACCATGAGATTTGTATATAACATCCTAAGAGCAGTCCATGTCACTTTGATGATCATTCAAGTTCAAACACATCCTAAAAAAAAAGAAAAAAGAAAAAGAGAAGTAAAGAAAAGATTTTTTCTCTTTTTCTTTCCCCTCTTTTCTTCCCGTTTTACTTGCTTCTCCACATTTCATGAGTATGGGTTCTCCCATGTAAACAACTTTTTTTTTTTTAAAGATTTTTTTAAATTTATTTGACAGAGAGAAACACAGCGAGAGAGGGAACACAAGCAGAGGGAATGGTAGCGGGAGAAGCAGGCTTCCTGCCGAGCAGAGAGCCTGATGCGGGGCTCAATCCCAGGACCCTGGGATCTGACCTAGGCCGAAGGCAGATGCTTAATGACTGAGCCACCCAGGCGCCCCTAAACAACTTTTTCTTTCTCTCTTGCTACTCTTAGGATTCTTTCTTTGACTTTAATCTTTGACATTTTAATTATTATGTGCTGCAGTGTGGACTTTCTTGGGTTCATCTTGTTTGGGACTCTCCGTGCTTCTTGGACTTGGATGTCTATTTCCCTTCTTAGGTTAGGGAAGTTTTCAATTATTATTACTACACTTAAGTTTTCTACATCTTTCCATCCCTCTTCTTCTTCTGGCACCCCTATAATTAATGCAAATGTTTGTTTACTTGATGTTGTCCCAGAGATCTCTTAATGTATCCTTATTTTAAAAAAATTATTTTCGATTTCTGTTGTTCGACTTGCATGCTTTCCTTTATCCTGTCTTGCAGATTGCTGATATGCTCTTCTGCATTCTCTAATCTACTTTTATTCCCTCTGGTGTGTTTTTTAATTCAGTTATTGTATTATTTGCTCTGATTGATTCTTTTTAATATTTTCTATCTCTTTTATATATATATATATTTTTTTTTAAGGTTTTATTTATTTATTTGACAAAGTGAGAGATCATAGTAGGCAGAGAGGCAGGCAGAGGGGGGGAAGCAGGCTCCCTGCTGAGCAGAGAGCCCGATGTTGGGCTCCATCCCAGGACCCTGAGATCATGACCTGAGCCGAAGGCAGAGACTTTAACTCACGGAGCCAGCCAGGCACCCTACTTTAAATTATCTATCAGGGACATTGTTTATCTTTGTTTCATTTAACTATTTTACTGAGGGTTTTTTTCTTGTCTTTCTTTTGAATATATTTTGCTTGACTTTCTGTGTTTGTTTCTATGCATCAGCAAAATGACCATTTCTTGTAAAGTTGCAGGAGTGGTCTAGCATATGGTGATTCCTATTCACATTGTTTGCGCTTGGTGATTTTGCTGGATGGCTAGAGCTGTGGCTGTACATATACTAGTTACTCTTTAAACTATCTCTCTTGCTGTTTTCTTTTCTTCTTCTTCTTCTTTTTTCTTTAGAGAGCGAGGGTGTGTGTGCATGTGGAGGGGAGGAGCAGAGAAAGAGAGAGAGAGAATCTTAAGCAGGATCCATGCCCAGCAGAGACTCCAAGCAGACTTGATCTCATGACCATGAGATCATGACCTGAGACAAAATCAAGAGTCAGACACCCAGCCAACTGAGCCACCCTGGTGCCTCTCTTGCTATTTTCTTGATGTTTTCTCTGTCTTTGGTTGTTCAGTAGCTGTTCAGTCAGCCCTCATATCCTCTTCAGGAGGATTTTTTCTATTAATAGGTGTAATTCGGTGTAGTCCATAGAGGAGGTTAGTTCAGTCTTCCTACATCACCATCTTGAACCAAAATTCCCCAGTAGTCTTCATTTTTATAATACATAGTAAGATTTTCATGTGTGTGTGTGTGTGTGTGTGCCATACAAAATGATGCAAGTTAGGATCCTTTTTTTTTCCCTTTTTGTGGATCTTTGGATGTAAAGGGATAAAGTAACACCAATGTGTTCCCGAGACACACTCCTGAGAAGATAATGTTGCTACTGTATAAAGAACTTTAGTTAGATGACTATTTCTATCTTTGATCTTTGATCTTTATACAGATAACTATCTTGGCACAAATAATTAGAAATTTTAATGGAATATCATCTATTACTAAACTTACAAAGAATAGACAGGGCTTTAAGTCTTCTCTTTATAAGAAATAGTAATTTATTTCACAACATTCTGAGTGTGGTTTTACAAGAAAATTATGCAATAAATTTAAAAAAAATTGAGTATAGTTGACACACAATATTAAATTAGTTTCAGATGTACAACACAGTGATTCAACTGCTCTATGTGTTATGCTGTGCTCACCACAAATATAGCTACCATCTGTCACCATACAACACTATTACAAGATCACTGACTATATTCCTTATGCTTTGCCTTTTGTTCCTATGATTTATTCATTCTATAAATGGAAACCTGTATCTCCCACTTCCATTTACCCATTTTCTTCATCCTCTCACCCCCTCTTTTCTGGCAATCATCAGTTTGTTTTCTATATTTACAAGTCTGATTTTGCTTTTTGTTTGTTTACCCATTTGTTTTGTATTTTAGATTCCACATGTGAGTAAAGTCATATGGTATTTTTCTTTGTCAGTCTGACTTACAATTTTGCGTCACTTTAGCTTTTAAACTAACAGACCATTTGAATATGGGCTAGTCATTAATTTTTGGATCTTGGTTTTCTCATAGGTAATGATGGAATGTTAAATTATAAGATTTCCTAAAGTTATTTTTGTTTATTAAGTCCACCAAACAAGCTTCCTTTCCACAAATACCTTAAATTCTACTGAGTTAAATATAGATACAGTGTTTTTCAGTGTCCATATTTTTAAAACTGTAATTTCTATAAGAGAATATTATACATGAAAATATATTCAAATTTAATATAAATGAATAATGTAACCAGGCAACACCCTTTGCAGATTTCTTTAAAAGACCTCAATGACTCTTTTCCTTTAAAATTACAGGTACAAAAAAAAAAAAAGAAAAAAAAAGAAAAGAAAATTACAGGTACATGTGGTATATTTCAGATTCATTTCCTGGAATACATTATGGTAATTTTAAGACCAAAATTGATTTGGGACCACAAACTTATTTTTCAGCTAATATATTCTTGAAGCAATTCCTGGAAGTTCTTATTGTGGTGTTATTAAGAAAGAATAATAACTATTTTTTCCATATACATTTTAAGAGGTTCACAGAACTAAAAAACATAAAGATACAAAGGAATAATCACCTTTCATCTCATTCTCCAACCTTAGGTTTATCAAATGAGAATAGGAAGCAGATAAATCTCCCCATACATAAGATAGAAGGCTGTCTGCCTGGTTTCCTGGTTGATAGAGACTGAAAACCTCTGATTTGCAAGTTAGCTGCTGAGGAAAGAAAGGATCATCTTTCTGTCTTCTCTTATACTGTGGAAGTATAGTAAACTAATGATTACTCAGTTTATTTCCAACTGTACAATTGTTAACGAAATTTCTCTAGAATTCAAACAATAGTTTATATATCACTATTCTTGTAAACCTTTAAAATTCTCCTAGATATTAGGGAGAGATGTTTTTCACATATGGTGTTTTAGCCAGAAATCAACCATTTTTCAGTTTTGTGTTACGGTTCACCAAATGTAATGAGTTGATTGAAGATTATTTACTCAAAGCACTTAAGAGTTTAGTTTAACCACATCCCGAATAGAAGTTGTGAAGACCTAGTAAGATAGTCAAAATTATTGACACTTAGATATTAAGGATATCTTTGTCAACTAAGTCCTTAGAATAATGACTTATTTTATTCTTTCATTCAGTTATTCAACTATTCTTTCATTCAACACATTAAGTACATGATCTACTTGCCAATTAGGAATCGATATTATTTCTGCAAAGTAAGTAATAGGCAGGCATCCTTCTATTTCATGTATGGGGAGATTGATCTGCTTCCTAGTTTCATGTGGTAAGCCTGATGTTGGAGAATGAAGTGAAAGGGGATTATTCCTTTGTATCATTATGATTTTTAATTCTGTGAACTTCCTAAAATGTACAGGGAAAAATAAATATTATACTTTCTTGGTAACACTATAAGAACTTTCAGGAATTGCTATCAGGAAGGTATTAGTTACTAATCAATTACTAATTAATTAAGAGATACTCAAATGAAAATAACTTATTATAATTATAAAAAATAAACTGTTGCCAACAAGTCAAATTGTTTGAGATTCCTTTGACCACAAGCTCTTATTGCCACTTTAAGAAAACATCTCTCTGCCATTAGTATTTGGATCAGAATGGTTTATGTCTCATAGCTAATTTGGGAGACAGTGTATATCCTCTGCATTTACAGGTATTGGAACTAGTTATCCACTTCTCCCACAATCTTATTTTTATAAATTCTATACTTTTCTTGGGTTGAAATTCAAACCATTCTTTAATTTGTCTGTTGAGCACTGATTAAGGAAGAAATGAGAAGAAATTGATCTAGTTTCTTCCCATATTTGAATATAAAAAATATAGCCAATGTTTGCCTGCTTTTAACTGCACAAATTCTATGGATCTAATTTTGTGAAATTATTATAGAGAGCTAAATCCTCCATATAACTTCTTTCCTAATGACCATGTTTTGCCACATTAATATTCATGCAATTAGTAGAAAATTGTCACAAACTTTGTAATTATTTTATTTTAATGACTTAAAAAGTTTAGATTTCTTGAAAGTATGAGAAGTATGCCTTTGTGAAGATTTTAAGGGAAATTAAGAGATGGTGTATCAGAGATAACTAGCATACCATTAACTTAGCACATTTTTTTTTTTAAGATTTTCAGTATCTATTTACTGTGTGGACTGAACTTTGCTAAACAGAATCAGTGAAAATATAAATGTCAGGAAACTTAGTTTAAAGATATCCAGTCTGACATTTCAGATTAAATATGTTAAATTTCTTACTTTAAATTTCTTGGAAGAATTGTTTCTAAAACACTACTTTGTCCAGAAGAAAAACCCTAGTAGATTAAGAACAGGGATAACTTGTGTTTTCTTCTTATAAACATTTAGAAATAATTCTGTCACTAAAAAACAAGTCATATTTTATGTATGGCACAAATAATAGTGTATTATTATATGTATACAGAATTTCCATCTAGGAGATGCCAAGGTAATCTGAGACCTGGATGTACAATTTTGAAATAGAGGAGAGGAGCTGCCCACCTTCCTTCCATTAGCATTTATATTGAGAACCCAACAGAGTTTGTCTAGCACAAGGGGTGAACATCAATTACAAGTTTGTTGGTTTCCATAGAGTCACATGAATGCATATCATGTTGTCTTGGAAACTAAAGTATCTATAAACACAATTGTCCCCCATTTAGATTGTGAGAGCAGCTATGGACACTTTCTTGGATTCTAAACTACTCAAACTGTATGTTCATATTTGTACTTCCATGGTAACAAGGACAAGTTTCCATTAAATAAAATGAAAAATATAAAGAATTTGATTCTTTGAATGTAGGCTCACATCTAACTATAAATGTTTCCTTTTTCTGTGTTTCTGTTTTTTTTTAGAACTATGATATAAATATAAATAACATCTATGTCTATGAAGTACGTATTACATATTTTTCACTTATTTTCAGAAATTTATAAAATTTTAAAACATTTGATGATTCAGTTAAATACTTATTTAATATTTATTTGATTATGTTTCTGAGTTAATTTTCTCTGTGATATTAAGATTTATTAAAGTAAACTAGCAAAAAAGGAATAAATTATATGAACTAGTTAATAATCCTCTTTTAGTCACAACTAATATAAACTTTGTGGTATTTTACTTAATATTACTTTCATTCCCTGACTTACATTTATTTTGTTAAATTATTAGGGTTTTTTTGTTAAAATAAATGAATGTTCTTAATATAGAAGTTAGGGTTATACTAATTGTATTAAAATTAATAAATTGTTAAAATGAAAGATTTTAGATCACAGGTCCTGTCATTGGATATATTTAACTCTTTATCTTAATTTCTATGGCAACTGAATTTTAAAAATCATACATGCTGCCTATAAAATTTTCAAATGTGGGGCTCCTGGGTGGCTCAGTCATTAAGCATTTGCCTTTGGCTCAGGTCATGATCCCAGAGTTCTGGGATCCAGCCCTACATCGGGCTCCCTGCTCTGCAGGAAGCCTGCTTCTCCTGCTACCATTACCTCTGCTTGTGTTCCCTCTCTCGCTGTGTTTCTCTCTGTCAAATAAATAAAATCTTTAAAAAAAAAAAATTCAGATGTAACAAAGTTAACTGGTAGAAATTTCCAAACCATATATTTTTAGAAAAAAGTAATATTATGTTATTATTTTTTAAATTTAAACTTAAATTAGTTAATACATAGGGTAGTATTGGTTTCAAGAGTAAAATTTAGTGATTCATTGCTTACATATAAAACCCAATATTCATCCCAACAAGCGCCCTTTTTGATGCCCATCTCCCATTTAGTGCATCCCCCACCCTCCTCCTCTCCAGCATCCCTCAGTTTGTTCTCTATAGTTAAGTCTTTTATAGTTTGCTTCCTTCTCTGTTTTATCTTATTTCTTTCTTCTCTTTCCCTGTATTCATCTATTTTGTTTCTTAAACTTCACATATGAGTAAAATCATATTCATGTATTTGTCTTTCTCTGATTTATTTCACTAAGCATAATAAACTCTAGTTTCATCCAGTTGTTGTAAATGGAAAGATTTTTGTTCTTTTTAATGGCTGAGTAATATTCTATTTTATATATATGGCTGATATATATATATTATTAATATATATTAATATATATTATATATAATATATATTATATATAAATATATATATAAATATAATATATATTGTGTATTATTTATGTATATAATATATATATTATATACAATATAAATATATAATAATTAATATATAATATATATATATTATTCTCTATATAAATACTACATTTTTTTATCCATTGATCAGTTAATGGACTGGACATTTGGGCTCTTTCCATAATTTGGCTATTGTGGACAGTGCCGCTATAAACATTGTAGAGCTTGTGTCCCTTAAAATCAGCATTTTTTTATCCTTTGGATAAATACCTAGTAATGTGATTGCTGGGTTGTAGGGTAGTTCTATTTTTAACTTTTTGAGGCACCTTCATACTGTTTTCCAGAGTGACTGCTCCAGTTTGCATTCCCACCAAAAGTGCAAGAGGGTTCCTCTTTCTCTGCATTCTCACCAACATCTGTTGTTTCCTGAGTTGTTAATTTTAGCCATTCTTACAGGTGTGAAGTGGTATCTCATTGTGATTTTGATTTGTGTTTTCCAGATGATGAGTGATATTGAGCATTTTTTTCATGTTTCTGTTAGCTGTTTGTATGTCTTCTTTGGAAAAACATCTGTCCATGTCTTCTGCCCATTTCTTAGCTGCATTATTTATTTTGGGGGTATTTATTTTAATGAATTCTTTATAGATTCTTCATATTAACTCTTTATCTGATATGTCATTTGCAAATATCTTCTCCTATTCTGTTGGTTGCCTTTAGTTTCATTTTTTGAAATGCCTTTAGTTTGTTTCCTTCTCTGTGCAGATTTCAATCTTGATGAGGTCCCAATAGTTCATTTCTGCTTGTGTTTCCCTTGCCTCCAGAGACATGTCTAATAAGGGGTTCCTGTGGCCAAGGCCAAAGAGGTTGCTGTCTTTGCTCTCCTTTAGGATTTTAATAGATTCCTGTCTCACATTTGGGTCTTTCATGCATTTTGAATTTATTCATGTGTATGGTGCCAGAAAGTTGTCCAGTTTAATTCTTCTGCATATTGCTGTCTAGTTTCCAACACCATTTGTTGAAGAGACTGTCTTTTTTCCATTGGGTATTCTGTCCTACTTTGTTGAAGATTAGTTGACCATATAGTTGTGGGTCCAGTTTTGGATTCTCTATTCTGTTCCATTGTTCTATGTGTCTGTTTTTGTGCCAGTGCCATACTGTCTTAATGATTGCAGTTTTGTATTACAGCTTGAAATCTGGGATTGTGAAGCCTCCTGCTTTGCTTCTCTTTTTCAACATTACTTTGGGTATTCAGTGTCTTTTGTAGTTCCATACAAATTTTAGAATTGTTTGTTCTAGTTCTGTGAAAAATGCTGGTGTTGTTTTGATTGGGATTGCACTGAATGTGTAGATTGTTTTGGGTAATATAGACATTTTAGCAATATCTGCTCTTCTAATTCATGAGCATGGAATGTTTTTCAATTTCTTTGTTATCATCTTTAATTTCTTTCATAAATGTTCTATAGTTTTCAGTGTACAGATCTTTTGCCTTTTGGTTAGGTTTATTCTTAGGTACCTTATTGTTTTGGGGGAAGTTATAAGTCAGATCAATTCTTTGATTTTTCTTTCTGTTGCTTCATTATTAGTGTATAGAAATGCAGATTTTTATATGTTGATTTTTGTTTCCTATGACTTTGCTGAATTCATGTATCAGTTCTAGCAATTTTTGCAGAGTCTTTTGGGTTTTCTATAAAGAATATCATGTTTGCAAAAAGGGAAATTTTTACTTCTTCCTTAACGATTTAGCCATCTTTTATTTATTTTTGTTGTCTGATTACTAAGGCTAGGACTCCCAGTACTATGTTGAACAACAGTAGTGAGAGTGGACATCCTTTTTGTGTACCTGACCTTAGGTAGAAAACTTTCACTGTTTTCCCATTGAGGATGATGATAGCTATGGGTTTTTCATATATGGCCACATACATATATGGCCATTTTGTTGATTTTGAGGGGAGTTTTCTGTGCCTCTTGGACTTGAATGCCTGTTTTCTTCCCCAGATTAGGGAATTTGTTCAAATAAACCCTCTGCCCCCTTTTCCCACTCTTCTTTTGAGACTCCTATAATTCAGGTATTATTGTGCTTTATAGAATCACTGAAATCACTAAGTCTACCTTTGTGATCTAATAATTTCCTTTTCCTTTCAACTTTATTATTTTCCCTAAATTTTTCTTCTATATCGCCTACCTTTTCCTTTTCTTCTTCCATCCTGATTGTGATTACATCAAGTTATAGCATTTTTTTATTTCAGCCTGACTAGTTTTTAGATCTTTTATCTTTACAGTCAGAGTTTCGTTGGTGTCTTCAATGTTTCTTTTAAGCCCAGCTTGTATTTTTATGACTGTTGTTCTGAATTCTTATTCAGATATATTGTTTATATCTGTTTTGAGCAAATCCCTGAAGCGATTTCTTCTTGATCTTCCTTTTGGGGAGAATTCTATCTTGTCATTACGTGTAGATTTTTGTCTTTTGCGTGTATGAAAGCATGTTATGTTTCCAGCTCCTGAGACTAATACTATGTTAAGTGATGGTCATACACTGTCCAGGGCTTAGTCCTTTAGGAAGTGTTTCTGGTCTATGCTGTGTGCACTCTGCCTTTGTGCTTTGGCTGCACTTTCCACAGCTTAGTTCTCTATAGATAAGTCTGATTTAAAAAAGAAAGGGAAAAAAAAAAGCCTGATCTAAGAAAAGAGAAAAGGAAAAAAGAAAAAGAACAAAAAAGCAAACAAATAAAAAAACTGTAAGCCTGATTCCAAAGTAAAAGAAAGAAAGAAGCCTAATCAGAGAAAATTAAAATTATAACTAATTAATTAATTAATTAATTAAAAAAAATATGCCTGGTCCTATTTTCACCAGAACTGAAGCTAATGCTTTGGAGTTCTCTATGATCAGTAGACTTGGTACACGTGTTGGGCCTGTGTCGGGTCTTCTGAGGGAGAGGCCAGCTGCACTGGTCCACAGTCAGACCCACACTAGTGAAGATTCCCCTGCTGGGATCAGGGGTTGTTTAGTGTAAGCAACTGCAGACTCCACTGGAAGAGCTGTGTTTCCCTCTGAAGTCTGACTGAGCTGGTAGAAATCAGGGAGAGTGGAAGATGGAATCACCTCTGCCCTCTTGTCCTTTGGAAGAAGAACTCAAGGTTGAGGCTGTACAGTGTAAGCCCTCACAGAAAAACAAAAAATCTCCCTTCCTGTGTCCCAGGCTTTCATCAGATCCCAGCCCTCAATCTGTCTGTACCCTGGCCATCAGCATGCCCAGTGCCACAGTTCTCCTGTGTTTTATCTCTGGCCAGTGTCTGGGATTCAAAACTCCAGATCTTGAAGGACCCAACAAAGCAAAGCACAGGTACCCTTCCCTCCCCCCGCCTGAGAAGAGCCTCACAATGCTTCATTGGGCACCATTTTGTCCCAGAAAAGCAGTTATACACCTATGCAGGTGCCTGCAGTCTATGGTGGAGCACAAGAAGCTGCTACCAGGTTATTTGTCCTCTGCACATCTCTGTCCACTACTGTTCAACAGCCACTCAAAGGCACCTGGCAGGCCTTTGGTCCTTGGAGAGGCATTATATCCTCTTTCAAATGTATTCCAAGAAGGACAGTGTTCTCTCCCAGTGTGACCCAGGGGATCCCCACACCACAGCCTCTTGTGCCAACCCTACATGCTGCTCTCTCTCTCTCACACTCTCCCTCCCTCTCTGACTTCTCTCTGTGAAAAGGGCTCTTCCTTCTCCATGGCATCATGGCTTTTCTTTCCCCCAATTTATGACTCAAACCTTACATCTGCCACATTCTCTCCCTCCGATTGTGCAGACTATTTTCTTAATCCTTCAAATTGATTTCCTAGTTCTTTGAATGATTTGACGTTGATCTAGCTATGTTCAAGGCATTGATGAGGCAAGCTCTGGGTCCCCCTACCACTCTCCACCCCCCTACCACTATCTTAACTCCTCCCCTAAGCTGCCTCTTTATTAATTCTTTCCCTTAATGTAAGTAGATGTTCATACTTCTTATATGAATAATGTTTTTTACATCAATGTATAATTATTTTTGATCTGTACTTATCATCATTCATGTAGTTAATCCGCTATTGATGGAAATTGGGGCCATTTTCAATTATCCTTTTTTAAATTATATATAATGAGCATCTTTACACATATATCTTTTGCTTACATCTATACATTTTTCTGTAGGATGGATTCCAAGAAAAGATTCATTTTTTCATATAAAAACAATATAAATAATAATACAAATTATCCTTAACAATATTCAGTGATAATAATTACATGGATAGTGTGTATTTTTTCCCTACTATTGCAAAAAAGCAATAGGCTTGTATAAAATTTTATCACATGCATACTAATGAATACAGATGTTGAATACATTTTTTAAATTGAGTATCTTAAGTATGTATTACACACACAAAGATAATTTTATTTATATATATAATCTATGAGAAAATTCACAGTAATTTTTAATTATTCAATTCAAGGAACTTAATCTTGAATTAACAATAAAAATGTGTAACAATAAATGCATTAAATATATTAGTCCTTACAAAAAAGAAACTTAAGACAACTATGATGAAATCCCTGAGTATAAGAGACAAATATTAAGCAGAGTCTCAATGTTGGGTCATTGCTATCATTGAGTAGAGAGTGAGATCCACTTCAGTTTATGGAGTGCAGTGGTGAGGTACTAATGATATTCATGAAACACAAATTAGAATTTAGACAGCCTTTGGTGATAGAAAGAGGGATAATTACAGGGGATTATAAAGAAGTGTTTTCTATTATACTTTATATAATTCAAGTTCAAGTATGGCTAAAATAAATAAATCTGTCATCTTGTGATGCATGTGAGCAATGTCAAAGTTTCATGTCAAGCAGCCATTCCATGATATTTCCAATGAGAAGAATTCAGGTTCCCCCTGACAATTTCCTCTTTCCTATATTTTTGTGTTTTTCTTTTCTTTCAGGGGTCACGTTCACTGAAATCTATCCTACTTGTCATTTATCCTACTGAATTTGGGGTGATGACAACATGCAAAGTTGTGAAAAACTTCAGACTCTGACCACTGTCGTATGTCCAAGCACTGGAACTTCAGAGATGTTGCTCTACCTATGATTATCTCAGGCATATACCTTCATCACTGAGTAAAGTTTTTCAGTATTCTCAGAGTGTCCAGTTTAGATACTACTATCGAGCATGATTGTCCTCAATGCTATTCTATATGGAAAGTGTCTAAATGTCCCAGTGAATACTTGATTTTTCACTTATTATTATTACTATTATTACTATTACTGACACTTACTGCTATTATCATTGTTATTTATTAGTGAGCCAATTTTCTGTTGGGTTCCAACCATGTACCATTTTTCTCCCAAGGTAAAACAGAAAAAGAGTGTCTTGAGGTTAAAGACCTTAGCTACTGAGAATTTTTCTAAATTATTGAGGTTTTTTTTTTTTTTTTTTTAATTATTTTACAGCTCCAGGTGCATGGCTGTGGAAAAAAATGGCATTATTTTAAATTCGCTGTTCATTTCAACCTGTGTGATGCTATGGAAACAGCTGTTGCCATTTATATTTATACACACTAGAGATCCTACCAAACCAGGATACCCTACAGGATCACTCAATGTAAACAACAACAAAAAAAGCAACAACAAAATGCACCAAAATTCAATTGCCTCCAAAACATGAAGCTTATGACTTAAGTTTTTATCCCACACATGACTCCTTGTGCTCATGTATTCATTTTTTATCCTTAGAATCATTAACCATATAGACCCTCACTATAAAAGGTGCCATAAAATGTTGGTGGACTTTCAAACTTCTGGGTTACAATAATCTCCTTTGCTATCAGAATACATTTAAAAATGGAAGGAAAGAATAAGTTTTCTAATTTATTAACAAAGAAAAGAAAAATGGACAAGAAATATTTGATGTAAAAAACATACCTAATGTATAAGATATATAGAGATTTAGAAGGTAAAAATTTGTCATTTAATCAGGTAAATATTCTGAGTATGTGGATTAACAATCTGTTAAAAAAATAAATGGAATTATGCCTTTTGGGTTCGTAGTTATTAGATGCCTCTTCACAAATGCAAGATTCTTTATGGTTTTGCTAACTCAAATAAATCTTTAAGGAAAATATGAGAGCAGCTTGAAATTTAAAACTGTATTATAATTAAGCTTGTATGAATCTTATTATAACTATTTAAACTAATGGCAAGATACTTAGGAGGAAAATAACAATCCATTATTATATCTTATTATGGATCAAATAAATATGTAAAAATAGACTCATACATTAAGTTCCTTCCTCATCAACTCAGAAATAGTCAACTCAAATGAATTATATTTTTTTATTTTTAAAGATGTTTTTATTATAGAAAAGAACTTTTGAAAGTTTCCAATGTTCTCCCTAAATGTCTTATTTTAGCAAACTAGCACCTATGTCACACAAATATTATACATTTATACTATGTGTGTGAGAGAGAAAATAGGACAAGGGGGAAGACAGAGTAAGGGGTGGAGACAGAGACCTGTGTCTTTCTTCACTTGCTTTAGGAGTGACCATCCTGAGCACACGCAAGTCCTTCTGTGACTACAGGCTTAACTCTTGAAGTGAATAAAATAATTTAGTTCTAAACCCTATCTGTGCTCAATATTGACTACTTCTTTTTTCTTTAAATTAGATTTTTTGGTTCATATCCTTTGAGATATGAAATTCATTGGCAAATGTAGATGCTCATGCAAGCAAGGTATTATGATACTCATTCTATCCATTCCTCACCCCATCCCTGGGTTTAGGAAGATCTATTTATGTTACTAAAGATTAGAAATACTTTTCCTAGAACTAAATAAGCTAAATCACACAATATGTGCTCTTTCGTATTTACTATTTTTTTTTAACTTAGGAAATAGTTTTTGAGATTAATCCTTACTTTGGGGTATATGAGTGGTTTGTACTTTTTCATTGCTGAGTAGTAAAACTTTGTGTGGATATAGTACAATTTGTTTATCCATTACCTGTTAAAGGATATTTAGATTGTTTCTGGTATTGAAGATGTTTCCTAGGTTTTAATTTGCTTCCCAGTTTTGGAGTGATTTCCAATTTCAAATAAAGCAGCTATAAACATTCAAACACAAATTATTTATGTGGATATGTATGTTTATTTCTCTTGCATAAATACCTATGGGTGCAATTGCTGGGTCATTCAAAAGGTACGTGTAACTCTATAAGATTGTCAGATCAATTCCTAATATTATCAAATTGTTTTCCAAAGTGGCCATTTAAAACTCTCAGAAATGAGAGTTATGATCATTCTAATCTCAGCAATTTGTTTACAATTTAGAATTTTTAGTGGTTGTGATTGTGAGTGGCATCTCACTGTAGTTTTAGTTGCAATTCACTGAAAACATTTGATGTTATCAATTGATATATATTTGTCATATTTATGTAATTTTGCAAGGTATCTATTAAAATATTTTGTCAATTTCTTATTTGTCTTTTGTCATTGAGTTGCAGTATTTAATTATAAATTCTGGACAAAAGTCATCTTTTATATATGTGTTTGTAAATATTTTATGCCACTATAGGGTTTGTTTTTTATTGTAATATATTTATTAAGGACCAGACATTTTTAGTTTTGATGAAGTCCAATTTATCACTTTTTTGTTTTATACTGTATTTTTGTTTTTCACTAAGAAACCACTGTCAGTTTCAAGGTTTGTAAAGATTATCTCCATGTTTTCTTTTACAAGTTTTGTAATTTAGCTATTACATTTAGTATGTGATCAATGTCAAGTAAAATTTTTTTTGGTGTGAGGTAAAATTAGTTATTTTTCATATAAATATGTATATATGTATACATATATGTAACATATATATATATGATGTTTCTAGCACCATTTACTTAAAAGGCATTTATTTATTTAAAAGACATTTATTGCATTGATGAATGGATCATATGTATGATTCAATTTCTTGACTATTATATTCCACTGAGTGATATAATTATCCTTATGTTAAAACCACTGTCTTTATTACTTCAGCTTTATTACAAGTCTTCTTTTTTTAATTAATTTTTATTAACGTATAATGTATTATTTGCCCCTGGGTACATGTCTGTGAATCGTGAGGCTTACACATTTCACAGCACTTAACAGCACATACCCTCCCCAATGTCCACAACCCAGCCACCCCATCCCTACCCCCCTGCCTCCCAGCCCCCCTCAGTTTGTTTTGTGAGTCTAGAAGTCTCTTATGGTTTGTTTCCCTCCCCATCCCTTCCTGTTTCATTTCTCTCCCCCACCCCCCTCAAACTCCCACCTTGCCTCTCAAACTCTTCATATCAGAGAGATCATGTGATAATTGTCTTTCTCTGACTGACTTATTTCGTTTAGCATAATACCCTCCAGTTCCATCCACGTCATTGCAAATGGCCAGATTTCGTTTCTCTTGATGGCTGCATAGTATTCCATTGTATATATATCATGTGTCTGTTGGCCATTTGGATGT
>CM053603.1:157418045-157431180 GCA_028646535.1 Procyon lotor | reverse complement strand
TATTTTATTTCTCCAGAAAAGGCTTTTATTTCTCCCGGAATAGATTCTCTAATATCTTCTATGCTTTTTCCGAACCCTGCTAGCATCTTGATAAGTGTCGTTTTGAACTCTATTTCTGACATATTACTAATGTCCGCATTGACTAGGTCTCTCACCATTGGTACTGTCTCTTCTTTTTTTTGTGGTGAGTTTTTCCACCTCATCATTTTGTCAAGGTAAGAGTAGATGGGTGAGAGAGAAAGATTCTCTGGAGTTCCGCAGTTATCACTGATTAATTAACTAGGTCTTGTCTGGATAGTCTCGCTGATCTTCTGGGGGAGGGGCCTGTAGCCTTGGTTCTCAAATGTCTTTGCCTGAGGCAGAATTGCACCGCCCTTGCCAGGGCATGGGCCAAGCACTTTGCTCAGGTTCGCTCTTGGAGTCTTTGTTCCCTGAACGCTTTCTGTACCACCCTGGAGGCCGGGAATGAAAATGGTGGCCTCCCAGTCTCCGGCCCAGAGGAGCCAAGTGCCGGGTGCCATGCTCCTCCACAGGCCCTTAGAGGAAAGCCATTATCACTCCCGTCTCCCTTGTCTGCGGCCGGAGCTCTGTGCTCAGCTGGCCCATGACGGAGTGCTTCTATCTGTGGTGTGGGCAGCCCCTTCTGGAGTCCCCAAACCAGCAGATTCCTGCTGCATGCTCCTGCACCACTCCCCCCGGGAGGAGGAAGGAGGGGGCGTCTCTGGAGCTGCCTTCCGTGGGGTCCCTGCTTGAAGTACAGCAGCCCTATATGGACTATATGTCTCAGTTCCTATAGTCCAAGGTAAGCCTATGTGGCATTGCACGGCTCCTTCTCTGCCGCCGGCTTCTCTGCCCCAATACCTGGGAACTCTGCTGCAATCGGGCTCCCCTGGTCCCTCGGTGACCCCACGGGTCCTGAAACCACACTGTTCCCCCCAGGGCTGAACCCCCGGTTGGCCTCCGAAGTAATGTCCCTCAGCAGAGCGGACTAGAAGTTCCAGATTTTGTGCTCCTCGTCTCTGGGGCTGCTGGGAGCCGGCCCCTCCCCCCGGGGTTCTGTTTCCGTTGCTTTAAATTCACTTTTTCCACTCCTACCTTTCTGAAAGTGGTCGATTTTCTGCTCCTAGAATTGCTGTTTTTATTCTCTTCTCTCTCCTGTTTTGTTTGCCGGCTTTTAGAGTGGTTTTCTGCCTCTTTAGCTGGACTCCTGGAACCTGGTGCTTTCTGTGCGTCCTATACCTCCATCATCTTGCCAGATCTCCTTTATTACAAGTCTTGATGTCATATAGTAAAATCCTCCAAATCTGCTCTTCTTATTTCACATAACTGTTCTATTTTCTCTGTATTTTATCTTAACAACTTTCACACATCAAAATTTTTTAAAAAAAGTAAAAGCCTTCTGGGATTTTGATTTGAATTTTATAGAATCTATAAATCAATTTGAGGAAAATTGGAATCTAAATAAATTAATTTTTCTTATTTTAGAATATCTCTAATGCATATCTCTTTGTTTAGCTTTTATATAATTTTCTCATCCATTATATGAAGTTTTCAAGGCAAAGGGCTTTCGCATATCTTATTTATTTCTAATATTTTTCTGTGCCATTTGTCTTGCATGTTTACATTATATTTTTGAATTTTTCTTTGCTAGTTATATGGCAATTCAATTTTTGTTTGTTGATCTTTGTCACTTGCCATGTTTACATACTAGTGCCAGAGTAGTTTTTTGTTTTTTTTTTTCTGGTAGGTTTTCACATATTTTCTATGTATGCAATCATGTCATCTGTGATTAAAGACAGTTTTACTTCTTCTAAATTGTATGACTTGTATTTGTTTCTATTGCTTTATTGAAATGACCAGATCTTCCAGTACAATGTTGAACAGAAGTGGTAAGAGTAAACATCCTTGATTAGTTTTCCAAAATAGGCATAAATCATTCAGTTGTTCCTAGATGATGCTAGATTTAGGTTTCATGCTGATTGTTTTTATTAAGTTGAAGTTCTCATGGATGGGACTGGAGGACATTATGCTGAGTGAAATAAGTCAAGCAAAGAAAGTCAATTATTGTATGGTTTCACTTACTTGTGGAACATAAGGAATAACATGGAGGACATTAGGAGAAGGAAAGGAAAAGTGAAGGGCGGGGGAAACGGGGAGGGACAAACCACGAGAGACTGTGGATTCTGAGAAACAAACGGGGGGTTTTAGGGGGGGGGGGGGGGGGGAATGGGTGAGCCTGGTGGTGGGTATTGAGGAGGGTGCATATTGTATGGAGCACTGGGTGTTATATGTAAACAAAGAATCTTGGAGCACTATATCAAACACTAATGATGGACTGTATGGTGACTAATGTAACATAATAATAAAAAAAAGTTGAAGTTCTCTAATATCTAGTATGCTTAAAAAGTCATAAAAAATGGGTGTTTGTTTCTTTTAAATGTTTTACTGGATCTCATTAGATGATCATGTGTCTTATTCCATTTTAATCTGATTATATAGTAAATTACATTGACTGACTTTTCAAAATAGAAATCAAACTTGCATTACCCAGGGGTGCCTGGGTCACTCAGTTCATTAAGCGTCTGCCTTTGGCTCAGGTCATGATCTCAGGGTTCTGAGATTGAACCCCACGTTGGACTCCTTGCTTAGTAGGGAGCTTGCTTCTTACTCTTCCCCTGCTGCTCCTCCTGTTTATGCTTTCTCTCTGTCTGTCAAATAAATAAATAAAATCTTTTAAAAAAATTGCATTACTGGAATAAACCTCACCTGGTTCTGATGTCCTATTAGTTATGCATATTACTTGATCTGATTTATAATGTTTTCCTGGATTTTTGTATGTGTTCATGAGGGATATTGGTCTTTAGGGTTTTTGTTGTTATTGTTGTCATTGTGTTATTATTTTCTTTTTTCTTTTTTTTTTTGTGTGTGTTATTATTTTCTTGTAATGTCCTTTGCTGATGATATTAGGTAATGCTAGCTCCAAAATATAAGGCAAAAAGTGTTTTCTCTTATAGTTTATGTACAATTATTCTATGTACAATTAGTTATTTCTTCTTTAATTTTTTTTAAAGATTTTATTTATTTATTTATTTGTTTGTTTATTTATTTATTTATTTGACACAGAGAGAGATCAGAGAGATCCCAAGTAGGCAGAGAGGCAAGCAGAGAGAGAGGGGGAAGTAGGCTCCCTGCTGAGCAGAGAGCCCCATGCAGGGCTTGATTCTGGGACCTGAGCCAAAGGCAGAGGCTTTAACCCATTGAACCACCCAGGTGCCCCAATTCTTTAAATGTTTTATAGAATGACCTTTTGAAGTCATTTAATCCTGAGAGATTTTTTTGTCCTTTGTTTTATTTTGTGTGTGGAAGGTTTATTAGCAATGATTTCAATTTTTTTTTTAAAGATTTTATTTATTTGACAGAGAGAAACACAGTGAGAGAGGGAACACAAGCAGAGGGAATGGTAGCAGGAGAAGCAGGCTTCCTGCCGAGCAGGAAGCCCCATGCGGGGCTCAATCCCAGGACCCTGGGATCATGACCTGAGCCGAAGGCAGATGCTTAATGACTGAGCCACCCAGGTGCCCCTGATTTCAATTTTTTTAAAGACTTTTTTTATTTATCTGAGAGAGAGATCAGAGTGAGTGAGAGAGAACACGAGTTATGGGGAGGGGCAGAGGGAGAGAGAGAAGCAGGCTCCCTGAGCAGGCTCTCCACTGAGTAGGGAGCCCCACAAAGGGCTCGATCTCAGAACCCTAGCATCATGACCTGAGCCGAAGGCATATGCTTAACCAACTGAGCCCCTCAGGCAGGCTCTCCTATGATTTCAGTTCTTAAAAAGATGAACGGCTATTCAGATTATTTAGTTCTTCATGAGTGAGCTTTGATGTGTGTCTGCCTTTAAGTAATTAATTTTAATTATTTTCCTTATTATCCTTTTAATTTCTCTAGTATCTATAATGATGTCTACTATTTAATATTTGATAAATCTCCTTAGAGAACCTATCAACTTATCACATCTCCTGTATATATCTAATAGGCACTTCAAATATAATATGACCTAGAGTTCTTCTTTGTTCTTTTTTCTTTTTAAGATTGATTTATTTATTTGAGAGTGATAGAGAGGGAGCACTGGAGGGAGAGAGAATCTGAAGCAGACTCCATGCTGAGTAGAGAGCCAAACACAGGGTTCAGTCTTAGGACCAAGAGATCATAACCTGAGTAGAAACCTGGAGTCAGCCACTTAGCCCACTGAGCCACCCAGATTTTCCAACTCAGAGTTCTTAATACATATCCTCTTCCAAAAACTATTTCATCCCTTAAATACTTGTAACATTATCCAACTAGTTTCTCAAACCAGTTTGTGTCATCTTTTATTTTTCCATTTCTAATTATTTTTCCTATAAAATTATTCAATAAATATTACTATTTTTCCATTGATAAAAATTTCTAACATCTCCAACATTGTTGTCACCACATGGATCTTTCCTTGCTGATTGAAGAAACAAGAACTGTTCACAGACTCTAGTGAATTCTCCACCCATTCCCTCTTTTTTTTTTTTTTAATATTTAATTTATTTATTTGACAGAGAGAGAGAGATCACAAGTAGCCAGAAGCAGGCAGAGAGAGAGGGAAAGCAGGCTCCCTGCTGAGCAGAGAGCCCAATGCGGGGCTCAATCCCAAGACCCTGAGATCATGACCTGAGCCAAAGGCAGAGACTTTAACCCACTGAGCCAGCCAGATGCCCCACTCTTTTTTAAATAGTGTTTTCAATACATCTCCCCGTGGCTTTGTTGACTGTATACCATGCACATATAGATCGGTAATCAGTCAATACTTGCCAAATATTTCATTGGACTCATCTGCAGATGTCTGGTGTGATTTCTTTCTACCCAGCCCCCTCTTTACTGATTTTATGCTCTGCTAATACTACCCACTTCAATACTCTGTCTTTCCAATTCAGTGTATTTCTAGGCTTTGTTTGAGTTCTTCTTTGTGCTACTGACTAACAATTATTTCTGAGAAACAAGCTGAGCAATTATAGAGCTCACCTCATTTTGTTCCATTTTCTCAGAAATTGCAATCTTGAGTTGCCCTGACTCAGAGACTGAAGAGAGTGGTTTTACTTACTTTGTCCAATTTTATAGTTGTTTCTGGCAAGAAGACAACTGAGAGATAAGTTAATTCTTCATGAACAGAAGTAGACATCCCACATTATTTTTGAAATATTTTTTCACTGGGTTGATTTCTGGATTGACAGTCCTTCCCCTAAATAAAGATTTTCCTGTTTTCTTCTTGCTTACATTTTCTCTGATGGTAAATCTACAGTTATTCTCGTTTTTTGGTCTGGTAATGTGTCATTTTTCTCTTGCTCCTTTTAAGGTTTCTACAAATCCTTGTTTTTCCAGCAATTTAATTATATGTTCTGTTGTTTTATATTTTTTGAGGTTAATTGAGCTTCTTAAATCTTATATACTTATAGTTTTCATATACTTTGGAAAATGTTCATGATTATTTATTTAAATTTATTTTCTGTCTTTCTCTTTCCCCTTCTACTCTTCTATTTCTTGGACTTGATAAAAAGATCTTTAATCTTTTTATATTGCCCCATAGACTTCTGAGATTCTTCATTTTTTCTGAGCCTCTCTTTACGCGTGTGTGTGTATGTGTGTGTGTGACTTTGATGCCCTGAGTTCCATTTCACTATTTTTCTGAAGTTTCTTATCTCCTACTAATCTGACCCATTGAAATTTTTGTTTTACATATTTTATTTTCATCATTAAATGTTCCATTCAACTCTAATTTTTATCTTCTATTTCATCTCTCTTGTGTTCATGGTTTCTTTTAAATTCTTGAAAATATTTAATTATATTTACAACTGTTTTCAAGTCTTCATTAGCCTAATTTGTCATTGCTGTACTTTTAGAGTCTCTACTGACTAATTGTTCTGGTACTTATCAGTTATATTTTACTTTTTTTAAAAGATTTTATATATTTATTTGACACAGAGAGAGACAGCGAGAGAGGCAACACAAGCAGGGGAATGGGAGAGGAAGAAACAGGTTTCCTGCTGAGCAGGGAGCCCAATGTAGGGCTCGATCCCAGGACCTTGGGATCATGACCTGAGTGCAAGACAGACTCTTAACAACAGAGCCACCCAGGTGCCCTGATATTTTACTTTTTTTTACACATCTAGTGAGCTCTAATCAGTTGCTGTATATTGCTGTATATTTCATATTGTTAAATACTGGATTTGTATTTCTTTAAAAACTAGAAATCTTTGTTTGGGCTGGCAGTTCAGATATATGTGGATCATCTAGAATTTCTGATATGTATTTTTAACTTTAAATAGAAATTTTAAATTCTTTTACCTATTGCCATATTGTATAGTATATAGTATACTGCCATAGTATAGCCCAGTAGTGAGACATAACCTCTATGGGGTTCTCTACTGGAACACAGTAGATTCAGCAAGGAGGCACCATTACAGTGAACAGTACTCAAACATATCCTAACTCTATGTGGGCTCTGGAGACATCTCACTTTACTGTACTAAAGTTTGATTTTGCTCACCCTCACGGAATTTTATGCTACAGATGCATGGATTAGTTGTCAGTCACAAATTTCTCACATTTCTGGAACTGTTTCTCAATGAAACTCTCTTCGCTAATACTCTGCACAAACTGTAGGCACCTTAGTCCTTTTGAACTCTCTCTTCTCAGCTCAGTGTGAAAGATGTGCTCTCTTAAAGTTACATCTCAATGCGAGATAACCTGGAAAGTGTTTTCAGGCAAAGAGCCTAGACAATTGCAGAGTTCAACTGCTTTGTTTTTGTTTTCCCAGGGATCACAGTTCTGAGGTGCTTATTGTCCAAGGTCCGAAGGCTGTTGTCTCATTTTTCTCCAGGCTATTTGTTTTTGAGACGGTGATACTCCAGTCCCAACTACTGTAATATGCCCAGAGCATATAAGCTGTTAGTGGTTTTTCACTGAAGAATGCACCTAACTTCTTGTGATTTAACTTTATTATCTTTAGAGTTTGGATAATAATACATACCTTAGAAAGGATTACTGGCTTTATCTCAAGTTGCATGATAGATAAAATACCCTGACCTTTTATTGCATTGTTTTTCCATAAAAGTGCTCTTTTTTCCAAGCTGCCAATTCCACTGGGAGTCAAGTTACCTAGGGCCATCTCAATCATACCTTGAAAGTAAATGTATGTACTTGAAAGTACAGGTTTGCTTTTGCCAACACTCCTTTCTTAGACTATCAGATAAGATTGTATCATCCTGATGTGCCAGTTTACCTGTCACCCAGTAGCCCCTCATCCGTCATCACGAAGGCTTTTGTTTTCATACTGGTTCATGTATCTCAATCTAACCTGATTCTCCTCTTAAGTCCTTTCACAGGAGCCATAAATCTACATTTACTAAATTTTCAAATTTTTTTCAACCATTTTTCTGAAAAATTTTGCACCTCTTGGTACTAACTGACCCTGGGATATTTTCTGAGACTGCTCCCTAATCCATAGATGCCTCAGTTGGAAGTTGCTTTTTTTTTTTGGTCACTTTTACTCACCTTAGTTCTGAGCAGAGTAATAATATCCGTTCTGTTTTCCATCTCCACTATCCAACCACTGCTTTTTCTTTCTCCTTAACATTCCCCTCTCTCTTTTAAAATCATGCTTTCTGTATATGTCATCCATAACACTTCTTCCAGCTATCATTACATAACTCTTGCTTACTCCATGAGATTATGCAGAATTTTAACTTCAGCTTGCTTTAATACACACACTAACAAAATTTTGATTGGTATATATTCTTTTTTCTTTGTTTTCTATTCTTTCTAATTTTAATTCCGGTTAGTTAACACACAGTGTTATATTAGTCTCAGGTGTACATTATAGTAATTCTACTGCATTGCTCAGTGCTCATTATGATACATGTACTCTTAATCCCTTTCACCTATTTCACTCATCCCCACACCCACCTCCCCTCTGGTAGCCATCAGTTTGTTTTCCATAGTTAAGAGTCTTTTTTTTGGTTTGCTTCTTTTTTCATCTTTGTTCACTTGCTTTGATTCTTAAATTCTACACACATATGAATGAAATCATATGGTGTTTATCTCTCACTGACTTATTTCACTATGTCCTCTAGATCCATCCATGTTGTTGAAAATGGCAATATTTCATTCTTTTTTATTGGTGATTAATGTTCCATTGTGTATATATTGATAGGTATATGCTTTATTGCCATTTTGTTACTTGTTTTATGGTTATTTTTGTATGTTCCTTTCTTCTCTTGTTCTTTATTTCAGTTTGTTGGTTTCTTTAGTGATATCCTTGTATTCTTTTCCTTTCCCTTTTTGATTATCTATTACTGAAGTTTGATTTGTGGTTACCATTAGGTTTGTATATGGCATCATATGCATATAGCAGTCTATATAAAGTTGATAGTTACTTAAATCTGAACCCATTCTTTACTCCTCTTCCCCTAAATTATAGGTATATGGTGTCATACTTTACATTCTTTAATTTTCTGAATCCCTTAACTAGTTTCTATAGATATGCTTAATTTTGGAGCTTTGTGCCTCCTAGTTTTTTTGTTTTGTTTTGTTTTGTTTTTTTAACTACTTTTTGTGGTCTTTCTTTTCCACTCAAAGAGTCCCCTTTAACATTTCTTGTAGGGTTGGTTTAGTGATCATATATTTCTTTATTTTTTTGTCTGGAAATGCTTTACCACTCTTTATATTCTGAATGATAGTTTTGTTGGATAGATTATTTTGGTGACAGGCTTTTTTTCTTTCAGCATGATGAATATAACATGCCACTCCTTTCTGGCCATTAAGATCCTTCTGAAAAATCAGGTGGTAACTGCTTTATTTTCTTTTGTTATTTTAAAATTCTCTCTTTATCACTTTTTGCCATTTAGTTACTATGTGTCTTGTTGTGGACCTCCTTAGGTAGGTTGATTTTTGTTGGAGGCTCTCTATATCTCCTGGATCTGGATTTGTTTCATTTCCTAGATTCAGAAAATTTTAAACCATTATTTCTTCAAATAAGTTTTCTTCCCACTTTCACTCTCTCTCATCTCCTTCTGGGATCAAAATAATTAAAATATTATTATACTTGTGGTGTCTCTTTGTTCCCTAAGTCTATTTTCATTTTTAATTATATTTCTTTCTCTCTCTCTCCTGTTCAGCTTCATTGTTTTCCATTACTCTGTCTTCCAGGTCACTAATCCATTCTGCTTCCTCTAGTCTACTATTTACTCCATTTAGTACATGTTTAATTTAAGTTATTGACTTCTTCATCTCTGGATTTTTTTGTTTTGTTTTATAACCCTTGTTAAGGGTCTCACTCTTTTCCCAAGTCTGCTGTGATTTGTGTCATGTTCTCTCATTTGGAACTCATTTCTTTGTCTCCTCATTTTGTCTAACTCTTTTCTGTTTCTCTGTGTTAAGAAGGTCAGCTATGGGACACCTGGCTGGCACAGTCGGCTAAGTGTCTACGTTAGGCTCAGGTCATGCTCTCAGGGTCCTGGGATTGAGCCCTGCATCAAGCTCCCTGCTTGGTAGGGAGTCTGCTTCACCCTTTCCTTCTGCTTCTCCCCCACTTGTGCTCTCTCTCTGTGTCAAATGATTAAATAAATCTTAAAAAAAGAAAGAAGGAAGGAAGGAAGGAAGGAAGGAAGGAATAAAGGAAGGAAGGAAGGAAGGAAGGAGAAAGAAAGAAGAAAGAGAAAGAAAGAAGAAAGAAGAAAGAAAGAAAGAAAGAAAGAAAGAAAGAAAGAAAGAAAGAAAGAAAGAAAGAAAGAAAAAGAGCGAGCGAGTAGGAGGGAGGGAGGGAGGAAGGAAGGAATGAAGGAAGGGAGGAAGGAAGGAAGGATCAGCTATGTCTCTTGCTCTTGAAGGTAGTGGCCTTATGAAGAAGAGGTCCTGTAATGCCCTGCTGAACACTAACTTCTGTTCACCAGAACCTGGCATTTGAGGGGTGTCTCTTCTGTGTGTTGCATGCACCCTGGTGTTGTGTCTGAGCCACAGGGTGGCACTTTAATTTGTTAATGTGAGCAAATAGCTTGGGGTGGGGGGGTGGTTAGAGGAAGCTTCCAAACAAATCTTTTGGTTAATGTTTTGTTACCACAGATACAAAAATAAAATCTGCCTAATTTCTCTCAAATGATTGACGTCAGTATGGCAAAGCTGACTGGGAAAATACTACACACTATTCAGCTGCAGTGTGGCAATTAGAGACATATTTACATCAATGTCCCCATGGCTGTCCTTGTGCCCTTTAACCACTTGCTGCCTTCACAGACCAAAATGTATAGGCGGAGTAAGATTCACTAGCATAACTCTTCGAAGGGGTGGAAAAGGACAAGGGATCCATAACTAAACAGGGACTACAAACAAGACGCGGCAGGATATGTGTTTTCCTAGTGAAATAAATAGGGGCACTTGAACTGAGGTCTAACAAACCTACATTAGTGTTGTGCTTTGTAGAGAGGAGAGACCTTGAGAAAGGCTCTAAGGAAATGCCTCAGGAGGGGGTGCTGGGGGAGGGGAGGGTTGGTCTCTTGACAGGGTCTGGAGACTGGCTGGAGGTTTTCTACATGTTCTCTTTCTTCCACCACCAGACTGACAGCTCTCTGTTTCTTTCCAAGCCAGAAGGCCCAAACCGGTCACTCCCAACAAATGAAAATGTCTACCAACTAACTCATGAGCACACGGAGTATTTACACCAATGATCTGACTAAAGAAATGTGATGGGCGCTCGGATGAGCTGAAAACATTCCATGAAGGTAAGCAAGGCTAGCACTTTCCCAATACGATTGGCAGACTGGAAAAAAGTCCCTAAAAGTCCCTTTCCTTGAAGACTGCTGTCCTGTGTGCAACAGGGAAGGGATGCTTCCTCTAGTCCAGTTGTCTGCATTGGCCGTCTTTCCATGTTGTGAGCAAGTTTTGTCCCTTTGTTGATAGTGGGACAGTTTGAAGCTGTCTTGGGCTTGAGTCAGACCAGGTGTTTGCCAGAGATGCAGTGGCATCACACTACAGGGCACTTTCCCTGTGTTGTCCCCTCAGAGACTTTCATTGGTAAGCAGGGCCTAAAATAGATGTCTTCCTCTAACCCGTTTCTGGGACCACACTCAAGAGTGGTGTGTTTGGTTATCTTCCCCTCTCCGTTGGGCCTATCACTTTGGAGTGGTGCTGGCCCTGTCAGGGCTGCTTGCACACTTCCAGGCCTGTGGCAGCACTTTGGATTGAATCTGACCAAAGATGTCTTGGAGGGTGCAGGTGTGAAAAAGATTGGGGGTCAAGGTGGGCCATGTTGGCAGGAATTGCACAGGTCTGTTGTGGGAGGAGACCTGGAGCCAAAGCTTGGATGGAGAGTGCATGTCTGCAGTAGAACATGGACATGGAGTAATGTCAGCAAACCAGGTAGTGAGTGTTGACACTGAGCTGGTTTCGAGAGGTGCCATGAATCTAGGCTTGGTGGGGAGAGAGAAATGGTACCCATCAACTCCTCTGTTCCTAGAGAAGTCTCTCAATGATTTATGCCCCTCTAGCATAAATTCTGAGGTAAGTAAACCAATCTCCTTCTCTCTCTCCCTAGGCATGTTTCAAACTGCTGCTTCTATGCTATATCTCTGCAGGGCTGTTTGTTGTGCTTTTATTTTATTTATTTTTTTAAATTGTCTTGTTAGTCACCATTCAATACATCATTAGTTTTTGATGTAGACTTCCAAAACTCATTGTTTATGTATAACACCCAGTGCTCCATGCAACACATGCCCTCCTTAAACTTAACTCACAACCAGGCTCACCCATCCCTCCATCCCCCCTCCCCTCTAAATCTCTCCACCTGTTTCTCAGAGTCCACAGTCTCTCATGGTTCATCTCCCCCTCCGATTTCCCTGACTTCACTTTTGCCTTCCTTCTCCTAATATCCTCCATTTATTTCTTGCCCTTCAACAGATGAATGGATAAAGAACATGTACTAAGTCTTTAGGGGTGGAGACTCAGTTTCCTTTCACCCTCCTCACTCTCCTAGAACTGTGTCTGAAGCTGGTTTTTAAAGTTCCAGGTGTCGAGCCCCGTTGAATGTAAGAACCTATGAAATTCAGCCCCTCTGGTTTTCAAAGTCAAATGTACTGAGTGTTGATGCAGCTGATGAATCACTGAACACTACATCAAAAACTAGAGATGTACTACATGTTGGCTAATTGGATGTAAGATAAAAAAAATATGGGGATTAGTCTTCTACATGTAGGTTTCTCATGCCTGGATGCTAATGTGAGGGTGTGTTTCTCTTTCCTCTCTGTCCCTCCCTGGACAGTCCCATGGGTCCATTTATCTCCCAGTGTCTCTGCCCTTCCCACCCTCTTCCATGTGGCCTCTTCTCTACATCCAGCTGTGGAGAATCTCTTCTGCCTGTCCTCAGTCATTTTCTGGATTATTAATAGACATGTGGGTATTATCTAGTTGTATCCATTGGAGGAGGTGAGCTTAGGGTCCTCCTACTCTGCCATCATACCCAGAAGTCTCTAATATACTCTCTTTTGATTTGACCAATTATTTCCATGGAACTAACAATGTCTCCATTCTTATTGAATCCAATACTTTCCTTCTTCTTGCTATTTCCTTCACAGTTTTAGTGACATTACACTTTTATGGTCTTCCTTAACAATCTCCTTTCTGGTTCATCTTCCTGTTTTAGAAAATTAAATATGCACAAAGTTCTTTTCATTTTTTTCATTCTCTGTTGAATTCACCCAGTCCTCTAACTTCATATACAACCTATAAGCTTATTCCCACTAACCTCTCTAGTCTTGTGATCTTTCCTGAGCCTAAATCACATAGGATAAGCTACTGGAAAAAACATTAGATATCTAATTGTCATCTCATAATGAATATGACCCAAATAGAGTTAATGTTCAATATGCTATCAAACACTATTACCTTCGTCACTCTTTTACAGCTTAATGTATTTGTTACATTATCTACCTAGTTGCTAAAACCAAAGATCAAAGTGCCATTTTTATTATCCCCTTTCTCATTATTATCCACATAGAATTTCAACAAAAATTATCAGTTTCCTCTCAATTTCTATTTCTATCTCCTATCACTAAAACCACGATAT
>CM053603.1:157374723-157417945 GCA_028646535.1 Procyon lotor | reverse complement strand
AAAAAAAACTAGTCTTTTCCGGAACATCCAAGTTATTTCCCATTTCTGAGTTCCTGCAGTTGCTTTTCCATGGCCTGAAGCAAACTTTTTTGACTCTAGATATTATAAACTACTTTCATATTCATTTATATTCTCATTCCTCAGCTGACATGTCAGACACACTGAGTAGTCTTTCTTTAGTAGCCCATAAAATAACATATATATTCTCACTCCTCAGCTGACATGTCAGACACACTGAGACAGACACACTGTCTTTCTTTAGAAGCCCATAAAATAACAATTATTCCTCTAATACTTATCAACATATTTGATTCAGAATACTTATTATAATCTGACTTTATGTTATTTATTCATTTTACTTTTTTTCCCTCTCGCATATTGATTGTAAGCTCCTCAAAGGAAAGGTACATTGTCTGTTATGGTTACTAAAATGTTCTCAGAACCTAGAAGTCTGCTTATAAACAAATGTTTAATATTTGTTGAATAAATGAATAAGACATCAATATTGAAGAAAAGATGTTTCTAAACTACCTTGTGCCTTGTCTTAATTGTTATATCTGGTCTAGGTCATTTTGAAATACTTGTTCATCTAGATAGCTCTATACCTCTAATCTTGCTGATCCTACCAGAAAAGTCTGCATTTTAGTTTGTCATTTCATTAGGTACAGTCTCCATGTACTTCCCTAGACTCTAAAATATGAGGTCAGGGCTCTTCTCTAAACCCCAACTGATGGCCATTTCCAATTCCTAGCTAAATTCCTTCTCCAGTTCTGTTTATTTCTATCCATATTCTGTCTGTCTCATATGGACAACTCTCTCCATAAATAAATCTTCTATTGTTCATAACTTATTCAACTTCTGAATTAATCACTTGGCTTTCCCTCTTACATTTGGCAACTTAGTATGATCACCAAAATCAGTGATGTGACTAAATGCCTTTAGGTACTTACTTATGTGTTTTTGACTACCTTTGCACACTCTTTAATTATATATGTGGATCAGTTTTCTGTGATACCTTGATTCCTTTTTATTCATCCGCCCATCAGTCATGTGTTTCCAAGTATTAGTTTACTTTTTGTACTAAAGCTCCCCAGAATTACAAGTCAGCATATATTTATATTCAAGTCTTTTCAAATATCCCTATCTTTTTCATACCTAGGACAACTGGGTGGTGGTTGTTTTTATATTAAATTGAATAAACAGTCACCTACAAAGTGTAGTTTCAGGGATGTAGAAAAGTCATTCTACTTCCAAAGCATTTTTCTGCTGCCTTCATATTCATATTTGATAAAGATGTAGAAAGAGTAGCCTGATAAAACATAAAAGTGCCACCTAAGAAGTAAAGTAGTAAACCACCTCCAGAGATTAGTCCTGGGTTCTTGAGAGCCAAAGGAGACCAAAGACTTCTCACAAGTATGTAGTTATTCTTAAAAGTAGAATCAAGAGCAAACCTTAATTCTAGATCCAATTGACCTAAAGATCTTTTTCATTCACTTAATGAATACAAAATATGAGTAATGGGGGGCGCCTGGGTGGCTCAGTCGTTAAGCGTCTGCCTTCGGCCCAGGTCAGATCCCAGGGTCCTGGGATCGAGCCCCGCATCGGGCTCCCTGCTCTACAGGAAGCCTGCTTCTCCCACTACCATTCCCTCTGCTTGTGTTCCCTCTCTCTCTGTGTTTCTCTCTATCAAATAAATAAAATCTTTAAAAAAAAAAAACAAACAAACAAAACAAAATATGAGTAATGGATCATCATCTAAATTACATATCTAATATCTACATTAGATATATGTGTTATTATTTCAATTTAAATTAAATCCTTATGGTAGCAAAAACTTAGTGAAGCTGTTCTTGTTTTCTCAACTTTTAATTCATTTTAAATAAAACACCAATAATTCTAGAAGTTGAATTATTAAAGAAATGTATATTTATACTTTAGAAAACCATAAACAGTTTCCCTTGTGCATTTCAGATTCCAGAAATACCAGCTGTTGCTGCCATGTGTTAAGAGATTCTGGCTATAGGCCCGAGACAAAACAGGTTTTTTTTCTTTGTTAGTCACAACAAAGTGAACTTGTAACAGTGTAGCAGCGTGGCGAGATGCGAGAGGAAAGAAGAAACACTTGGAACCAACCCAGCCAATTAAAACTAAGAACAGTTAGTTAAACAAAAAAATCTACTCAAGGGAAAAATATAGTGTCCTCTTATCTCAAAGTGAAATGATACTCCTCTTTCTCTCAAACTCGTGTAACAATAATATTGTTATTGAGTTAGAGTGTCATACCATGAGGTGTATTTATACACGATTATTTTTAATGCATAATTTTACTGCATGATTAATAATTGCTTGTTAAAAATTCATACTGACTCTATAGTCTGAAGACCCAGAGCAAGTATCTGTGGAGACCTATAACTTAGCAATTTTCCCTTGTGTAGATCAAATCTTGTATTCATTTATGTTTGATGTTACAATTGGAACACTTTTTTTATTTTTATTTTTTTTTAGATGTTTATTTATTTATTTATTTATTTATTTATTTGACAGAGAGAGAGAAAGAGAGAGAAAGAGAGAGAGAGATCACAAGTAGGCAGAGAGGCAGGCAGAAAGAGAGGGGGAAGCAGGCTCCCTGCTGAGCAGAGAGTCTGATGCGGGGCTCGATCTCAGGACCCCGAGATCGCGACCTGAACCGAAGGCTTTAACCCACTGAGCCACCCAGACACCCCAACAGTTGGAACACTTTAAGAACAAAAATAACTTGATAGTTTTTGGTCATTTGCCATTGCTTCTTTTGTCACCTGTCAATACAGACAAGTGGATAATTACCTATGTAATTTTATTTTTCTAATTTTTCTAAATTCCTAGACACTTGAGGGTTTTGAAACAGTAAAAAATACTGAAAAATAGAATTTTTCAAAGATTTTTCTAACTTTTATTCAAACTATTAGAAGTATGTTTCCAAATTAATAATCAGTTAGTATAAGTTTTGAGATTACATTCAACTGGAATTTAACTGAAAGATAAAACATTATGAGACAATTTGGCAAAAATGAATTTGACTTCGATTATCATCCAAAGAGATTTATTTCTGGAAAAATAGTGTTTGATTGAAAATCTCTAAGTGTTTTATTAGCCATGTCCTTCTATTTGTTAATTTCATGTTTTTTTAAAAAGTAATTGACTAATTAAAATCTGGGTAGTTCCAACATATGAAGAGAACAAGATCAATTTAAGTTCAATTTTAATTGGTTTTTCATTCTGATAGAGAATGGTTCCTAGTATAAATTTTTATTTGTCTAAGTGATGTATATTTTGTGCACTTCAGTGACATTATTTAATTGTCTCAATGATCTTAAGAAATTGAAATTCTTATTTCTTCCATTACTTCCTGGAAATCTTACATAGATCTAAGTACTATGGTAAACTGAGTCCATGATTAGCGATATACTCTTATCAAATAAATAGGACATACTGCCTGAAACGTATTTTCTTATTTTGGCTATTTCTTTCTTCAGCAAGAGGTCTTTATTTTTTCAAATCAAAACCTGAGGCTGCCTTAGGCTGTCATGATCCCGGAGTCTGGGGATCCAGTCCCACATCGGGTTCCTAGCTCCGTGGGGAGTCTGCTTCTTCCTCAGACCCTTTCCCCTATCATGCTCTCTCTCGCTCTCCCTCTCTCAAATAAATAAATAAAATCTTAAAAAAAAAAAACAAATCAAAACCTGATTTGCTGGTGAAGGAGAAGTTGATTTTTTAAAATTGTTTTTAATTTAATTTTCAATTAGATGCAGAAATCTTTGTGCAGCAAGTAACAAGAATTCAAACTCAAACTAGATTAAGCAAAGGGGTTATTTATTATTGCATGTTTTATATGGAAATCCAAATATTTCAGGAAAGGATCAACCCAAAGATTAATTCAAAGTCTCTTTGTCACTTTCTTTCCCCTATGTCTTCTTTCCTGTCTGTTTGTATGTGGAGGATTGGTTTTACTTCAGGACATCAAGGAAAGCTCACCACCAGTAATACCAGATTTCACATTATCCTAACTTGTGAACCAAGAAAGGAAAACAATTTCTTTCTTTCTCCTTCTACTTATTTATCAGTCCAGGAGATTTTGTTTTGCTTTGATTTTATTTGTTTGTTTTTGTTTTGTTTTTGGTATAATCTTAAGGGTATGTCCACTTTTGGAGCAAACAGGAAGGGGAAAGACCAACAGGTCTGTAACCTATTCCTTGTTTTAACTTGAACATGTTAAAAAATAATGACCTGGTCAAATTTCCATGTTTATAGTTGTCAAAACACCAATTTGCTTTTAATGAAGGAATTCAGGTGATACATCAAGAATAATAACAATAGTTGGGGGTGCCTGGGTGGCTCAGTCATTAAGTGTCTGCCTCCTGCTCAGGTCATGAACCAGCCCTACATTGGGCTTCCTGCTCAGCAGGAATCCTGCTTCTTCCTCCCCCACTGCCCCTGCTTGTAGTCTTTCTCTTTCCGTCTCTCTCTCTCAAATAAATAAATAAATAAAATATTTTAAAAAAAGAAAAATAATAACTAACATTTGCTGAGTGCTTGTTATATTCCAGGGGATGACAATGAAGTTTTGTGTGCATTGCTTTACGGAATCCTTGCAACAATTTTATAAAGTGACTTAAACTGTCTGAAGCCCAGAAAGCTTAAGAAATTCATCAAACTTCAAATATGAAGTGATAAAGATAGGACTCATTTGGACAGTTTAGCTCTAGAAGCCAAACGTATAGCCATTTCAGTGTCTTGCTACATACCAGATTTTTAACCTAATGCATTTTCAGACATACTGAATTATGCTTTAAAGGTCCATATCCAGACATCAGACATACTGAATTATGCTTTAAAGGTCCATATCCAGGAATGAAAAAGAATAGGGGTTTTCAATGTTATCACAGTTAGCTTGGCAACCAGTCTATCAACTAAACTGTTAATACATGTTAAAAAATTTTAGTAAATAATATAATTTACTAAAATAATATAGTAAATAGTATAAATAATATATTTACTAAAATATATTTAGTAAATAATATAATACCATAATAATATTATAGTAAATGATAATAATTAAATATTTAATAAATAATATAATAATAGAAAAAATAATTTTTATTAAAGTGAATAATTTAGTAAAAAATTACTAAAAATAATTTAGTAAATAATATACATATATACTATATATAACATAGTAAATAATATAGAATAAATAATAATATATTTTACTAAATAATTATTTAGTAAATAATATAAATAAAAAATATTTAGTAAATAATATATATTTTAGTAAATAATATATAGTAAATAATATAATAGTAAATAATATAAATAATAATATATAGCAAAATATATATATATAATATAATAATAATAAAAGTATAAATAATATTAGTAAATAAATAGCATAATATTTAGTAAATGATATGGAGTAAATAATATATAATATAAATAATTAAAAAATTAGTAAATATAATAAAATATTTAGTGAATAATAATATAATAATTATTTAGTAAATAATACATACTATATTATTTAGCAAATAATATAATATAGAGTAAATAATAAATTACTAAATAACTTGGTAATATAATATAGTAAAATAAATTTTACTAAATAATAATTTATTTAGTAAATAATATATATAATAATCTACAATATAGAGTAAATAATAATAATTTAATACATGTTAAAAATTTTAGTAAATAATATAGTAAATTATATTATTTAGTAAATAATATAATATACATGATAGCTCTATTTTTAATATTTTGAGGAAACTTCATACTATTTCCATAGTCTCTCTACCAAATGTAAATTGGTAGAGAGTTTCCACATTTCCACAAGAGTGCTCAAGGGCTCAATTTTCTCCATATCCTCAGGAGCATTAGTTATCTCTTGCCTTTTTGATGATGGCAATCCTAACAGGTGTAAGGTAATATTTTGTTGGGGTTTTGATTTGCATTTCCCTAATGATTAGTGATGTTGGGCACCCTTTCATGTATGTGGCCATTGAATATCTTCTTTGGAAAAATGTTTATTAGGTCTTTTGCCCATTTTTCATTAGATTGTTTGTTTTGTTATTGAGTTGTATAAATTCCTTATATATTTTGGATATTAACTTCTTATCAGGTAGGTGGTTTGCAAGTATTTTTTTTACCATTCTGCAGGTTTTCTTTTCGTTTTGTTGTTCATTTCCTCTGCTGTACAGGAGGTTTGAGCTTGATATAGTATCGTTTTTGTTTCAATTTTGTGCTCATGCTATAGGTGTCATATTAAAAAAAAATCACTGTCAAGACCCATGCCAAAACATTTTTTTCTACGTTTATCTTCTAGGAGTTTTATCGTATTAGATCATTAATTCATTTCAGGTTAATTTTTGTGAGTGATGTAAGACATTGGTCCAGTTTAATTTTTTTACACGGGAATATTTAATTTTCCAAGCACCTTTTATTGAAGAGAATTTTCTCTATTGAATGTTCTTGGCTCCCTTGTCAAAAATTAGCTAACATGGGTTTATGCATGGGTTTATTTCTGGACTCTCAGTTCTGTTCCATTGGTCTATATGTCCATTTTTATACTGTTTTGATTTATACAGCTTTGTAATGTAGTAAAAAATCAACTTTCCACTTTAGAGATAGTAACACAATTTCTTTTATTTTTTTGATACATTTCTAATGGAATCATAATCTTTCGATTCAAATCTCTTAAACAGAGGACTAAAATGTTTATGAAGCAATAAATAATACTTGTACATGGAAAAAATAAATCAGTATAGAAAGTTTTACAATTTATTATTTTATAAATAGTATTTATTAATATTTATTTTATACTTATTTATTTTATACTCATGGAGAAATATGTAGTGTTTCAAAATATGCATTAGATTCAATTATCGAGCAAATGTTTTGTTTTGGAGTTATCACTCAATTAAGCCATACAACATAGTATAAGCACTGAGTATGAATTCCTAAAAGTTAACTGCCTATCAGATGGTGGGAACAAAACACAGCACACACACAAAAAAACAAAAACAAAAACAAAACCAACACAACACAAAAGTCACAACTCCATGTGTATATATGTATGTTTATATTTTTGTGTGTATACATATATTTGTATATATATTTTTATATTTAAAATAAAACATATCTATTTCCCTTTAGTTCTGGCATTACAAAGAGATTAATATAAGTTAATACAAAGTCTTTTGACTCAATGATAATGATTTTAATTAAATAAACTCTATTAAATAAGTTCTATTCAACCTCGGATAGTTAAATCTTATGTAATACTTGCCTTTTAATATGTTATATAATAACTATCTTTATTGCAAAAAGTATATTCTTTGTACCTGATATTTTATGTTTTTGTGAACTTGAAAAAATTACTGATCATTTTATTCTTAAATGTGTAGACTATTCATGAATGTTTTGGGCAAACTTAAAGTACCTTATTTATCCTGATAATAATTTTATAGTAAGATATATTACATGGCAATTATTTACTATATAATGGATCTTTTAATCTTCAATAATCTTTAAGAATTAAAGTCTAGAAAATGTAACTTGTATAAAGCTATACTTTGGAAAACAAATATGATTTTTAAAATCTAAAATAATGATTCTTCCACAAGTTTGTGCAATTGTATTACCTTTGTAATAAAGCAATCAAAAGTCAGAAAAGAGGGGCGCCTGGGTGGCTCAGCGGGTTAAAGCCTCTGCCTTCGGCTCAGGTCATGATCTCAGGGTCCTGGGATCAAGCCCCTCATCAGGCTCTCTGCTCAGCAGGGAGCCTGCTTCCTCCTCTCTCTCTGCCTGCTTCTGCCTACATATGTCAAATAAATAAATAAAATCTTTAAAAAAAAAAGTCAGAAAAGAATAGGAGAAAGGAGACACAAAGAAAAGGCAGATTATAGAGATAATTATAGGAGACATTGTTTGAATGGTCATGTAACACATAAAAATTCTTAATGTGTGAAACTTTCATTCTACTGAAAGGATATTAATAGTTAAAAAATATATGTAAAATGGTGTATTTAGCCATCAAAATAAGCAAGAATCAAAGAAGAATTTAAATACTAGAGTTTTTCATTAAAATATGAAGATGCTACTAATTTAATAAATATTTGAGTTACCGTATAGACATTTCAGATGTTTGGTTTAGCATTTCAAATAATGTACCCATAGTGTTCATTAAACCAGAAAAAAGAAAAAAAAAAAAAAAACTACGGATAGCAATTGTTTCTAGTTAACTTAGTGACATTTTTGTTGGAAGTTTTCATTTAGTTATTATCAAATATCTGCATCAGATTAGAGCTGTGTTTTTAACCATGTAAAAGTCAAAGTCTGGCCTAAAAGGATATGTAAAATTAAAGGTGACATATAGATTGCATTTGTAGCCGGAATGAGAATGTAATGCTTCAGATGCTGCCTTAGGGAGAAAAAGGAATCCTTCTGAAGATTT
The DNA here is from genome assembly GCA_028646535.1 of Procyon lotor. Taxonomy (NCBI): domain Eukaryota; kingdom Metazoa; phylum Chordata; class Mammalia; order Carnivora; family Procyonidae; genus Procyon; species Procyon lotor. The sequence continues at coordinate 157,409,460 of CM053603.1, read as the reverse complement.
TTGTGGTTCCAAGTAGTCAAATAAATCAGGATTGTGTGTTTACCAAACTGAATTATATGCATATCATGGAATAAATCTGGAATGTTAGCTACAATAATTACTATATCCAAACAACATCAATATTTTATTTACTAATAGTAATGTATAGCACAAGACAGGTCATAATGTGTTTACAGAAGCATTCAGGCAAGGAAATCAGACATGGAGCCTTATTTGGCAGAGCAGAGTATACTGATTATACTCAGAGATTGTGTATCATCTCTGAGACCATAAATCTATGTGGAAAAATTGAAGACTGGATTTTGATAAGGTATTATTAGAATTTACAGAGTTGCAAAATATATAGCCTACATACAATCCCTGGGAAATAAAATCTATTTCTCCCCACTAGAAAAGAAAGTGATATTTTCTTTCTGTTTTTCTTTAGGGTGCCATTGGTCTTATTTTTAAAACACCATTTTAAATAATATAAATATCATTTTTAAATTGATATGCCTTTAGGAAATTTGGGGAAAATATTTTAAAATTCCACTACATAAAGTGGTTATTTTTAACCTGGGGTCGATATCCCTCTTCTCATCTGGAATTTTGGCTTAACAGAGTGATATCTTGCTCCTCATTATGGAAATATGAATGTTCAAGAAATAGAATTTTCAGTTTTTGTCAATTCTGCAGAAACAAAATTAGGTTTTGTAACTCTAAGTCTAGTGATTTTCATTCTGTGCCATACCTTATTTTCCTTTAATGCAAAATATCAGAATACTAGTTGACATTATAAAATTAAGTGAGAGTAGCCTATCAGCAGTATTCTTTACCTCACTGAAAAATAAAGATATTGAATTAAGTTATGTTCAAGTGTTTTGCCAGTTTTAAAATGTTATCAGTGTGTAAGCGCAGCTGTGGGGAAACTGGTCTCATACATTTCTGGTGCAAATTCCAATCGGTAGAATGCTTATGAAGAAGAATTAGGCAGTATATAACAAAACAACATTTGTTATGACCCCTAAGTTACCCTTTTAGTAGTTTATGTTTTGAATTAAAATACAGACTTAAGGAAGACTAGAATGAACCATGTAGTGTTGAATTACAATTGGCAGGTAGACCACAGATACTACAGTAGAAGAGATGTTTATAGATATGTGTGAATGCATGGAACAATTTCCTAGCTCTGTCCTCTGATACAGCAAAGAAGTCATGAGCTTTTCACTAGCTGTGTGTACAATTATTGTCCAGATTTGGGGTCCATATAAAAGTCTCTACCAAAAGGAACTAGAGATCCTTTATGAAATGGCTGTTGCTAAGACTAGATCAACTGATTCTAGATGAACCAAGAACACCCTTTTGTGCCAACAAGTCAGGAAGTATTTGATGAATGATGGAAATATTTCAAAAGGACATAAGGAGTGCTTACTGGGAAGTTAATGACAAATTGAGTATCAAATAAATAATATAAATAAATAATTATAATACAGTGAACACAATAAGAATCTATGAACTCTTATTGATATAAATTAATGAGTGCAAACATATAAATAAGAAGGGAAGGTTCTTCCTTACAGTAGAAAGACAGTTAAAATATGTAGAAAATGATGAAGTTATAAAAATTGCAGTATGACTACCATAAAGATGTTAGTTGACTCAGGCAAGGATCATTAAGGAATGCTAAAATTAACATTTGTAAGTTTTATGATTAGTAGCTTATTTGTAATACTATCAAAGTATATCACCATAGGATACTCGTTGATTACAATGTGGAAAATAATTTTACAGTGGAAAAACCTGGCAATCTTCACCTTAACTGAGTGATTAAAATTAGGATCTACAGTAGTGGGACAAATAGGCATCATGAATGTCTTGATTAAGATGCATGGATAAAAACACAACATCTCTTCTGGACTGTTCAATCTATAAATGCAATCATTGAACTTAATCATGAAGGATTATACACAAACCACTATTGAAGGATATTTTATGAAATAACTGATGCAAAATGTCAATGTCAGGAAAAATAAAGAGAGACAGAAGAACTGCTGGAGATTAAAGGAAAGGGATGGCAAGTGAATGGAACACCTGACCTGGATTTTCTTTTGATAAAAAGGAAATTGGGGGGACACTCCAAAATCTCCTGCTTTGATAATTTTATTATTATACATGAGAGTGTCTGATTTTCTAGGAGGCATACACTAGTAACATATTTTGGAAATCTACCCTTCACCTAGATTACTAGAATAGTATTATTCTCACAACATTTTATTAAATTCTCAATTACTTTAAATAAAACATTAAAAATACATTTTTTAAAAGATTTTTTTATTTATTTGACAGAGAGAAACACAGCTAGAGAGGGAACACAAGCAGAGGGAATGGTAGTGGGAGAAGCAGGCTCCCTGCTGAGCAAAGAGCCTGATGCGGGGCTCAATCCCAGGACGCTGGGATCATGCCCTGAGCCGAAGGCAGATGCTTAACAACTGAGCCACCCAGGCGCCCCTAAAAATACATTTTTATTGCAACATTTTAACTATAATACTTTTGCTTATCAGAGTTCTTACAGTTTAAACTTCACGAGTCATCCTTTCTTATTTTGTATATTAAATAACTTTACCAAGTCACTTATTAATATAAAATGCGTAATTCTTTTTAATGTATGTAGCATCATACTTTCTATCTTTTGCTTCTACAGCAATAAATGGTAAGTAATTTAATAAGTTGTTTGATATCACAGAGGTTAATAGTTTGGGTCTAGGTTCAGAGATCTGAGTTCAAATCCCCACTATACCACTTTCTAGCTGTGTATTCATGGACAAATTATTAAATCTATTTACATTTAGGTTGTTAATTTTCAAAACGTAGATCTTATTACCTAAATCATTGACTCCCACCAACATCACAACCATTGTGAATTAAAATGGGGCACTCCACAAGGTGAACATAGGCTTATGGCTAACACAGCAGTAAATGTTTGTGTGCCAGGCAGAATTTCACGATGGCCTTCAAATTCCCACCTCCTGATATACAAGTCCTTTATAATTCCCTCTCCTTGAGTGTTAGGAGAGCCTTAGATATGACTGGATGTCACCCCCACGAGTGGATTACACTGTACAGCAAGAATAAAGAGATTTTGCAGATGCAACTAAGGTTCCATATCAACTGATAATTGAGTTAATCTAAAAAATAGATTTCTGTAGTGGGCCTGATTTAGTCATTTGAATCCTTAAAAAAGGACTGAGCCATTTAGGAGAAGATAAATTCTTCTGCTGGCTCTTAAGAAGTGAGTTGTCACATTATACAAAAACTTGTGAGATGGCCATGTGACAAGACTTGCCGGGCAATTTAGAGGCTGAAAGGGACCCCCTGTAGACAGTCAGCAAGGAAATGTGGAACTTTCTCCTATAACTGCAAAGACCTAAATTCTTCCAACAACTGTATGAGCTTCGAATAAGAGAGTTTAAGCTCCAGAAAAAAACCATGCTTAGTCCATAACTTGCTTGCACCATTGGGAGATACTGAATGGAGGACCTAGCTAAGCTCTGGCCAGGTTCCTAATCCACAGACACCATGAGTTACATGTTAGTTAAAACTTCAAAGTTTGTGATAATTTGTTGCATAGCATAGATAATTAAAACATACATGTTATTATTATAATTATATCACTCTCTATCTGTATATGAAAATCTATGACTGACTCTATGATGTCATTCCTGATCATACGGTAACTATACCTGGCATTCAGTTTAATTGTTTTATATAGTAGAAGCATATACTCTATTTTGATATTTAAAATTTGGATTTCCAAGTTCTTTCATTCTATTAATAGGGTTTTTTAACAACTATTAAATATAAGACCTACCACAGAGCCAAAATTTATCTGTTAATGATTTATTACTGAGAATGGCTTAAAAAAAGCACAACTTTCCTTGTATGGTAATCACATATAATATTTTTTAAATAGTGAGTAATAATTCTTTATTTACTTGTTATCAGGCACACCACAATTTAATTATCGTTCTTTATTTACTTGTTATCAGGCACCACAATTTAATTATCATTATCTATATGTGTAAGCATACTCTGAAGCACATTATGATCCTTCAAAAAAAAACCTCTTTAGTATAGTTGACACACAATGCTACATAAGTTTTAGGTGCACAATATAGTGATTTAACAACTCTATATAGTTCTGCTGTGCTCATCACAAGTGTAGCTACCATTGGCACCATGCAATGTTATTGACTATATTCTCTATGCTTTGTCTTTTATTCCCATGACTTATTCATATCATAACTGGAAGCCTGTACTTCCCACTCCCCTTTTTCACCCATTTTCCATCCCCCTGTTCCCTCCCCTCTGGCAAGCACCAGTTTGTTCTCTGTATTTATAGGTTTGATTCTACTTTCTGTGTGTTTTTTCATTCATTAATTTTGTTTTTTAGATTCTACATATAAGTGAAACAATACAGTATTTGTCCTTTTAAAAAAAATTTTTTATCAAACTTTACTTTTTAGCACAGTTTTAGATTTTCTAAAACAGTGGAGAAAGTGCAAAGAGTTTCCAGTTTCCCCTATTATTAATAACTTACATGCATTTGTTACATTAAATGAACAGATATTGATACATTATAATGAACTAACACCCACAGTTTATAGATTTCATTAGTTTTTACTTAATGTCCATTTTTGGTTGCAGAATCCCATCCAGAGTACCACATTATATTTAGTTGTCACTCTTTTTAGGTTCCCTCTATTGCCCCCTTTTACTTTTCTTGCTCTTCATAACTTTGAATGTTTCAAACAGTATTCAGGTATTTTGTAGAAGGTTCTTCAATTGGGATTTGATGTTTTTTCATGGTAACACTAGAGATTTGGTTAACTTGTGAGGAAGACCACAGAGCTAAAATGCCCTTGTCATTATGTTATATCAAGTGTATTATCAACATGATTTATAACTCTTGATGTTGCTATATATGTATATATATAATAATTAAATAAATGGGTGATGGATAGTGAGAACCAGGCTTCTCACTATTGAGTGAGGCTTTACAGATAAGCAAGAGAGGGAAGCTAGAATGATATAAATGAGAATGGACTGGAGACATCAGAATAAACTCAAGTTTTTATTAGTATAGATACAGATGCTTACATATAGAAATATGTATAGATATGCTTATGTATATAGGGTTGTATAAATACATATAATTTTGCTCTTGTTAGCTTAAAAGGCAAAAGAAATGCCATAAAACTAAAAAAAAAATTAGAACACCCCAATAACAATGAGCACATCTAGTGTCCAGTCCCATTTTTTTATATTATTCTCCAATTCTCCCTGTTGAAATAGTTGGCTCTGGGACTAGGGCAGCATATTCACAAGATGAGCCCATAGCATCTTATAATGAAAGTAAGAAAGTTCCCAAACACACACACACACACACACACACACACACATCTATAGTAATAGGGACATATGTCAAAGAAGTACAGGAGCCAACTGAATGAGTCTCCTCCAATATTCAGGCAAAGCTGAAATAATTTGGATTATCTTAAAATAGCATAATGCAAAATATAATATAAATACCCATGAACCATTAAGAATATAAATGATTGAATACATTGCAAAATTAATTAATGAATAAGGAAGAAGAGACAAATCTCTCATGTGGAAGTATTCCAAATACTTTATGTAAATGTTCCACCCTTAAAGTAGCAGAATATAACTCCCCACTCCCTAGTATGGGCTGGACACAGTAACTTCCAAGTTACACAGTGTGCAAATGTGAGGAGGGAGTAAAATGGGAGGGAGTAACTTAACAGAGAGAATATTCTTTAGGTGAGTAAAGCCAACAAGTCATAAATCCTTTGTTATTTTGATTATTTATTTTATCAACCTAGAGTAGGATCTGAAATTTATTCTGAGTATATTGTCAAATTTGTTAGTATGCTCTGTCACAGGATGAACCAGGACATTTGAAGTGAGAATGCGTAACTAAAAAGGATGTAGAAAGAGATTGCATTTTAAGGTTCTGTCTTGCAAGACACATCGCCACATTTTTAAAAAATTTATGGATTTAGAAATATGTAACTTAAAAATGATGTAGATTTGTTTAAACTTGTAAAAACCTGTAAAAATAATTCTGAAACAAATGAAAGGATCTACATATAATATTTTCTCTAGTATTATGCACATTTACCTTACATTTTAATACCTCTTAATTGATTGAATAGATTGAATAGATAGTCTTGCACCTATAGATGTTCAATAAATAATTTTTATATGATTTGATTATGACTTCATTGAGCAGAAAGAGTGCTGTAAAGTGATTATTCATTTTGGCATATTATTTTCTGCCCTTTAAAAATGGAGATTTATGTATGTGACGATTGCACAGTTTTAAATGATAGTTCTGTTAATGAAAACCCAGTTGGTCTTTCAGAAAAAAAAAATGAACAAACTCTCTTCTTTACCAATTAGAAATCAAGAGAATAAGGATTTTAATAAGCCTCCTGGGAGACTTGTCTTTTGTGTCTTTGATAAATACATGATTATAAGGACAAATTATATGAGTAGCAATAATTCCCCAGTAATGTGATCGTTAAAAGAACTCCCAACTGCAATATATCAGTATTAATTGGGGACAGATGATCATTTTAGTGACATGTTCAAGTCATTATCCATATTTCAAAACGTCATGAATACCTGAATATTCTTAATTATGTAATTATTTTTTAAAGATTTTCAGTGCAATGATCTTAATAAGGTTGTTTATTTTGAAACTACAAAAAATACAAAAAATAGAATTAAGCATTATTAAGACTATTTAAGAACATATTAGAGGAAAGTGAGCCAAATATTAACTTTTAGTTTTAGATGTAGAAAGTCTTTAGCACTTACTATAATTAAGGGGTATATTACCAGTTTTGTTTATAACCAAAAAGCAAACATCAATGTGTGTATTCGGAATCATTGATCCAAATTACGTTATATTCAAAATACCAAATAATGTATGCCCTCAAATCCCTATAAAAAATCTTATATTTTCTAACAATTATTACTTTCTGCATATGTAATTTATTTAATACCCGTGTGTATTTTTCTCCATCTATGAAATGTAAGCTACAATGTCTCTACTGTATGTAGGGTTTCCAAAGCCAATCGAATTTATTCACATCTTCTTTCTATGATTAATTCTGTGTTTCCTTGTTTTGATTATGTTATTGCACACATGTCTTATTATTAATCTTAACAATATGGCAAACTAAGTTTTTAACGTAGATTTAGTTCCTAAGTTCCAACCTGTGCCCTTTTTTCTAATACAACATTTAATAGTGCATATTTTAGTATGATTCCAAATTTTTGCCACAATGTATTTATGCTCCTCTCCTTTTGCAAAAACAATAAATTTCTTCTGCACTTTTCAAAATCCATATTCTCTCTACTAACACCTTTTGCACCTCTCTATTCTGGTTCTCTTCCTACTTCTCTATTTCTTCTTCTTTTTTCTTTTTTAAAAGATTTTATTTATTTATTTGACAGAAGGAGAGAGATCACAAGTAGGCAGAGAGGCAGGCAGAGAGAGAGAGGGGAAGCAGACTCCCTGCTGAGCAGAGAGCCCAATGCGGGGCTAGATCCCAGGACCCTGAGATCATGACCTGAGCCGAAGGCAGAGGCTTTACTCTACTTCTCTATCTCTACTTCTTCTTTTTTAATTTGATAAATTTCTTTCTTATTAAAATTCTTAAATATTAAGATTCTACAAGCTCTGCTAGTTATTCATTTTCTCTTCTAATTTCTCATCCTACTGCTAGTGATCTTATTTCCACATTCATTAATTCATGAATCTTGAAATGATGTTTCCCCTGTCTTGAGTTTCTCACATTGTTTTAAATCTTTTTTTTTTTTTTAGATTTATTTATTTATTTATTTGAGAGAGAGAGAGAGAGAGAGAGCACAAGCAGAAGAAGTGGCAGGCAGTGGAAGAGGCAGTCTCCTCACGGAGTAAGGACACCAACATGGGACTCAATCCCAGCACCCAGGGATCATGATCTGACCGGAAGGCAGACGTTTAACAGACTGAGACACCTAGGTGTCCATAAATCTTACAGTTATATTATCTCATTTGATCTTCATAACAACTGTGACTAGTGTTATTATTATTCTCTAATTTCAGATAAGCAGAGATGTGGGGAAGTTGAGTAGCTTTTACAAGGTCAAGCGGGAAAGTGATAGAGTCAGGGTTTTAACCTAGTCAATAGCACTCCAGTTACTGTATTCTGTGGATGTTTTCTCCACCTTGAATTTAACAAATCAGTTATTTTCCAAATACATATGTTTCTTGCTAGTCAGTAACCTAATCACTCAAAATAGGATTGCCATTCTTGGGGTGCCTGGGTGGCTCAGTGGTTAAAGCCTCTGCCTTCGGCTCAGGTCATGATCTCAAGGTCCTGGGATCAAGCCCCACATTGGGCTTTCTGCTCGGCAGGGGAGCCTGCTTCCCTTTCTCTCTCTGCCTGGCTCTCTGCCTGCTTGTGATCTCTCTCTCTGTCAAATAAATAAATAAAATCTTAAAAAAAAAAAAAAGAATTACTATTCTTTTCCCTTATTATCCAAATTCAATAAATTCCATAATTTCTCATTTACACCTGACTTTCCCATCTAACCACTCTATTCCCACCTCCACAGCTTTAATTTTGTAACTTGCAGTCCTTTACTTCGGTGATCACAGTCACATCCCAACCCCGTGATCAGTCTCTTCCTTCATCCCATTTCCAGTTAATCAATCATCATACTGTTTATATTGGTTTATCAAAGAAAATCTATGTCTTTAACTGTTCAAACCATTTTGTTGAGAGGGCAGCATTTTAAATATGTCTATGCCTCAAATCAGCATCATGGCCTGTGGGAGTGTATGGCCAGGTCTACCATATTAGTCCCAATGATAAATTAAGAAGCAACACTAAAACAAAATATAACTGTGGCACAATGAGCAAAATATTATATGGTAATTACATGGACACTTTATGGTTGACAGGGGCCCAAACCCCAGCCTAACGATATCCTGAGTTTCTTTGACTTAACAGATTTTTCATTCTTTGTAGACTTCCTTGATCATTTCCATTGGCCCCCTACTTGAGAAAAAAAGGAGAAAATAAAAGGTGACTTAATGACTGACTTCTACCCCTGAGCTTGTGACTACACTTTGTAGGGCCTGTTATTTAGTTTTTATTAAACGAATTGAGAGCAACTAAAACCATTAGAGCAAACTAATCCTGATTTTCCATTTTCAATCCTCCTCTATTTTCAGAACCAGAGCAACTTTCACAGCAGCCTACTCACAAACTTTCAAAACCTTACCCCAGTGTTAACTCTGCCATGTCTCTAACACATTCTATGTGAAATTCTCTACATTCTGGAGACACTGTGGTGCCTTCTTGCTCCTGTGCCTGGAATATTCAATTCTTTAACAAAACCCATTGAATCCTGCAAAACCTACCAAAAATAGTGTCTCTTCAATCACGGCTTCTACCCAACTTTCCCAAGCAGTCTGCAGATTTATACTCTGCATGTTGTTTTTTAAGGCTTCTTATACTTTATTGTCATTTATCTGTCCCCCTTTCCATTTCCTTCCTTGATAGAATCTCAATGGCAAGAATTGTGTTTCTTCGATTCATTCTCTATGGCATTCTCTCTTTTCCATTTCTGCCTTTATATCACTTTTACAGCTGATATCACTTGGTCTATGGAGAGTTTCCACTCTTTCTTCCCCTAGATGTTGCTTGTTTTATGGCATTCACTACTGTTACTTTATAGTTATGTTTTTGTCTTATTTTTATCTCTTCACCACCTCCTGCCCTCACCATTAAACTAGCAAGTTCTGTGAAGATAAGGATTGTATCTCACTGATTTTTATTTCCTCTAAAGCCCCTAGCACACTGTTAGATATTTAATAGTCTCAGAATAATTGTCTCTAAAATAATGTTTCTAAAACCAGCCCAGAGCTCGTTTAACAGATTGTTGATGATCTTCACATTTTAGGATCTGTTAGCCTTTGTTATAAACCATCCTACAACCAAAGCAAATTCTAATTATTTTCCTTGATGAATCTTGTAATTCAATCAATCTCATTTTTATGTACAATTTAATTTGTAATTAATCAAGTACATACATAGAAACTGACCACTAGAGTTTGTCATTAATAAAAAAATTACTAACATTACCATATTGAGCTGAAATAATTCCAACTGTAAAAAAGAAAAGACAGAATAAAGCATTTAGCTAGTTTATGTTATTTTTTAAAGATAAACACACAGTTTCCATTAACCATTATTTTTTCTTTAAATAGCACCTTTCTAATAACTTCCCAGACTCTACCAGTGCTGAAATTAGGACAAGGCACCATGGAATGTGTTAGTCATTGGTTATATTTTAAAATTTTATTATTTCCCCAGGAATACTAACAAATTATTGTTGTCCTACTTCTGCTATCTTTAGATTTTTTTGGTTAAAATACATGTAACATTAGCCAATATTTCTTGCATGTGTATCTGTTTAATATATAGGATTTTATGAGAACACAAAAGAAACTATTCAAAACTATGTACTTCTGGGGCGCCTAGGTGGCTCAATGGGTTAAAGCCTTTGCCTTCGGCTGAGGTCATGATGTCAGGGTCCCAGGATTGAGCCCCATATCAGGCTCTCTGCTCGGTGGGGAGCCTGCTTTCCCCTCTCTCTCTGCCTGCCTCTCTGCCTGCTTGTGATCTCTCTCTCTTTCTCTGTCAAATAAATAAATAGAATCTTAAAAAAAAAAAACACAACTATGTACCTCTATTAAGGTTGTGATTGACTATGGGAAAAATGACCAAAAAGGTGATGAAAAAAAATCTCAAACAGCTTATAAAATGGAATATTGGGGGACTAAAAGTAACGTGATGATGCTAGCATGACATTGGAAATCCTTGTGTAATTTTTCAAAAATAAAATATACACTTTATAATTTTTTAAAAGATTTTATTTATTTATTTGTCAGAGAGAGAGAGAGCGTGAGCAGGGGGACCTGCAGGCAGAAGAAGAAGCAGGCTCCCCGCTGAGCAAGGAGCCCATTATGGGGCTCTATGCTAGGATGCTGGGGTCATGACCTGAGACAAAAACAGACACTTAACAGATTTAGCCACCCAAGTGTCCCTAAAATGTACATTTTTTTTAAAATGTACATTTTTAAGAAGTTTTGATTTACAGAAAAACAGAGAGGCAGAACAGACGGTCCCATTTACATAGTTTCCCCTATTAATGATAACATATAATTATGACGCATTTTTATAATTAATTAATGAACCAATAGTAATATATTATTATTAATGAGTCAAGTCCGTACTTTATTCAGATTTCCTTGGGTTTTACAATATTTTTCCTGCTCCAGGATCTCACCCTGAATACCGCATTCCATTTAGTAATCATACTCTCTTAGGCTTCTGTTTGTTAAAACAGTTTCTCAGTTTTCTTTGTTTCTGATGATCTGGACAATTTTGTGGAATACTGATATAGTTTTTGTCCCTGAACTGGGATTTATTTGACATTTTGACTAATTAAATGAGGGTTATAAGTTCTTGGTAGGAAGACTACAGAGATAAAGTACAATTATCATCACATCATATCAAGGGTAACTACTACCAAAATAACATATTGCTGATGAAATTGACCATTGTCTCTGGGTTAAGTTGAAATGTTTGTCAGGTTTTTTCACTTAAAAGTTACTCTTCCCTCATCCTCTTTACACACATACTTCATACTGTACACTTTGGAAGAAAGTCACTATGTACAGCTTGTATTTAAGGACTGGGGAGCTGTGCTCCATTTCCTTAAGGCTGAAGTATCTACATAGATTATTTGGAATACTTCTTCATGGGAAATTTGTCCATTAAATTTCATTTGTTTATTTACTAGTTTATTTATATTAGTATGGATTCATGGATTTTATTTTATAAGTTGGGTGAAAATATAATACCATTTTATTTATTTTTTTGCTCCAATTGTTTCAGTATTGGTTATGAGGAGCTCTTTTATCCACTCCTGTATCTCTTATACATATTACCATTATTGTGTTTTTGTTTGTGCTTTTGTTTTTTTTAAAGCAATTTCTTACTTTCTGACACTACGAGATAACACAGGATTATCTTGTCTATGTTGTGCTATAGGAAAGTACAATTTCTTTAACTTCTGTTAGATATGTTCTGTTTTTGGTTAATTTTGTAATTTGTTAATTCTGTAATTTGGTTAATTTTTGGTAAATTCAATTCAAAATGCTTTGAATTTTAAAATATGTTAAAATATTTATTTTCAGAAAGCATTCTTAGTTCATATAGTTTCATAGTCCTTCCTATTGTTAATGGAAGGGGAGAGAAAGGAAAAAAAAACATAAATTGATAGGTTTGCTCTATTGCTTTTGCACTGACATATCTAAATCTTAAATGTATTACTAAAATGTCAATATTTATACTGAAGGAAAATAAGAAAAGGTATTTAAATTGATGGCCCTAGGATGTTTCATTTTCTTGTTCATAGGAATTATATACTTTTCCCTTCTCCAAGAGGTTTGCCAGATAGTTTTAATCTCACCTACCCATTCCCATAATCACTATTTTGTATTATTTTGATTAAGCTATATTGAACAGAGCTATTTGCCCTGAAAGGGTCCTGGGCTACATCTATCCTTCACCTAGTTTTTATGAATGAGACAGATTCAGAAAGAATATCAATAATTTACTCAAAGTCAACCATTCATTTGTGTGCTCTGACACATGCATTACTATTGGATTTCAAAGCTTGTTTTTGCCCTACTACACTGTGGTTCTTTATTTAATGTTTTCTTGATTGTTTCCCTGCTGATAAATTTATTTACCCATTGAGGTCAATACTAACTGTAGATTAAGTCTTATTTTTAGTCTAAGTAATCAATTTGGATATGATTCACCAGGAATAAAATATCTTGAGGATTGTAGTTTATTAAATCAACATTAAACTTAGCCTTGGTGCAGTTTCAGTCTTGACTGTGGTAACCAAATTCCAGTAACTGAAAAATCTACACCAAATCCTTGTGTTGCTGTTTCTTTCATCTTCAGAGATTGAATTTCAGGCCTGAAGACTAAATTTCTCTAAAGGGACCAATTCCTGCTTCTGAACCCCAATCTCCCAATAAGTAAGTCTCCCTTCTCTTTTCCTACTCCTCTTCTCTGGTAGGAGAGATACTGGAGATATAAGACTGAAAAGACAAGTTCCAATTCCTTGAATTTACATTCCCTATTAACTGTTATGGGGAAGCCCAATCTATCTGTCTGCTTAACACTTGCATACACATCTTGCGTTGAATGAATTTATAACTCTTCTGTTCACTGCTATTGGAACTAAACATTCTGTTATGACCATCCTAAGAATAATGACTATCGTTTTTTTTTTTTTAGATTTTTATTTATTTGACAGAGAGAAACACAGCGAGAGAGGGAACACAAGCAGAGGGAATGGTAGTGGGAGAAGCAGGCTTCCCACAGAGCAGGGAGCCCGATGCGGGGCTCGATTCCAGGACTCCGGGATCATGACCTGAGCCTAAGGCAGCCGCCCAACGACTGAGCCACCCAGATGCCCCAAGAATAATGACTATCTTAAGAATAATCAATTCCCTGGCCTTCTCTAACTACAGTTTAGGGACTATTAACTTCTGTAAACTCTGTCCTATCCTGGCTTTGCCATATTTATCTGACTCTCACTAACTGAACACCATTTATTATTTAATGTTGTTTATAGCAATAGTCTTACCATGTAGTAAAACAATTATAATTGTTTACTACTATGTAATAAAACAATATTATAATATAAATTTGAATGAAATTGCTGTACTGCCTCAGTCACTATCTCTAATTACTATTATTCACTCCATTATATACTTAATTACAATAATAAGGCTCACAAGTATTGATATTCTTTAAAAATGACTGTACATATTTCTAAAATAAGTGTATATGATACTTAACTAAATAAAAATGAGATTTTCCATTTCATCATTACTAATATTCTCCATAAGAAAACTAAAATATTGTTATACTAATTGGAACTAATGACCAATAATTCTTTTTCTCTTAAGGAATTCCTTTAGAGAGGCGCCTGGGTGGCTCAGTGGTTAAGCGTCTGCCTTCAGCTCAGGTCATGATCCCAGAGTCTAGGAATCGAGCCCCACATCGGGCTCCTTGCTAGGCAGGAAGCCTGCTTCTCCCGCTACCATTCCCTCTGCTTGTGTTCCCTTTCTTGCTGTGTTTCTTTCTGTCAAATAAATAATAAAAAAAAATCTTAAGGAATTCCTTTAGCATAATTTTAGTTTTCCCTTATGTTTTAAGGATTATTAGTTGCATCAGGGATCCAGCATAAGTATATAAAGTATATAAAGCCACTTTCCAACTCTACATGTTAAAAAAAAGGGCAATAAAAGCTGTCAGATATCATGAGTAAAGCAATTTTTGAGAAAGTCAAATTTTATTTGCTATTTTGCCTGCTGAAATGACTGTCTTCATCACTAAAAAAGTCAGTTCTATAAATTTTTAATAAGACCATTTTCCAAACTAGGTATTACGTCTGGAAAAAATTATTCAAATGATGCTTTCAAGTACGTAAATGTATCACTATGAGTTAAGTTTCATGGATTCTTTGTTGAAGAAAAAATGTGGAATCTCAAATTTGTACATTTTAGATTAATCAAAGCACTTAAAAGCATGTGTTCAAATGTTTAAGAAAATACTACTCTAGAAAATGCATCTATCAAAAACATGATCACTTTTTTTCTAGGTTGTTTATTTCATTTTTGCCTTTTAAAAATTTTTGTAGAATATAGAATAAAGCATTTCTGGGCTTTACAAACCTATTTGGAATGGAAATACTTCAGGATATTTCTTCAAATTTAACATAATGTTCTTTTAGTTCACTCAAAGATTTGTAGGCAGTAGAAGATTCTGATTTAAATACACACACACACACACAGTCTGTCACCTGATGTTGGCAATAACAGAAACCAATAATAGTGAATTTAAAAGTGAATTTACAAGAAAATGAATTTTAAAAAACTATGAAACTGTAACTATGCTTTAAGTTTAATTCACTTGTATTTATTTAGACAGGTGCAACCACTGACATAAAAATGAAAGGCAGATTCATATGTTATTGAAGTAAAAAGCATGAACTTATAGGTATACTGAAGATATATGAAAGAGCTAATCATTTTAAACATTATATTATTTTCCAGCAACGCATCTACCACCAATATCAAGAAAGTCTAGAAAATGACACAGATGGATAACCTGTATAATATTTATGTAACCTTGTGTTCTTAACATATCTTTTCTGTGAAACCTGAAAAAAATAACTAAAATGATGAAAGGTATAAACTAAGTATTTTTTTTATTTTTCTCACACTTTATTATATAGAAACAGTAGGATACTTGATATGTTGAAATCCAATTTCCTTGGGAAAACGAAAGCACATATATCCTTCTTAAATTGTTTGCTTTTTTGTCAGAGGAATAAAATAAATCAATTCTAACCAACAAAATGTACAATAGTGGTCAGAATTTGTCTTCTATAGAAATCATGTTTTGGAGGGAAATATAAAAAAATAGAAAGAAACAAAAGAGAGTGAAGAAAATGGAGAGACACACAGACAGAGACAGAGACAGAGAAATGGAGAGATGGAAAGAAGTCTCTAGGTGAGGTTAATTTTGGCATGAAAACAAAATTATTGAAAAACTTGATTCAGTCCAGGAGTTTAGATCTTTGGCTAATTCATAGTCTTAGATGAAAACTGGCTTTATTAATAATTCGGATATTTGGTGCTTACAGATTGGATTAACAATCTGTTAATCTATCATCTGGTTAAAAATGTAGGGATTCAATAAGAATTTATTTGTTGAATAGTAATAAAATAGAAGCCACAATCCTGATTTGTAAAACACTTATGGTATGGTAGCAAAGGGAAAAATGATTAAACATATATAATACTTAGACCATAAATTATCAAAATATATCATTATTTGCAATTATCTGAGGCTCGGGAGAGAGTACAGGAATTTAGGTAAGAGGATTAGCATAGTGTGGGAAATATAATCCATTTAGTAATGACTCCAAAGATATCCAGGTCCTAATCCCTGGAACCTGTGAATATTACTTTATATGGTAAAAGGGACTTTGCAGATTCATTAAATTAAACATATTAGAATGGATGGTTATTCTGGATTGTCTTTGTTGGTTTTACATATGATCACACTGTGAGGGAGTAGAGGAAGATTTGACTATAGTAGAAGAATGTGAAGATGAAAGTGGGGGGAGATGTGAGGAGGGACAATGAAACAAGGAATGAGGACAGCCTCCAAAAAGCAAAAAGCAAAAAGACTGGTTGTCCCTACTTCCAGAGTACTGCTCTGCCAAAACCTTGATTCTGATCCTATGACACTGATTTTGGACTTCTAACCTCAGAATGTTAGAGAATAAATATGTGTTGTTTTAGGCTATTAAGTCTGTGTAATAGCAGCCATGTGAAACTAATAGAGGTGCAATCCTGAATTCATATTTTTATGAAGTTTTCTGCAAGCATGAAAACTGGTTTGTGGAGTACAGGTTATAAATAAGTCTCATAAATAGATCAGACAATTTTAGAAAGTATTAATTCTCATGCAAAAAGAAAAAAAAAAAAAGAGTGTAGAACCATGTTTAAAAAAATAAAATAGTTTAAGAGAGAATAACTTACCGGAAAGTGAAAAAACAGGCCACATGCTAAAAGAAAATATTTCGAAATCATGTATTCAATAAAGGACTTCTCCAGAATATATGAAAATTTATTCTAGAGCATGAGAACAAAATAACACAGTTTTAAAATGTATGAAACACTTGAACAGACACATTATCAAAGAACATGAAGGTGGCAAATGAGCACAAGGAAGATGTTCAACATCATCAGTGTTTGGGGAAATGCAGATCACAACCCTGATGAGGTGCCACTAGACACATATCAGGGTAGCTTAAAAAAAATACTGATAATACTAAATGGTGGTAAGAATGCAGAGCAACTGAAACCCTCAAACATTACTTGTTGGAATGCCAAGTGATAAAGCTACTCTGAAAAACTGTTAGGCAGTTTATTATAAATTTAAACATATGGCTACTAAATTATGCTAGGAAAGTAAAATTTTTTATTCACTCAAATACCTGTACAGAAATATTTATAATGGTTTTTTTCAAATTTGCAAAAAAAACCCTGGAAATACCTCAAATGTCCCTTAAAAAGTAGAATAAAAGTAGTGATACATCCATGTAATGGATACTACTCATAAACACAAAATAAATATATTGATACAAAGAAGAACTTGGATGAATATCAAATATATTATGCTAAGCAAAAGAAACTGGTCCCTCAAACATTACATTCTATTTGATTCATTTATATGAAATTGCAGAGATCAAACTGTAATGATGGAGAAGAGATCAGTGAATATCCATGATCTGTAGTGGGTTGAATGAATGACTATAAAAGAATAGGACAAGGGGGTATTTTGGGGATTTTGGAACATTCTGGTATCCTGATTATCATTATGAGTACACTTATATAAACATGAATTAAAATCCATAGAATTTACACCAAAAGAAAAAATTAGTCAATTTTAAATCAATTGTAAGTTGATTTAAATTTATTTTAAAAACAAAATTTAAAAATGCTGTTGTGGCTCTTCTTTTCTTCATTAGAAAATCAGAAGAGAATAACAGTGGTAGGAATAGGCCAGAAAAAAACTTATACTGATCAAGGAAAGGATCTGAAATCTGATCAGAAACTTGGATGACAAGAGGGATGAACTAATGAGGCTCTAGAACACATGGGTCCTAGACATTGTTGAAGGCATATATAGAGTTAAGACAGGGATGACAGTTGTGTATCTGCATGAGAGAAAAGACTAATGTGGGTCACATAGTCGGGATGGGCAAAAGGGTGGAACTAGAATGAGGTTAGAAAAAGATTAGTTAAGAAAGTCTTCACTAAACAGGCACATCTTGAGTAATCAGGACAAAAGAGTAGTTGAATAAAAAAATGTTTTTTTTTTAAAAAAGGGTCAAAGACCTTAACAAGCATTTCACCAAAGAAGATATGTATATGGAAAGTAAACATATAAAAAGAGACTCCACTTTATATGTCATCAGGGAAATGTAAATTAAAACAATGAGATATCACTACCCACCTATTAGAATGGCCCACATCAGGAATATTGACAACACCAAATGTTGGCAAGGTAGTGGATCAACAAACTCTCATTTATTGCTGGTGGGAATGCAAAATGGCACAGCTGCTTTTAAAGATAGTTCATTGGTTTCTTACAAAACTGCACATACTCTTACCATACAATTCCAGCAGTGGTGCTCCTTGGTATTGACCTAAAGGAGTTGAAAGCTAATGTCCATATAAAAAACCCGCACATGGATGTTTATAGCAGCTTTATTCATAGTTGATAAAAGTTGGAAGCAACCAAGATGTCCTTCAGGAAGTAAATGGATATATTAACTATGGGTACATTCAGATGATTGTGTATTAATCAGTGCTAGAAAGAGATGAGCTATTACACCATAAAAAACACATAGAGGAAAATTAAGTGCATACTACTAATAAAAGAAACCAATCTGAAAACTTATGATTTCAACTAGATGACAGCTTCAAAAGGAAAAACTATGGAGACAGTAAAATCATCATTGATTGCTAGGCATTCAGGTGCAAAGGAGAGTTGGCTGTGCAGACAATAGAAGAGCTAGGGGTGCAGTAAAAATATTCTGGATAGATGGTACATGGTCTTATACATTTATCCGAACCCAGAGAATGCACAATACCAAGAATGAAGCGTAATGTAATTATGGACTTTGGGGAATTATGATGTATTGATGTAGGTTCATCACCTGCAGTAAATATACCACTAGAGGGCAAGTTGATAATGGGGTAGAGCATTGCATGTGTGGAGGCAGAGTAAATATGGGAAATCTCTGTACCTTCTCCTTAATTTTGCTGTGAAAGGAAAACTGCTCTAAAAAAAAAAAGTCTTTAAACCACTCAATTGATAAGTCAATAAATTTTTAAAAATTAATCTAAAACAAAACAAGAAAAAAAACTTTAATAACTCTCTAGACAAAAACTCTTTACTCTGGACTGTTTTAACTCTTCTGCCAAGTTAACTGATTTGGCAAGAGATCTACAATCTCTTGATGGCTTTTCTTCTTATTCCCTCTCCGTTTTTCCCTCTCTTTTCCTTCCCTCCCTCCCTTCTTCTTTTCATTCATTTCTATTTTTGTAAGTTCTTTTCATATTTAAGTACATTTTTATTCATTTCTGAGATGTTACGTAACCAAAATACAAATACTTTGAGAGCAAAGGTGTATCTTGCAACCTCACAATACATAGAATAATTCCTGCATGATTCCTTGATTTTTGTTTATTTAGTTCTAAAAATTTTAACAAAATATGTACATTGTAAAAAGAAATGTAAAATAAAATTTCCTTCACAGAGTTTTCTAACAAATATAGAAAAAACAGGTAAGTTTCTAATATATTCTGCATTTATCTCAATAATACTTTTCCCACTCCAACATGAGTATGAAAATTATCAAGATAATTAAAAATAGAAAAAGTGGTCCTATGAAAAAAATATAAAGCAGTCACAGACATATATTTAGATTAGGAAACAGAAGGTTAAGAGGATAACTGATAATTGTTTTCAAGTGTACTAAGCTTGATTATAAGAATCATGTTGACCAGATTTTTCTAAATTTATAAAGGTCATGACTAGGATAAAATTATCATAAGTTGCTGTAGTACCACTAATTATACATGAGGAAGAAAAAAAATGTTTAATCATGAATGGCAATAAATTACTCAAGCAAGTTACCCTGTGGATTGTAAATGTCTTTTTTTTTAAATTAATTAATTTATTTTTTAATTTTTATCACTCAGTTTAATTTCTGATCCTGGAAAATGAAAAAATATATACCTAGATTATTTCTATCTTAAAGCAAAAGTTTAGTACAAATTAATCCTGTGAGAATTATAGCTCATTTATTAGAGGAAAAAAAACTCCCTTTAAACTAGAAATACTTTGGAAATTTAATAAAGATGCTTAACTTCAAAAACATTTAATTTATAAAATAAAGGGATTTATGTTAAGGTAGCTTTTTTTTAAAGATTTTATTTATTTGACAGAGAGAAAGAGATCACAAGTAGGCAGAGAGGCAGGCAGACAGAGAAGAGGAAGCAGGCTCCCTGCTGAGCGGAGAGCCCCATGTGGGGCTAGATCCCAGGACCCTGAGATCATGACCTGAGCTGAAGGCAGAGGCTTAACCCATTGAGCCACCCAGATGCCCCATGGTAGCTTTATTAGTTAAAAATAATAATACTCCTAAGAATGTTTTCTAAGTATATTGAAAGTACTAAAAAATAAAATGACTTTATATTAGTCTCTGTAATTGTTTCTTTCTCTTCTATATTTTTAATCTTTCCAATGAAACATATTTTCTATAAGCAAAGGGGGATTTTTTAAATCTCATTTTATCTGAGTTTAGCACACAGCTATGCACAGAGGATAATTGTATTGGACTGCATGTCTTAAAGTCATTTTCACAGTCTAAGTATTGATCAATAGCAATTTATCAAAAACAATCATTGTGGTAGGTGAAATAAGGTATACAGAAGTATGAAACTATGTCCCCTCTGGAAAAAAAAAAAAAAAAAAGATAAATCCTATAGGACATGGTTCCTGATATGAAGAGCTAATTTTTAAAGAATGTCGTTGGATGTAAAAATATATTTTAGATCTTTAAAGATAGAGAGGTCAGCGGCAATGGCACAGCTGTGGAAGACTTCATTTACTTAGTCATCAAGTATTACTTGGATTTTGCCTCTTTCAGTTTCTTCTGGTCAGGGAGTTACTGACAAAACCCCAGCCTCTACAAAGAAGGTAAGACTGCGGCAGTGATGAACACTGCGGCAGTGATGTACGCTGTCGGCAACGTGAAAAAAAGTAAAGATGTAGAGTAGACATGAAAACCTGTGATCTCAAGATGTTCTGATAGGTGCCGGAAGTCTCAAGGATATACGATTGGCTGGACACAATGGTGCTAGATTTTAGAGGAGTTTAAGAGACAGACAAGATAGTAAAGAATAGAATAGGAAATGTTTTCTTAGACCAAAAAGAAAAAAAATGTTGAATCAATTCCCATTACACTCTATGAAAGGTAATGAATGCCTAACATTTAGATGCTTGAAATCCAGTTCAGAGTGTTCAGGAGTTTTATTTTAAACTGTGATATATTAACAGCATTATTTGAAAACATTTTAATTCTTCTCTGAGAAACATGAAATATGTGGTACAGAACTTTAGGATAGCCTAAAAAGATTTAGTATATGTAGAAAAAGTTTGGGGCGCCTGAGTGGCTCAGTGGTTAAAGCTTCTGCCTTCGGCTCAGATCATGATCTCGGGGTCCTGGGATCAAGCCCCGCATCGGGCTCTCTGCTCAGCAGGGAGCCTGCTTCCCCCTCTCTCTCTGCCTGCCTCTCTGCCTACTTGTGATCTCGCTCTGTCAAATAAATGAATAAAATCTTAAAAAAAAAAAAAAACCAACAACAATAGTTTAAAAGACCTGAAGT
Source organism: Procyon lotor (assembly GCA_028646535.1). Classification (NCBI taxonomy): domain Eukaryota; kingdom Metazoa; phylum Chordata; class Mammalia; order Carnivora; family Procyonidae; genus Procyon; species Procyon lotor. The sequence goes on along the minus strand of CM053603.1, from coordinate 157,387,772 downwards.
AATTTCTATGTTCCATCAACAGGCTATATTTATTCAAGATTTTTACCAGCCGTACAGGACTCCTATTAAGCTCCAAGTTCTTATTTATGGATTTATTTTTCCCCATAGGAAACATTCATAAATGAAACATTATCACACAACAGCTATTAATATTTCAGGAATTTTCTTTTACTAGATCCCCACTTTGGTCTCTTTCTGGAATCTCTGCTATATAAGCTATTGGATATCCTTAAGGAAGTCTGACATTACCCTTTTACCCTATTACCTCCAATAACCACACCATCTACCCTTCTAGTTTAAGCCTAATATGTGCAAGTAAAATCTACGTATAAATGAGAAAACTTCTCCCTGCCTAAAAACCACAGCCTGTTTGGCTAGAAATCCAGTGCTCCTATTTCATCCATACGATGTTTCTTTTTAGAATGCAGATATGTAAGGGTGCTTCCATGGCTCAGTTGGTTGGGTGTTGGACTCTTGATTTTGCTCAGGTCATGATCTCAGGGTAGGGAGATTGGGCCCCTAGTTGAACACCACACCCATCAGGGAGTCTTCTTGAGATTTCCTCCCTCTTCCCCCCTCTCTTTCTCAAATAAATAAGTAAATCTTTAAAAAATAAAATGCAAATATGCATGGATTAGTCATACTCTGAGGCGTCATTAATTTCTATCTGAATTATCAGTTAAGATCTCAGTAGTTATTAATTAGCAAGCCCAAACAAAAACAGATCCAAAAAAAAAAAAAATGCTGGGTCTATGAGAAGGGTCTTAGAGAAGAGGAAGATATTCTACAAAAAGAGAAAATACAGTAGTCTCCCCCCTACTCCCCTTAGTTGAATCTGTAGTTTCACTTTCTGTGGTTTCAACTACTCACCATCAACTACAGTCTGGAAGCAGATGATCCTCCTTCTGACATATCGTCAGAAGGTCAGTGATAACCTCATGCTACATCACAAATCTTGTCTACATCATTCATCTCACTTCCTCTGATCAGCATTTCATCACCTCATATCATCACAAGAAGAAGAGTGAATATACTACAGTAAGATATTTTGAGAGTGAGAGATCACAGTCATATAACTTTTATTATAATATGTTGTTATAATTGTTCTATTTCAGCATTAGTTATTGTTAATCTCTTATTGTGCCTATTTTATAATTTAATCTTTTCTGTAGGTATGTACAAATAAGAAAAAACAGTGTATATAGAATTCAGTACTATTGTGGTTTCAGGAACCCACTGGGAATCTTGGAATGTAACCCTTCAGATCTGGGGAAACTACTGTAGTCTTTTATAGAAAGAGCGAGAATTATCACATATTGCATACTTCCTAAATTTGATGAGGCATGCTCTAGATTCTAACCCAAATGTGTTGTCCTTCAGATCAACTTAAGAATTTTTTTCCCTCATTTCCTTATTTAGTTGTTGGTTAATCTGTCACCATTATTATACAATTCTGCTTTAAAATATTCTGGACGGGGGAGCTTGGGTGGCTATTGGTTGGACATTTGACCCTTGGTTTCAGCTTAGGTCCTACATCACGCTCTGGCCTCAGCAGGGAATCTGCTTGGGGTTCTCTTTCTCCATTTCCCTTTCCCCCTCACCTCCCTCATTGTAAAATAAATAAATGAGTCTTTAAAAATAAAAAAAATAAAATATTCTGAACAGTAATAGATTTCTGCTTCTGAGGCAGAGACTAAAGTGTGGTAGAAGGAATAGGGCAATTAAACACATTGACTAGTACCAGGTTAAACCAACTATAAGTTGGGCTAAATCAAACTGTGGGGTCATCTGAGCAGCAGGAGGCAAACACTTCCTGATGGGGGACATAGATAAATACTGACTTGTCAAGACCTGGTACCTGTAAAATATTAGGTAATCTTTAGGTTCATAGGAGTATCAATGAGGAAGTAGTTAGATGAAGGAAAATGAAAATCTGAGAGATAAAGGACTATTTTGAAGTAAGGACTAGGCCATCATTCCAAGTGGTTTCTGAATAACTGGAGGTCCCAGGGACCTGTCCATAGTGGTGTGTGTTGGCTGACTGGGGAGGGAGAGGGCAGGTCAGTTTATGTTATTTTTATTTATTTGTTTGTTTATTTGTTTGTTTGTTTGTCTATTTATTTATTTTTGAGGGCAAGTCAGTTTAAAGACACAAAATAAACCCAGAAAAAAGAGTACCACACTATGAGAATGGAGACAAGGCTGTACTTTTTTTCTTTTTCTTTCTCTTGTTTTCTGATAAGCCTCATAACCTAAGGCAGTTATTTAATATTTACACAGACTCAGTAGATATTCTGCAGTTATGTGGCCAGGAGTATTCAGGCCACTGGAGATGCAAAGATGAATAAGGCATACACATAATAATATGGCACATGCCTGAAGGAAGCTGGCTAGACTAGAGGATATTGTGAAATCCCTTTATGTAATTTTGTTAGAGATGTAATAAAAAAATCCTTTGTTACCGGTTTCTATACTCTTGGTTTATTTTGTTTGTGTGAAAAGCCACCTCAGTGCATTGGGAAAAATTTTATTTGTCAGCGGAGAATCTAGAAAAGTGTATGTATATATGTATGGCCACTGGATCATTTCCCCATAGTTCTCATCTTTTCTTTTTTCATAGTGTATTCGCCTTTATAACTAGGCAACATATCCAGGTCATTTCCTAAAAGGTGCTATGTTACCTTATAATGACTGAGAACCACATTTTATTTTAATTTTGGGGTGTCCTTGATATGGTATTTTCATCAAAGTGGGAATTATGGTAGGCAAAATTTACAATGGAACATAATTTATTCCCCTAGGTTATATTACAAAAATTTTATTCTTTATTTGGTTTATAAATAAAATCCCTGACATGACCTCCCTCTCTCTCCTTTATGCAATCATCATCAAAATCTATCATTTTTACTTTCTAAGTATATTTTATATCCACCTACTTCTCTTCAAGTTACGTGACCATTAGCCACAGTTTCCTTTCTCATTTCCCCTCATCTATTCCTCAAAACAACAAGCAGACAATCTGCTCACAATGCAAACGTGATCATCTCATGCCAGTGCTTCAAATCTTTCAGCAGCTTCCTTTACCTATTTTTAAATATACACGGATGTACACACCCACACGTGCACACAGACACACACAGTTGCGTGCACACACATACACACACACACACTCACACACAATGACTGGTCATCTGTCTTCTGTGTATTTCTCCAACCCTCTCCCCTTCTATCTGTATGGTTTTCTAGCAGTTCCTCCAAAGTACAGTATTCCGTTTTACTCAGGGTCTTCTCTTAGGCTAATTTCTTTTTGACATAACTTCTTTCCCATTTATCACTAAACAAATTCCTCTTCATTCTGTAAGACTTACATCAAGTACCATTACCTCAGGAGCCTTCACTATCATCCCAAACTAGATTAGGTTTCCTTCTCTTCATATAATTTAATTGTTCTCTGTATGTTTACTTTATAAATTTATCAAAATTGACAATTATGCACTAATAAGTGAATGAATTCACTATTTCCTTAGGAAGACAGCATCACAAAAAATCATACAAAACAAACCACCATAGCTAAGCTGTAGTGTTTTAGGGGTCTAGGCTCCCTTAGGCAAGGGAGATTTAATATCATTTTATAAATATCACCAATCCCTAACCTTTAAAACATCTCCATGCTGGCCTCAGTCCCCGAGGTCTCTGTCTTTTCTAGGCATTGCAATGGATCTACTCACTGGCAAAGGAAACAGAGCCTTTGTGCTTCCACTATAAAACCTGGGAGGGCCAGATGTCTACTTTTTTTTTTTATTAAGTCTCTTCCACTGATTCATATACTCTGTGAGTGCAAGGATTATGCCTGATTACATTCCTAGACTCTGGTACTGCGCCTCTGATAGAGTAAGAATTCGACAAATGTTGTTAGTGGATAAATAGAACTTATTTTTCCAATGTTGCCTGAACATTTTATGCTACTACTATCCCTAGAGTCACCTCAGTTAATCCTTAAAGTACTTAAATATTTATCATTCTTATGAAATATATTTGCTTCAATGAATGTACTGATTAAAAATCAGAAAGTTTGTGCATCCAACAGTGCTTTGAATTCTGCAGTTCTAATATATTTTGAAACCACTAACAGTTTTTAACTCAATAACTTCTAATTAGTTTTTTGAAAGACAAAAGAGAAATTGCGAGGTAATTGAATTTGTCCAATTTAAGTATTCACATCTCAAGAGAGAGAGAGAGCAGGAGCAAGTATCAGAAAGAAAATCAGAATCAAAACATTGCTTTAAGAGAAAGAAGCATGACACCACCATTTTTTTTCATTCAAAACATTTTGTGCCATAAATCTGTTTCTACACAATATGCTCAACAGTTCTCATTCCAAACTAAAGCACATTAACTTTTAATCATACATAAAATGTCAGTTCTTAGCCAAAGAACAGAGAGATTCTTTACAAAACTTACCCTTATAAATTAAAGCCTGATGTTAGCTCTGCCAAATCCTTTAGTAGAATTACTTTAATGAATGTTAACATAACTAAAAGAAAGAAAGTGCAGTGCAAAAATCTGATACAAGAAGCTTCAGTTTGAGTTTTTTCCTCTGTAACTTAAAGGAGAAAGAGTTCAGAGAGACTCTAGAATACATGCTTTTGCAAATGGAAGCATGTACTAATATCTAAATTCATATGATAAATGAGGGTAAAATAGATTTTACAATATGTTGTGAAATGTTATTTTTCCCTCCTATCATGTCTACTATTCTAAGAATATTATTAAAAATTGAAAATATTTATGCAATGACATTAGAAGTGTACACTTTCTAAATAAAGGCAAGAAAACCCTGTTGTTTAGTATGCTTAGAAAACAGTAGAGAGGAAGACATTTGGCTTATATTTAGTGAGACTGTACTACTGATTCTTTTTAAAAGACTATGTAAATGGGCTTAAGGATTTTTTAAATGATCAAGAAAATTAATTAGAATCATAAATTATTATTCAGGGAAAATAACTGTTTAAGTCAGAGTTGTTGCTGTTTTATAGTAAGTAGAACAGTTTGCAGAGTGTTAAGTTTATTTTTCAACAATCTTAATTTGTGTGAGGTGCAAATAACAACACAATCATTTTATCATTATGGCTTCAACATCAATGCATGAATGAAAGCTAGTGTTCTCTTTGCCCAAATTGTTGTTTTCTTCCTTTTATTCTTTAAAATTATAATTCTCGAGTGCAGTTCTAGTAAAATTTCCTTTGTGAAGCCTTAGTTTTGGAAAACCCCACTTAAGTCTCTAAAAACCACATGCTCACTTATGCGTAATGAGCTGCCTCTGAGCACCCATAACATTTTGCTATTATAGTCTTATATTATGTTTGCATAAGCTCCTTTCTGGAATGGCCCCACAAACCATCACAGTCAGGGAATTTGTTTCATATATATACATGTAAGCATCTGGTTTAGCACCTATGTCAAGATAGGTGTTTCGGAAATGTTGAGCATCTTAACCTATAATGTAAAATCTAGGTTAGGTAACAGTTTATACACATATAATTAAGAAAATCTACATTAGTGCCCCATAGACTACTTCTTTTAGAGGACTTTATTGTGTATGTTTCATTCTGGTTATATGGAATAGATTATGTCACTTTGACACTTTGACACTAGGTTAGGTAACAGTTTATACACATATAATTAAGAAAATCTACATTAGTGCCCCATAGACTACTTCTTTTAGAGGACTTTATTGTGTATGTTTCATTCTGGTTATATGGAATAGATTATGTCACTTTGACACCAGGATGATTTTTGTTTTTTTTTTTAAATATCCACCAGGAGGACTTTAAACCAGGGACACTGAAGTCATTCCCTAAAGGAACAGGAAAACTAGTCTAATTAAAAGACAATAAGGTATATTGTACATATATTGTACATGTACATATAAATATATTACATATGTGTATATATATATGACATCTCTCTCTTGAGATGTATATATATGTATATACATATATATATATATATGTATATACATATATACATATATATATGTAAAATTTTTCCTTCATTTATTTTTCTTATGCAACTTCTCAAATTTAAACTATTTCTAGCTCATATCTAAACCTAATGATCCTCTTAGGTATTCATGTTAAGATAGTAAAGACCTATTAAGGAAGGCACTTGTGATGAGCACTGGGTGTTACATGTAAGTAATGAATCACTAAATTCTACTCCTGAAACCAATATTACACTATATGTTAGCTAACTAGAATTAAAAAAGAAAAAACTTGAAAAATAAAAGATAGTAAAGATGTAAATATCTTTAGTTACCAATGTCATAGTTTAGCTGAACATTCTCTGACTTTCTACTGCCTAAGAGAGAAATCTAATGTGTTTTATCCTGAGATTCTCATGTCTAACCCTAGTCACCTAATTCACATTTATATTTTTTTCATACTTCATAATTTGGAGAAGTCCATCCATCAAACAATCAATGTATTGTGGTGTTAGAGTGGTGGAAAAAGTGTTTCCTTCTTTCCTTTAGGTTCTTTGGCCAGTCTAAAAATTACACTGATGTAAGACAGATTAATAGGAGAAAAACATTTCATACACGCAGGAGCCCCATAAACATATGAGACTCAAAAGCGATCAAGTAATTGAGACTTATGTGCCATCCTGAGCTAAGGAACAGGATAGGGGTGTGGGCCTTTAAAAGGAAGGAATGCAATTCACAGGAAAATAGTGATAGCAGCTGTATGATAATCAGATGTTTGCCCCGCCATACAGGTAAGTCTTTTAGACAAAAGAATTATCTCTGGTAATAGCTCTCTTCCTGGGCTAGGCCCCAGCTAAATTATTTTAAGTCTTTATGAAGAGGTAAAGGTTTTCCTGAGTTGGCTGGGCCCCAGTTATCCTCAGCTGGATATAATCCACACACCAGAGTGGCATATATGAGGGTGACCTGTTCTGCTCCCCATCATTGCCTTCATGTTTGAACCTGCAAAGCACACATTAAATACAATCTGCCTGGGGACTTAAGGAATCTGAATTTCCTAATTAATTTATGATCTTGCATACTTGACGATGCAAAGGGTCTGGTTTAACACATTCACTCTTTGATTCACAAACTACTTTTCCCATATTAAACACACTCATTCTATAAACTAAAAGAGCAAATGTATTTTCCATGTATCTAGATTGGTTTAGATTCCAGGATTACATGAGTATTTTTGTTTAATAATTGAAAAATCATTGCAAATAATAATTTTCATTGAATAATTTAGGAAGGACTTTAGAGTGTAGAGAGCCTCTTACTTTTCCTTATGTAAGATAATAAGACTCAGAATTTTATACATTTAAAGTGAAATCTTTTTACCACATTCATTTTCCCTTGTTCTCTCATAGTCATTGGGATATAAATCTTCCATAACTCTCTCTACATTATCTTATGAATAATTTTTAGCCCCATGCTTAGAAAATTCACAGCATTTGACGTTATAAAATACTGGTCTTAAAGTTTAACCATGACAAATAATTTGTATTAATTTTATCCAAAGTCGAATCATATTTTATTCTTAAGTTTCTATTTATAAGAATGAAAAGCCTTCTCATTGTCCTTCAAACATACCTTGCAGGTACTCATACCCTTATACTCCTTATCCCTAACCATAACCTTTCCTTAATTCACACACTATGAAACATGGGAACTTCTAACATTTTTAAAACCCCTTCCAGGTCATAGTAATCCATTTTCCTGAACTTCAATGCATGAAGTTGTATTCCAATGCTTGGAATTTCTATCCTTTTTTTATTTCTAAATTTACTATAAGTAAGCAACTCAATAACAAAAGATTTTTTATTTTGCATGTGCTACGATTAACATATAACCTTCAATATAATAATTGAACAACAATCGTATAGAAAAAGGTACCAATAAAATCTAGGCTGGCAATGTAACTTGGAACACAAATTTTGATTAAGGCTTCTTATAAATCAAAACAGAAATGGAGAACAGTTAGTTATTAGTTATAACTATACAGTTAGTATTATAATACTCTCATTGTCTAATAAAAAGAGGTAAATAAATTCATAAAGAGTGGGAGAAGAAACTTGTCCTGACTCTAAATATAAAGAGAAATTCATTATGTAAATTTTTTTGAACAACCTAATGGACATGCCTTTAATGCAGTGCCCTGACATACTGGACTGATTTTTCATCTGATTGTTTTCTGTGTCTATCCATAATAAAAATGATAAGCATAATGCAGAATCAAATTTCTATGAAGGAATCTCTTTGGAATTAAACTTCTATTACATCAGAGTTTTAGAGAGTCGTGGTTGTGAGAAAGAACCACTGAATGCTTCATATTCTACCTTCAGGTAAAACTGAAGGTAGAATAAGAAATAGAAATGCTAAAAAGGTTGGTTGGAAGTAAATAATAAAGTAAAGGTATTTTAATTTAACTATGGAGGAATTTAAAGGACTATAATGTAGGAGACACATAATTAGACTTTTGTTTAGAATGATGACAACTCTGATGGTACCACCATTTCATTACCCCTATTGAAATAATCACAGATATATTTTCTTTTTTTTTTTAATCACAGATAATTGAAAAATCATTTATAATGATATTTTCAAAGGCTTCTATACAAACAATGTTTGATCAAGAAACAAAATAATTTGTGACCATCGTAATACATAATAAACTATAATCCATATTAAGAAATGTTCCAGGAGCACCTAGATGACTCAGTTGATTAAGCATCGGCCTTTAGCTTAGGTCAAAATCTCAGGGTCCTGGATTCGAGCCATCCATTCAGCGGTGAGTCTGTTTCTCCCTATCCTGCTCTCTCATGTTCTCTCTCTCTCTTTCTCTAGTAAATAAAACCTTCTAAAAAATAGATAGTCTGTAGCATTGCAACATGAAATAGGTTTATGTTTTCAGGTAAGGAAAGATCTACAAAATATTCTAATAAAATAAAGAAGTTCAGCCTTGGCCTTTTGCCTCAGAATATAGATTGCTGGAAACAGAGTCTTTCTCACATTGACAGGAAAGAGTTGGAATAACTTTAAATTCACAACTTTTTTCCAACCCCTTGGAGACCTGAGTTTATAGAGTAACCAACCGGTTCAAAATTTGAAGAGAGAGGGTGATTGCAGAAAGAACACAGGAGTTGAGATGGAAAATTTGACACATAAGGGGTGCTTGCATGACTCAGTCAGTTAAGCACCTGACTCTTGCTTTTGGCTCAGATCATGATCTAAGGTCCGGAGATTTAGTGATGGTAGGCTCCATGCTCAGTGGGGAGTGTGCCTCTCTTCCTCTCCTTCTGCTTCTCCCCCTGCTTGCACTCTCATGTTCTCTCTCTCTTTCCAATATATAAATAAAATCTTAAAAAAAAAAACAAAGAAAATTTGACAAGAGTAAAGACTGAATGTGGGCTGGCAGAGCAAATAAAACTATGGATGTTGCAGAAACTGGAGGAATCTGTATCCTTCCAAAGGCTCTTTCTTCATGAACCCTCTAGAGACACAGAAAAGTTTTGAAGGAGCCCAACAGTGCTCACTGTGGTGCAGACTTGGGGAGAAGAGCAATAGTCACTGGGGAGGCATAAGAAATGCCAACCCAACAGGAACTTTCTTTTTGTCTTTGCTACAAAACAGAAGTCTCAATGTGTGAGGAAAGGGTACCAAGTGCTACTGACCTTAGCACATTGTGAAACTTCACTGCAGATAAGTGAAGAGAACAAGGGGAAAACAAACATTAACTCAAACAAACACCATGAAAAAATTTACTTCTTGAGGAGGAGCATGATTGTATACTGAGCCCATATCCAGTGGGACTAAGTGGTACAACATTCTGGAAAATATTTCTGCAGATTTTTTATGGGAATATTTTAAATGACAAATTCAACTTTGTTATCAGAACAAGGGCTGCTCTGGTTATCCATTTCATGCTGAGTGAGTTGTGGTTATTTGTGCTTGTGTATGTGTGTGTATGTGTGTGTATATTTTAAGAGTTAGTTAATTTATCTTAGTAGACTTGTATTATCCACAGAGTCTGTAGTAATTTCTTATTTTTCATTTCTCTTATGGTTAATTGTGTCTTCTGACTTTCTTTCCATTTTGTTAGAGGATCATCCATTTCATTGATTTTTCAAAGTGCCAGCTTTATGTATCCTTGATTGCCTCTATTATTTTCCTATTTTCAATGTACTTTATTTCTGCTCCTATCTTCATTAGTCTTCATTCCTTCATTATATCCTTGTTCTGCTACTTGTATGTGTTTGTTCTTCCATACTAGTTTTGTAAGGGGGAAGCTGAGATTACTTCTAATAAAAGCACTAAATGATATAAATTTCAGCTGCTTTAGCTATATGTTATAGTTTTATTTTTGTTCAGTTCAAAATATTTTCTAATTATCTGCAGTAACCTATGAATTATTTAGAAATATGCTCTTTTATTCCAAAATATTTGGAGATTTTCCTATTATCTTTATGGCAATTCCATTATGGTGAGAGAATACCTTTGTATGGTTTCACTAAAAAAATAAGTTTGGGTTATTGTGTACAATATACTCAATCTTGGAGAATATTCCACATGCAATTAAAGAAAAAATGCATCTTGCTGTTGTTTTATACTGTGTTTTTAATAATATATTTTGTATTGTGTTTTTAATAATATGTGATGAGATTCTGGTCTTCTTTAAATCCTATGGAAGAAAATGATATTTTCGGCTTCGCAGAAAATTGGCCTGGTTGCAGCTAGACCTCAAGTTCCTACCAGATTTCCCAGAGTTATCATTTCAATATTTATTCTATTTTTTTAAAAAAAGATTTTATTTGTTTATTTGAAAGAGAGAGAGAGAGCATGAGATGGGGGAGGGTCAGATGGAGAAGCTGACTCCCCGCTGAGCAGGGAGCCTAAGTCGGTCCTGGATACTGGATCCTGGGGCTAGAGGATCATGACCAGAGCAAAGGCAGTTGCTTAACACGGAGCCACTGTGGCACTCTATTTATTCTATTTTTAAATAGAATAAAGTGCTATTCTCATCTGTTCTGTATTTACCTACCCAGTTTGTAATCAAGGTAATGGTTTATTACTAGTTCTGTTTTTACAGTATGTTTTATGTTACATAATATCAGATCCATTTTTGTAGACCTCAAGACTCAGTCCAGAAGTTTATTTTTTAAAAATTTGTAACTGTCCAGAGACCCTCACTCTTATTATATCTCTAGAATTTTCTGCTTCCTTGGGGCTTTTCTTTTTGTTCCACCAGAGAGACATAAAGAACTTTATTTAAATCTTTCTTCCATGAACTCCTTTACCCATACCTGCATTCAGGGCTAAGTAAGATTCAAGAAGTCAGAAAGAAAGAAAAACAAAACAAAACAAGGGTTGGCCCCATAGTTTAGGGACCATAACTTGAGATGAAGATGTCCCTCCCACAGAGCTGAAGTAACCTGCATGACCTCTACTGCCATTGATCATGGCCAAGAAATCACTTTTCTGCTCCTAGAAATAGGATTAAGGTAATTATCTTTCTCTCTGCCTTTGATGACTATTGCTAATGGAAGAAGAAGGGGAAAAGAAGGGTTAACTCAAAGTCTATTCAGTGATACTTTTCATTCTGTTCTTCGGCAACCAGCCTGCTGCTATTAATTTTTTCAGATCCTGGCCTCTTGTGTTCTATCCAGGTTTTTACCTGCATTCAGTGGGAGGGGGAGAAGATGGAGTATTCTTATTCTATCTTACCCAGAATCAGAAATTATCAGCACTTCTTATAAACTTAAGCATGCACTTATGACCTAGGTATCTTACTTCTAAGTATTCAGCCAAGAAAAACAAAAAAAAAAAAACTTATGTTCATGTGAAAACACACATGCACACACACACACACATACCACATATATATACGGTCTGTCTTTGCTCAGGCTGCCATACACTGCCAAAACACTATAGACTACATGGATTAACAACAAAAATTTATTTTCTTAAAGTTCTTTTTTTTTTAAAGATTTTATTTATTTGAGAGAGAATGAGAACGAGTGAGCATGAGAGGGGGAAGGTCAGAGGGAGAAGCGCACACACACACACACACACACACACACACCTGCTTAGCAGGGACCCTGAAGCGGGACTCATCCCAGGACTCCAGGATCATGACCTGAGCTGAAGACAGTTGCTCAACCAACTAAGCCATGCAGGCACCCTTTTCTCACAATTCTGGAGCCTAGAAAGTTCTAGATCAAGGCTCTGGCAGGTTTCGGTTTCTAAGAAGATCCCTCTTCTTCACTTACAGATGACTGTTTTCTTGTGTCTGCACATGACAAAGAGAGACAGAGGGAGAATAAAAGAAAGAGAGAGAGAGAGACAGAGATCTTTCCCTTTTTATAAATCTATAGTCTTATTTGATCAGGGCCTTACCATCATGATCTCATTTAATCTTCATTGCCTCCTGAAGACCCCATCTCCAGATCCTGTCACACTGGGACTTAGTAAGCTTTCAATATCTGTTTTTTTTAAGGAGGCATTTTTAGTCCATAGCACAAACATAAAATATTATGTACCTATTAACTATCATCTATCTATATATTTTGTATGATATATATGTACCTCAAGAACAATTAATTTGACTTCTTTGTTGTTTGTTTTCTTGGTCTCTTCACATGTAACATTTTCAGCAAATACTTGCTTTGCAGTTCTTTTATGATGATTTCCCCAAACCATTGAAATAGGTGGGGTTTTTTTGTTTGTTTTTTGTCTTTTGCTTTTGTTTTGTTTTGTTCTTGCCACATTAAGAGTTACAATCTGAAGACAGTTCCAATCTGGTTCAACTACCAGTTTGTTTTTATAATTGCTTTCCTGGTCTCTAAATTTAGGGTTTTCCAGTTGGAATCTGAAGGAGGGTGGTTCTTAGTTGCAAGGTACTTTCCAGCACATTATGGGCACATAGTCAAAAGGACCACAAAGCAGATCCACACATTATTGTGACAGTTGAAATTGCCCTCTTCTAAGGACCCAAGGCAAGATGGCAGAGGTGTAGGAGGCACAGAGA
>CM053603.1:157328561-157374223 GCA_028646535.1 Procyon lotor | reverse complement strand
AATTAATTAACTATTAATTATTATTAATTATTATTAACTAATTAATTAATTTTATTTATTTGACAGAAAGCATGAGAAAGAGTGAGAGAAAGCACAAACAGGAGGAGCAGCAGAGGAAGAGGGATTAGCAGGATCTCAGTTGAGCAGGGATCCCAATGCAGGGCTCAATCCCAGGACCTCATGACCCTAGTCGAAGGCAGATGCTTAAGCAACTGAGCCACCCAGGTGACCCTGTAACTTAAAAAAGTTTTAAAAATGGCTAAGGGAAGAAAGAGACACTCTGATTTATAGTTGCCATTATATGCAGTGACTGATGCTATGTATACCTCTTATTCATTAAGTTGTGAAATTCCTGAGGAAGTTGGATATGTGTTTTCATACTTTACCCAAACCATCTGACATAGTACAACTGAACTAGAATAGATGCTCAGGTAACTTTATTATAGTGAAAGGGATTGGAAATTGGTTGGAATTTTTGAGGCTAAGATTTGAAAACATAGAGTTGGAAAGCTTATACAGAAAATGTCTCTACTGCTTTTAGATTTTTTTTTAAATTCTAGTCAGGCAATATGCAGTGTAACATTAGTTTCAGGTGTACAATATAGTGATTCAAGACTTCCATATATCACCCAGTATTTATCCCAGCAAGTGCGCTCCTTAATCCCCATCCCCTATTTCACCCATTCCTCCCACCTCACCTCTGGTAACCACCAGTTTGTTCTCTATAAAGGGTATGTTTCTTGGTTTGCCTTTCTCTCTTTTTTTTCCCTTGTTCATTTGTTTTGTTTCTTAAATTCCACATATGAGTGAAATCATTGTCTTTCTCTGACTGACTTATTTTGCTTAGCATAATACTCTTTAGCTCCATCCATGTTGCTGCATGGATGGAGCTAAAGCAAAATTTTGCAAAATTTTGTTCTTTTTGATGGCTGAATAATATTCCACTGTGTATATATACCACATCTTCTTCTTTTTTTTTTTTTTAAGATTTTATTTATTTATTTGACAGACAGAGATCACAAGTTGGCAGAGAGGCAGGCAGAGAGAGAGAAGCAGGCTTCCCGCTGAGCAGAGAGCCCGATGAAGGGCTCGATCCCAGGACCCTGAGCTCATGACCTGAGCCAAAGGCAGAGGCTTTAACCCACTGAGCCACTCAGGCATCCCATATTCCACGTCTTCTTTATCTATTCCTCAGTCACTGTGGAAAGCAGTATAGAGAGTCCTCAAAAAGTTAAAAATAGAATTACTCCATGATCCAGGACTTGCACTACTAAGTATTTACCCAAAGAATACAGAAATACTAATTCAATGGGATGCATGCACTCCACTGTTTCCAGCAGCATTATCTACAATAGCCAAATTATGAAAACAGCCCAAGTGTCCATCAGCTATCTTTATAAGGAGTTGAATTTCTGGGCTTGAATGTATATTGAAGATAAAGTCATTGTTAAAACTCATTTATCAGACCATTCTAATAAACAGTCAAGTAAAAGTTAACTTGAATTTAAACATTGAATCATAGAATTAATTTACCTTTAAAGTTCTTAGAACTGCCTCCCAAATTCCAACACTGATATATTCCATTATTAGTAATCTTTTCTTTATGCCTAAGAACGTACAGAAAAGCATCTAAGATGTATGATACCCAGAACCTTGAGCTGTTGAGAATTATGATCTCTATCATGCCATATTTAGCCTGCATGGGACTGCTTTTGTTTGTTGTCTATTTTCCCCTTCTTTTTGACATACTTATGTACTTACTCTTCAATTTATGGAATATCTTATTTCATCCTGTCACTGATATTTTTCTATCTCATTTTTTGCTAGAAAAAGACAAGTGGTCTTTATGATGATAATAATTAAGAAGTTTGGGATCAAAATACTTACTAAAGAACCAATGTAAGCAAATCAAAATATGTGACCACTTCTTATAGTGCTAAAAAAAAGCAACTCATTGATATAGAGTGAAACATTTGGAGATACTT
The DNA here is from genome assembly GCA_028646535.1 of Procyon lotor. Taxonomy (NCBI): domain Eukaryota; kingdom Metazoa; phylum Chordata; class Mammalia; order Carnivora; family Procyonidae; genus Procyon; species Procyon lotor. The sequence goes on along the minus strand of CM053603.1, from coordinate 157,372,238 downwards.
TTTTAACTGTCCACTTTTATTGACATCTAACTGTAAAGATTTTTTTTTTTAAGGTTACAGTGTTTAATGTTCATCAAGTTAAATTTCTACAACTAGCAAGATAACATAGGAGCTACTAGGACTCAGATCACATCTTAGGGAATATTTACTTGGTGATCCCAATGACACCACAAGCCAAACAACTCCCGGCATTTCCTGTCTGTGTACTTTCTTCATTGCCACCTTTGCCCAAGTCATCTCGTTTCTCATGGACCACCACTGTGCGGCCAATGATGGAATGGTCTCCTGAGAGTGCAATCAGAGAATCTTCTATGGACACAGTGGCCACGCCATCCTTGCCAGCAGTCACATTGCCCAGGTCTCCAACATGCCTCTCTTGATCTTTTGGCCCACCGTGTTTTTTGGAATGAGGATTAAAGTTATTAAATATGGGACATGAAATATACAGTATATTTCTTCTTAATCTTTACAATTACTATTTCTGAGAACAATATCAGTTAGCAAATAAAACTCAGCATTAGTTGGAAATGCCAAATGCCAGATGGATTTTGACTGCCCATCTCTGGTTTCTGTCTCTGTTGTCATTTCTGAATCAGGATTTACCTGTCAGTTAGCATTCAAATGCATTAGAATTCATATTGGCATTTCAGATGCTCCTTGAAGCATTCAGTGTTACCTCCCTGTAATCTTTCTTGTGTTTCCTCAACAAAGAGTTTTCTGATTTGGGTTTACCTTCTCTGTGAAGTTCAGTCTAACATATTTCCCTTTATTGCTATTGAATCAAATTACCTCACGTAATTAGATATTTCAAAGACATTTTTAGAATAAAAATTCTCATTTACACAGTGAACAGCATAGAAAACTTAGGGAAAAATAAGGATAAAATACTCCATTAAATCTTAAGTGAACGCCCTTGCATTTATTTCCTTTTTTAAAAACTTTATTTGAATGCCAACTCTATGCCACTAAACATGGTAATGTTGAAGAATACTAACCCTGACCAAAAAAGAGCTCATTCTGTCATGGAGACAGGCATAAAAAATTTACCACACAGTTTGGTAAATTATATTTTATAGCTGCTGTGTGTAATTGGTAATAGGAAATTCAAAGAGCAATGCCTAATTTGATCTGAAAAGGTTAGAAAAGAACTTCACAGAGAAGGTAACAACAGAGTTTTTGAAAAAAGACTATGAGTTTGACCAAAATGCAAGACATTGGAGATTAGAAATTCCAAGATTGAATCGCCACTCTCAGGTTTAGGACGTATAAAAATGTATGGTGTGTTTTTGGAATTATAAGCAACTCCACACAACCTGATTACCACTTCTTTTATGCAGCCTTCCCTGTTCTGCTCAGCCAGAATAAATCTTTCCTCCAAGTACTCTGTTGTCACCTTTCATGTGGTGCAATTTGATTTCTGCCTTTTGATTGTCTAGGGAATGTGTTTGTTGAAGACATAGATGAAGGTAGCTGCCTTAAAAAATTATAAATTCATAAAATAGTTATTTAAAATTGCAAAAAAAGAAAAAAGATTAATCACTTTTTTGACCCGTGATATTACTGAATAAAATGAAGCTATTTTCTGATATTAATGTACAGAAATTAATATAAATTGAGGGTATGATATAATGTAAATTCTGAAGGGAAAAGATGGAGAAAAACATTGGGATTTTTTTATTGTTATAACCAGACACGCAAAATGTATATGCTATTAATTCTTTTGGATTCCTATGATGTGTGGAAGGTTCCATTTTTGCATAGATTTTCTATATTTTCAAATAGCACCTCTACTTTTCCCTTATAAAATCTTTTGTTGTGAAAGAAGTAGAATAATCTGCCAATCAATGCACTAATATTGAAAAGGTCAGAAATTTTTCCATGAAAGCATTCAGTAATTATGTTCTTTGTATCTCAGATTCTTCTGAGAAACAATTAATTCAATTAAACCAACTCTAAAACAGTGGATTGTCATAGATCATAACCTTTCAAAGTGTCTTTGTGTTCATTTTCAAATTTACCCTAGTTAGCATATTTTAATGGTATCACATGAAGGAATATTATTAACAATTCTTGGTGTTAAAAATCCTATGCTCCTGTCAGTTGCATTATAAAGAGAAATAGAACAGTGGTATTTCAAGACAAATAGACATCAGCACAATGAATCACATATAAAAGATCAAGAATGATAGGGATAAATATACAAAGTGACATATCAACCTTAAACATTTACCATGTTGGCATCATAGTTCACCTTTACCTCCTCAGTTATATTCAAAAGGAAAAAGGATTATCAGCGGGAAAATCTAAAGGCTAATTGTTACAAACATGAGGGAGAAATATTATCAGGATTTTCACATTCAAAATGGGTAAATTTTCCTAGTGGATTATTTTTCACCAATATATGCCATTTCTTTCACTCTATTAATGGATCCAGCTTATTTCATTAAATGTACTATTAGAGTATCCTAAAATGACTAGAGTTTCAGGGCAAGATTGGAATATTTTGAATACAGTGTTATTTCTCTATAATCTATAGTACATTATGTTGAATATATCATTTATAACAAACATTTATGCAGAAGTTTCATTTCTTCAATTTCTTGGTCATAAAATTTTAAGCTTATAAAACATATGCCTGAACTTAATTTTTTCTGATCACATAAATTATAATCCAATGTTACAGAAATGTTGCAAATTGAGAAAAAATAGATTCCTTTTAAGTAGTATCCAAAATTCTAGTTCCTTTTATTATTTCTCCAAGTTTTACATATGCTTGTATATTTTCATATGCAAAATAAACCAAGTGGGTATGTCATAGTTACTTTATCATACCTTTGTTTTAGATTATTTAAGGTTTTCACTATGATAACTTGATAATAAACATGTATCTTCTTGAAGTTTTTTTCTCATATTTTGAATTACCTGCTTTTGATCTTCAGAAGTAATATTTAACAGCAACTGCTGTATATCACAGAGTATTACAACATTTAAAAAGGGGCAATTAGTTTTTTCTTTTGATTATATCTATGTATTGAGGTATCTGTGACTACATTTGAATTATTGTATTTTTGCTTTGTATCCATTTATCTTGTTTATCAGACTAGAAGTTACAAGAGATAAGGTTCACATCACCATTTTTTTTTTTTTAAGATTTTATTTATTCTTCAGAGAGAGAGAAAGAGCATGAGCAGGGGGGAGGGATAAAGGGAGAAGCAAACTCCCTGCTGAGCAAGGATCCTGATGTGGGACTCAATCCCAGGACCCCAGGATCATGACCTGAGCTGCAGGCAGATGCTCAACTGACTGAGCCAATCAGGTGCCCATCACCATTCTTTTTATTGAGCATAATATTTAATATACATATAACATAATCTCAATAACTATTTGAAGAATGAAAGTTATGTTCAATAAAATGGCAAAGAAATCAACCAATTTTCATAGCTCTGGTGTGATAAATCAGAAATGTTTACTTGTACTTTTATGAAAACATTAACCGTTGTTGAGAAATTCCTTAAGGGAAATGCTTATAATTTGAATAAAATGCATGAGTCAACTTAATATTCAAAAGCACTTTAACTGTGTATTTTAACTGTGTCTTTAACTGTGTATTTGGAGACTTGGTATATGGGTAAAGACTGAGTTGTTTCTAATAAAGTTAAGCATTATTGCTTGATTCCAAATAACAAACCACATTCTGTCTCTATAAAGAGAAATAAGTTTGTAAATAGGTCGGCTATGGGTTGAATTTTTGCCTCCCAAAAGATAAGTTGACATCTTAGCTCTCATTTCATGATGTGCACTTATTGGGAATAGGATCATCACAGATGTAATTATTTAAAATAGAGTCATACGAGGTGTGGGTGGCTTAGTCAGTTAAGCATCTGCTTCCACTCAGGTCAGGATCTCAGGGTCCTGGAATCAAGCCCCACATCAGGCTCTCTGTTAAGAGGGGTGTCTAGTTCTCACTCTCCCTCTATGTTTTGTCTCTCAAATTAATAAATAAAATATTTTTAAAAAGTAGTCCAAGACTAAGATGAAAAATGCTTGCAGATAGTCAGTGTGATAAGATTTTCTGAGGAATACTCATGTCTTACCTATCAACAATGTGAAAAAGTAAAAATATATTCTAATAACCTTTCCAAGTTGCCCCTAGCATCCCTTTAAAAAATAATGAAGCAATAGCCCAAATTCTTAATTGACACACTACAAAGAACTTATCACAGATTTGGAAGTTTATTTGTGAACCAAGGGAATAGCCAACACTAGCAAAATAGTAAAGAACATTGTCCTGGAGGAAAACGAAAATAATTTTTAAAAAAATTTCAATAAGTATAAAAAAAGAAACAAGGCAGGGTTTATTTATAAGTAATTTGAGGGTAAGAGAACATTGAATCTCTGGCCCTAAGGACATTTGAAAATGACAGCCTTATATGGTCCCCTCAGTTGGATATAGGGAAAGTAAAGGAAATAGTTTCATAGAACACTTATAGGAGGTATTGCTGACTATCTCCAAACTTTTTCAGGGCTGTTATGTGAAGATATAGGAAATCTGGGTTTCCATTTGCCCAGGTGAAAGTTTAGTTGAGAATTAGAGCCAGAGCACTCACTCCTCACAGCAGATGGCAGTAGCCTGAGTTATGATGTGATCAGTTGGAAGATATACCATAATCCCCAGAAAGCGAGGTCCAAAGGAAACAAATGTGTGCATTGAATCCAAATGATGGCCAAACTCCTATGCTAACCCTAGGCACCATCAAGAGGAAATCTTCTCTTCTTGTGAAAGACAGTCACCTAAATGAATCCCCCTAATCCTCCATGGATGAAGAACACGTGAGACTTAAGACAAATCGATCATCTTTGGAAAAATGAGATAGAATTTTGATTTGTACTGCAGCTGCATATCAAATCATGAATTGACCTGAGGAATGATGGAATTGAATTAAGAAAAGACTAGATTGAATCCATATATTTTTTTACTACTGAGGTTTTCTAAGCTCTGTACAGGGAAATATAAAGTTTCATGTCCACAATGGTGATTTATCTGGATCATAGTAATTATGTAATAATTTCCAACATACTAGGTAATAGCCATCACCCTTAATAGAAGTAACACATCCTAAATCCAATGGAAGACCAAATCCTTTTTCCTATATTTCTGATATTTCAGAGAAAGGTACATTAGCGTATAACAGAAGCTATCAAGAGGCCTACTTCTTAGCTGACAGTTCTTTTTCCACTCTCTTTTCCAATTTTGATCTAAAATTAACTTTTATTTGAGAAGCTGCAATTTTTGTTTAGTGGAAACGTGACTTGTTTTCCAGACTGCCTTATCATTCAAAAGTTATTCTCTCTTCAATAGCCATATAAAAACAAAACCTTTGCATAATAATTGAGATATTCATTTTAATAAAAAAAGCTGAATCCTCATTTTTCAACTACTTACCAAAATTAAGCTGAAAAGAATACTCCAAAATTTGCTTTGTAACAGCACACATTTTCTGGAAGAAAACCATCACATTTTCTTTTCTTTTTTTTTTTTTTAAAGATTTTATTTATTTATTTGACAGAGAGAGAGAGAGATCACAAGTAGGCAGAGGGGCAGGCAGAGAGAGAGGGAGAAGCAGGCTCCCCGCCCAGCAGAGAGCCCGATGCGGGGCTTGATCCCAGGACCCTGAGATCATGACCTGAGCTGAAGGCAGAGGCTTTAACCCACTGAGCCACCCAGGTGCCCCGAAAACCATCACATTTTCATTCCTGAATCTCATTTGTGGTTTCTGGAACAGCTTCAGATTTTGTTGGAAATACCTGAATAAATTTTTTTCTAGATTAATATGAAATCAATGATTATGCTTTCTTGAAAATCTTAATCACAAAGTTAATAAAGATACTGTTTAAGGTTTACTATGTTCTCTTGTGACTTCACACATACACATAAGACATACACAAGTCAGTAACAACTTCAATTTGATCATTTTGAATTGTTTTCTTGGCTTTAAGTTCTCAAAATAGAAAATATTTTAATTCAAGGCATCACCAGATAACAATGTAAGCATATTGAATTTATATTTAGATGATTTAGTGGTTGGTCTTGGAAATGTATAGTCCATGCATGTATTGGGTGATACGTGTTAAGTAAACTGTCAGAAAGGAGGGAGCTTACGTAATGGTAAGTTGAAACAGGTAATTTAATATGGTGGCAATATTTGTAAATGCAGATTTGTATGCATGATGCTTTTGTCATGCATGTGTGTGATGCATTTCTGAAACACATGAACATGACTGGTAAGCTAGCCAAGTCTCCTGTGTGTGCAAAGCAGTGAAGTTTGACAATCCATGTGCTATTTCAACCTTATTCTGTTATCCTTGTTAACAGCATCTAATAGCATCACTGGTTTCTGCCTTTCCAGTGCAGTAAGACTGAATGGTTGTGATGTCTTTTCCATTTCCCACCAAACAATTGTTTGGGAACTTGATTTTATTTGTATTAACCCCAAAGGTCTCTCCATTTGTTTCATTCTCCCAAACTATATTCAACTTTCAAAATCCAACAAAATTGATGGCACATAGACCTATACAATACACTTCTTTGTAAAATCCCCTTAAAAGCTTCAGCACTTAAGAAAAATCAATAGTGCTTGATGTGGTTTTGTGGTTTTCAATCTCTTGAACACTAAATTCAATTTGATCCATTGCTATTAGTAGCTTAGAGTTGCAGTTCAACAGTCTAGAAAGGTGAGGACCTTTGGCCCATCATCTGCCAAAGATTCACCCACATTGATGAAGTCGAGGAGTTTTACCTTTGTATCTTTCTTTTACAAATAAGTTATAAATATAATAATAGTGATCTCTTTTATGTAACCACAATATCATGAGGTAGAATGCTAGTTTTGATGTATTGCTAAATCATTTATTAACAAAATCCCAGTCTACATGTAAGTGGAATGTAAACAAGTATGTACATGGTAAATTTGTGTCATGCCCCACCATTAATACATCTGTATAGAAACTGAGGACTCTTCTGACTGGGACACCAGGTGTGTCTTTGAGGGTTCAGACATTGCTGGACTTGTCACATGAAAGTCAATTGGCATGAGAACATGAAATCGTCTATTGCAAAAACTGTTTATTCAAAGAGAAAAAAAAAACCCAGGAATGATTGCCATAATTCAAAAATTAAGCCTCTAATATTAATTTTTCCAGAGGAGAGGTAAAGCTTCTGAGTATATTGTGTTGGACACATGCTTAGATTCTAATAAAAGAAAAGCTTATTTTCAGAAAACTGGTACAAAAATGTAATCTCCCTTCATGGTCCCATTGTTATACAAGGATTGAAGCAAGGAACTGATTTGTATTGTTATGCACATAACTTTAAAAGCCTCTAAAATAATACTTTAGGAAGACATTTCTTGAGAAGGAAATCTATATTATTATAAGAGCTACTGTTGTTTAAAAAGTTATCAATTGCACACATATTTACTCAATATTTTACTGTGTTTGGCTCCTTTTAACTGATACTTGTATGAAAAGAAGGGTGACAGTCTCTCCAAGTTCATCACTGACTATCTAAACTCCCTGATAGCCTAGTATGCAGGTCTCAATGCCTAGCAGGAGAGATGGGAGAGGCAAGGCCATGTGGAATAGAAGCAAGACCTGGCAAAATACATCAGTTCTTCAGCCCCACTATGCGGCAAGAATAAACTCATTAGTAATTATACGTTACTTCTGGAGTGTAATACATAAACATTACAAAATCGAATTATAGGCGAATATGGAAATTACTAAATTCAAAAATTTATTTATATTTTAGAATACTTTGCAACCATTAATATTGAATGAAGTAGATCTGTCTATACATATATGTATTAAGACATTGGTGGCTTGAACAAAATCATTAACTTGACTGAAAATTGAGATGTCAATATTAATGTGTTACCACCTTTATCCAAATTTTCTAAAGTCTGGGAAAAATAAAGTTATGCATTCAAACTTGGGCACCTGGGTGGTTCAGTCGGTTAAAGCATCTGCCTTCGGTGTGGGTCATGATGCTGGAGTCTTGGGATTGAATCTTGCATTGGACACCCTGCTCAGTGCAGAGTCTGCTACTTCCCTCTATCCCTCACCCCTGCTCGTGATCTCGCTCTCTCTCACATAGGAGTAAATCAAATCTTTTAAAAAGGAAAAAAAAAAAAAACATGTTTTGCCCTCTCTGATTCTTAGCTTTCAGGTGGTCATATTATATTTGGGGTTTGGAGGAATGCTAGTGTTATATTTGGAGAAAGACAATGCTTGGGCCAAAAAAATTTATAACTCAAAATGTATGCTTCATCTTGAGAAACCACACAGATAAGTTATTATATACAGATATATAAACTTTGAAACAACAAAATAACAGACATCTGTCAAGATCATTTCAATTTTAAGGTAACCTTTATAGAATGCAATCTTGGCAGTGACAAATAAATAAAAAATTAGCTTTACATGCTTTTAGGTTTTGAAAGCCAGATTTCAAAATGTTTGGCAAAGCAGGGAGCTATTAATTAATTCATTTGCAGGGCAATATTTTAGTAAAATAAGGAGTAATTAAATGTTTTACCTAAACAGTTCCAGAATATTTAATGAATTTATGGTTCAGTGGATTTAGAGATGAAATTTTTAAGAACTTACCTAAGTAGTTCTAAGTTTAAGAAAATCAACTTTTAATAGAGTATGACTTTTATAACTAAACAAATGTTCTTAATATGAACTATTTTAAAAATGTGTAAACATGTTTAAATGACACAGAATGTCATAGTAATAAATATGGTTAGGTACGAGGTAAGCACCATGGTCGCACAGCAGCTTGTATTGGTTGTCATATATACAATTCATTATTAATCTTCATTATGGCAGTCATAATGAAATAAAAACAGTGATATGAAATAAAAATAATGCAAACTTGAAATCTGGGTTCTCAAACTTTTGTTTCTATGGATGTTTATCTTTAGGTATCTTATTTAACTGCTTTGACTGTCAATAAGTTAATTTGTAAAAATTAAGAAAAATACTACCTTTCATGTTGATCTCAAGATTGTGAGGATCTTAAATGGTGCAAGTTAAAGGGTTTGGAGAAACCATGAAGGGATGTAGCAATTACTGTTTTTACCCTAAGTAAGAACAGTAACATTTTTCTCTGCACACTAACACGTATTGTGTATTATTCATATTAAGTATTTGCATAGACAAATACATTTACTGAGTGGCAATGATATACCAAGCTTACTTTAAACTCTTCAGACTTATTAATAAACTCATTTAATCTTCACATCAATACCCCATTGTAAGTACAGTTTAGTCCTTCAAATAATAGATGAGAAAACAAAGCATCAAAGATTTTGCAGTATAAACAGATATCCCATTATTATTTTCAGGAAATAAGAGATTTCCTGAATCTCTTATTTTCTGAATCCTGGAAGAGATTAAATCCCACCAATTCCCCTAAACAGTATGAAGTCACTGAAGCAGGAACTGACTTCTCAACAATGCCCTTATAGATATATGACTTTGAAATACTCTATTTCTAAGATAATAATTAATCTAAATAAATCATCTAAAATAATGTTTTTAGGAGTTCATTCCTTTACAAATAAACCCTATATTTTTGTCTAAGCTATGGTTTTTTAAATAAACTATTATTTTAAAAAATATTTACTGAAGACCTACTTGGAAGACGCTAGACTATACACTGGAGGATGAAAAATAAATAACTGATAGTCCATGTTCTCATAAAGTATACAACCGCATGATCATAACTACTTTTACTCAAGACAATTTGTTGGTTTCTCAAGGGCTTTAGAATAAGTCAACATAGTATTGATTGTATTATTACTTCTTATTGTTTTAAAGATATAATTAAGAAAGCACTTATCTAATATTTTTATCAATTTTCTTAATTATCTTTTCTACTCATTTATAATATAGCTTCAAGAAATTCATACAAAAATTCTACTGATCAGAGAGTCCAATACAAAAAACTATGATTCCTTTATTAATTTAAGTAATTTATTTAAAATGATATGTAAATAGGTTATGTTTGAAAAGCAACATATTTGAGTCATTGAACATAAGGAAATATAGGAAAAATCAATAAAAAAGGAAATTATTTTTTTAAAGTTAGCTACAATAATGAATACTGATCCTATTCCTCCACATATATCAGTTCTCATCTGTTTTTAAGAAATTGAATTTTAGGGGCGCCTGGGTGGCTCAGTGGGTTAAAGCCTCTGGCTTTGGCTCAGGTCATGATCTCAGGGTTCTGGGATGGAGCCCTGCATCAGACTCTCTGCTCAGCAGGAAGCCTGCTTTCCCCTCTTTCTCTGCCTGCCTCGCTGCCTGCTTGTGATCTCCCTCTCTCTGTGAAATAAATAAATAAAATCTTAAAAAAAAAAAAGAAAAGAAATTGAATTTTAAACAAAACTGCTAAGAAAATAATTAATAGGTATTCTACTTATAAAGTTAATTCAGATTCTCTAGAAAATTGATAAATATTAGGCAATTTATGATGGAATCTAGGGGTACAAAGCATCCTAAAATCAGGAACATGCTTATATTTATTTACATTTATTTTTCTTAATACAAATATTGCCTCTGCTTAATAAATTTTTCAAGTGTGTCTATTCTTTTAGTCTGATTAATTTAGATATCTTTCATATAAAATTTCAAAATATCAACTTGATTGCTATTATTGAGATACAGCATGAAAGTGTTACTGTGCAAAGAAAGGAGGCAATAGAACACACAGAGCTGTTTTTCAGTAGACTGTCTTACTACATGACCACATTACAAGTTACTGTGTGATAGCATTTTATTCAACCTTAATTTTTCTTTACTTGCTATTTTCTTAAATTCTCTCATTTTTTACATTCTTCCATTTATTTCTGCTTATTTATTTATTTATTTATTTATTTTAAAGATTTTATTTATTTGACAGAAACACAGTGAGAGAGGGAACACAAGCAGAGGGAGTGATAGTGGGAGAAGCAGGCTTCCTGCGGAACAGGGAGCCTGATGCGGGGCTCGATCCCAACACCCTGGGATCATGACCTGAGCTGAAGGCAGACGCTTAACGACTGAGCCACCCAGGCGCCCCTATTTCTGCTTATTTAAATATATACTGAGTCAAGTTGGTTTGAACACTTTCACATACTTCATTTAGTATATTGCTAAGTACAAATTTTAAGAGGGAAATCTAACATGGTTTTTAGTGGTAAATTATAAATCTAAATAATCATGTGTTTATAAGTATAAAATTTTTAATCTTTATAAAGATTAAAAAATTAACATTATTTATATTTTAATCTTTATAAAGACTAAAAAATTAACATTATTTAATTTTTGATAATTTCGGAAAGCACAAGATCAATGTGGTCAAATGAATCTTATATGATCACTGACTTTCGTAAACAGTTTCCATTTATAAGACTCTAGCAATTAAACAATATGTCTCTGAGCTAGACATTTAATATTTTCACTTTTGGGAGATTTGAGTTGTTCTGTTGCTGGACTTTCTACAATAGTAGAGAATGACTTTAAACATTTTTGCTTCATCTTTTTACAGACCACATATACTCTGGAAAGAATGGAGATTGAAAATAACCACAAAACATTAGAAAAAGTCTTTTTGTGACAAGCTCATTTACTCTTTATACAAATAACCAAAATTATTGTGATAGCAGTCATTTATTGGACTTCTCAAAAATGACTTGTCTGTGGAAGAATGACAATGTTTTTTATGCAGTCCCCAAACTTGGAAAGAAAATTAAGTCAAATATTCACAAGTGCCAACTTCAAAGCAAATTTACCATGGTAACAGTACCTTGAAAGTCTGTGGTTGCAGATTTTTGCCAATTAACAACTCCAAAGGGTGCTATTAGTTCCTTCAAAAACATAAGGGACATTGTTTTCATCTGTGATTGCTATTCCTCCTTTACAGCATGCCATGATAAAAGATGGAATACAGGACAGCATACTATTTAGTTCTTATAATCATACAACTAGTTCATAAAGAGAACAATGAATATTAGGGTGTAACACTTTGCAATAAAGAATATAATTGCCCTTGCTAAATCCTCATCACTAACCACAAATTCATTTATTTAAGCAAATTGTGGCATACCAACAGCAAAAAAAAAAAAAAAAAAAAAATCTAAACCACATGAAATATCTAGACTATATATTATTCTTATAATGTCTGTCTTCTAGTTTGTGAGCCAGAGAATGGATGAAAAATACAAAATGAGAAGTTTTACTACTCTGAATATGGCAACTGGGAATAGTCTAAGAATTATTCTTCATGATTAAACATCAACTACATACTTGGATTGCTATTATAAGAATATTCAATTTCCAATACATTTTTCATTTCCATTTCTTTTCCTGAAATCTTGTGAGATTCTCTTTCCTACCAATGATGCACTGTATTTTTAAGAGTCATTCAGGACTATAAAATTATTATTATCTTGATTATTATCTTGATTCTACTTTGACCCACATTAGTATGGATAAATTTATCAAAATGCAACCAAAGAAAATTAAAATCATTTTGCCTTTTATTAGAAGCAAAAATTAAAAACAGTTTTCTTCTTTATCATTGGCAAAGTATTTCCACTCATTTACAGTAGTAAAAAAAAGTATAACACTAGCATGGGCATAGCATTTTTCATTTCGAGATATACTTTAAATGGTTTGGGCAAATCCATTGTAATTATCAAGTAAACATTGAGAAGATTGATGTTTATTAAAATGATGGCTTATTATAATGTAGCTCTAAAATAAAGAATGTTAATAATATTTTATATAATACTACAAACTGCAGAAAAACTTCCTAAGGGAAAAAATTTATTTAAGTTCTTTTTTGAAAATTGGACTTTTAATCTTTAACCAAATTTGTTGTTTTATTTATTGACTCCATAAATTTAGATAACTTGAATTAAATACTAATTATGAAGAAGCTCTTTTAAATGAGTAGTTGTCAATCCAACAAACTCACAAATGAAATAGTGAAAAATGCCTGGTAGTTTTCACATTCTGCTTTAATTTAAGTAGCAATTAAATAACATCCAAGATAAGAAGAAAAATTCAGGAGTGGTGATTTTTATTGAACACTTAAACTTGGCATTCACCATCTCCTTTTTTTTAGAAAATTATAATGGTATAAATTATATTCAATTTTTTCTTAGATTGCCCCCTACTTTCTCTTTCTATTTATAAACAGAATGCATATAAATACCTCTGAAGGAAAACAAACAAAAAATATGCTAAAAGGATAAAAGAAACCCATGAAAAATAAAATTTCAAAAATACATCAAGTGTCAAAAAAAGAAAGTGCTGATTATGATAAGGAATATTATTATTCTGGAATAACTATTGTTGAAGTTGTAAAATATGAAATACACATTTTATTTTTAAAAGTTTTTGTATTTAAAGATTCTTGATACTCAGAAAGTTTTCTCTGCTCTGCCTTTGACCTTTGCTCTAGGAGGACAGGGTATAGTCTTAAGAGAGTACTTCTATCTGAAGACGTTAAAGTTTATATAGATAGAAAATGCACCAGAATTTGCCACTAGTAGGTTCATATCTACTACCTTAAGTAGGAAAAAGAAAGAGGTAGTTGGATCTTATGCTTGCCTCATCCTTTGAACACAGCTAGATAATTATCAAATCATTCTGAACACCCAGAAAATCAATCTGAGGACTGAGAAAACAAACTGCACAACTAGAGGGAGAAAAGAGGCCACATCATGGAGGGCAGGAGGTGTGGAGATGTGATTTGGGGTAGAAAATGACAGGTGCTGTGGAGGGGAGGATCTTTGATCACAGGTGGGGGAAGAAGACAGAGACAGAGAGAGTGTCTCTGACAGAGAGGAAAATCAGCACAAAAGGGATTGTACAAGAAAAACATTTCCCCAAAACCATTGACTGGAAAAATAAAAGACCTCACTACAATGGAATGAAAGTCTGAAGTTTTAGAAGTTTGTGCCATCACTATGGTCAAGCCAGGCAGGTGTAGAGGTGCTCCTGTGGGGAAGAAGGATAGAGGCCTGGTGTGTTCTGAGGATCCCCTGGGTCACGATGGGAGAGACAGTTTCCTTTCTTGCAGTGCATTTGCAAGAGGTGGTACTGCCTCACAAGGGACAAAAGAGCTGGTAGGTGCCCCATTCATCAGCATAAGAGCAGAGATGCTTGCTGAGAACAGCTAATCTGGATGCTGGCTTTTTGCTATACTTTACTATGAATTCCAGGCCACAGCTTGGTCATGTGACTGCTTTTCTGGTATTAGCCACAGCACAGTGAGACACTCTCCTAGAGGATCAGCAAAGTTCCATACTATACCAGGTCCCTAAAATTTGGAGTTTTGAAAGCCAGAGGTGTACCTGAGGTAAAACACAGGAATGCTGTGCTGCCAGGTAGGCAGGTGGCTCAGACACAGACATGGTGAAGGCAAGGATCTGATAGAAACCTAGGACACAAGAGGGGAGATTGTTCACTTTTCTGTGAGTGCCTCCTGAAAAGTGACGGTTATGACCTTCCTGCTCTGGGGAAGAGAGGGCCTATGCCATTTTTTCACCACCTCCCATCAGGACAGACAAACTTCAACAAGTGATAGAGTGCACACAGTGGAGGCTTGAGTCCCTTATACCAAGCGCCTCCCCCCTGCACAAACCAGGTGCCTTTTTTAATAGGGCAAGTGTCATTGAGAGCCAGAGCAGCAGCTATCAGTCTCCCAAAAAGACTAGCACAAAACTGCTGCATGCACCAGGACTACTGATCACAGAGCACTACAAAGCTTCAGTTCGGGTGGAAATAGAACCAGGCACAGGCTTTCTTAACACACAAAAGACAAAGTCCTAGACAAAATGTCAAGATTGAAGAATTCATTCCCCTAAAAAAGAACAAGAAGCGTTCATGGCCAGGGAGCCAATCAAAATAGAATAAGTAATATGTCTGAAATAGAATTTAAAAGAACAATCATAAAGAGACTAACTGGGCTTGAAAAAAGCATAGAAGAATCCAGAGAGACCTTTATTGCAGAGATAAAACATAACTAGTCAGGCTGAAATTAAAAAATGCCATAACCAATGTGTAAAACCAATGGGACATAGGGGTACCTGGGTGGCTCAGTGGGTTAAAGCCTCTGCCTTCAGCTCAGGTCATGATCTCAGAGTCCTGGGATCAAGCCCCACATTGGGTTCTCTGCTCAGCAGAGAACCTGCTTCCCTCTCTCTCTCTCTGCCTACTTGTGATCACTTGAGCAAATTATAGCTGAAAATGTCCCTAATATGGGGGAAAGAAACAGACACCCAAATCCAGGAGACACAGAAAACTCCCATCAAAATCAACAAAAGCCAGGTAACACCAAGACATATTATAGTAAAATTTGCAAAATACAGTGATAAGGAAAGAATTCTGAAAGAAGCAAGGGATAAAAATTCCCTAACCTACAAGGGGAGATAAATCAGGTTAGCAGCAGATCATTTCACAGAAACCTGACAGCCAGAAGAGAGTGACATGATATATTCAATGTGTTGAATGGGAAAAATATGCAGCCCCAAAATGCTTTATCCAGCAAAGCTGTCATTTAGAATAGAAGGAGAGATAAAGAATGTCCCAGACAAACAAAAACTGAAGGAGTGTGTGACTACTAAACCAGCCTTTGAAGAAATATTAAAGGGGACTCTTTGAGTGGGAAAGAGGTACCCAAAGCAACAAAGATCGGAAAGGAACAGAGAAAATCTCCAGAAACAATGATTTTATAGCTAATACAATGGCACCAAATTCATATCTATCAATAATCATTCTGAATGTAAAGGGACTTAATGTTCTAATCAAAAGACATAGGGTATCAAAATGGATTAAAAACAAAACAAAACAAACAAACAAAAAGCAAGACCCATCTATACACTGGCTACAAAAGATTCATTTAAGACCTAAGGATACCTGCAGATGAAAATGAAGGAATGGAGAAGCCTCTATTATGTTAATGGATATCAAAAGAAAGCCAGAGAAACTATACTTATATCAGAAAAACTAGATTTTATACCAAAGACTGCAATAAGACATGATGAAGGGCATCGGATCATAATTAAGTGATTTATTCATCAGAAGATCTAATAATTGTAAAATTTTATACCTCAACTTGGGAGCACCAAAATACATAAATCAATTAAAAACAAATATAAAGAAACTCACTGATAACAATACAATAATAGTAAGAGATGTTACCACCCCACTTACAGCAGTGGATAGGTCATCTAAGCAGAAGATCAACAAGAAAACAATGGCTTTGAATGACACACCAGACCTGATGGACTTAAAACATATATTCAGAACATTTCATCATAAAGCAGCAGAATACACATACTTTTCAAATGCACATGGAATATTGTCCAGATTAGATCATACACTGGGTCAAAAATCAGACTTCAACCAGTACAAAAAGATTGAGATCATACCATGTTTATTTTTAGACCATAACACTATGAAATTTAAAGTCAACCACAAGAAAAAATTTAGAAAGACCACAAATAAATGAACGTTAAAGAACGGCCTACTAAAGAATGAATTGATTGACCAGGATATTAAATTAAAAAATACATAGAAGCAAATGGAAACAAAAACATGAGAGTCTAGAACCTTTGGAATGCAGCAAAGGTGGTGATAAGAGAGAAGTATATAGCAATTTAGGCCTACCTCAAGAAGCAAGAAAAGTCCCAAATACACAACCTAACCTCACACTTAAAGGAGCTGGAAAAAGAACAGCAAATAAAGCCTAAATCCTGAAGAAGAAGGGAAATAATAAAGATTAGAGCAGAAATAAATGATATAGAAACAACAGTGACAACAGAAAAAAATAGATCAACAAAAGTAAGAGCTGTTTGAATTAATAAAATTGATAAACAGTAGCCAGACTTTATCCAAAAGACAAGAGAAAGGACTCATTTCAACAAAGTCATGTATCACAATCAACAGAAATACAGTTATTAGAGAATATTATGAAGAGATATATGCCAACAAATTGGACAATATGAAGTAAAATGATACATACCTAGAAACATATAGAGACAATTTGAACAGACCCATAACCAGCAAAAAAAATTGAATCAGTATTCAAAAATCTCCCAACAAACAAGGGCCCAGGGCCAGATTGCTTCCCAGGGAACCTCTACCAAACATTTATTTTATTTTTTTAAAGATTTTATTTATTTATTTGACAAACAGAGAGCGATCACAAGTAGGCAAAGAGGCAGGCAGAGAGAGAGGGGGAAGCAGGCTCCCTGCTGAGCAGAGAGCCTGATGTGGGGCACTATCCCAGGACCCTGGGATCATGACCTGAGCCAAAGCCAGAGGCTTTAACCCACTGAGCCACCCAGGTGCCCCTCTACCAAACATTTAAAGAAGAATTAATACTTATTCTTCTCAAAATGTTCCAAGAATTAAAAATGGAAGACAGACTTCAAAACTCAGTCTATGAGGCCAGCATTACCTTGATTCCAAAGCCAGATAAAGACCCCACTGAAAAGAATTATAGGCCAATATCCCTGATGTATAAGGATGCAAAAATTCTCAACAATACACAAACAAATCAAATCCAACAGTACATTAAAAGAATTTTTACCACAATCAAGTGGGATGTATTCCAGTGCTGCAAGAGTGGTTCAATATTCACAAATCAATCAATGTGATTAAACACATTAATAAAAGAAAAGATAAGAACCATATGACCCATTCAATAGATGCAGAGAAAGCATTTGACAAAATATAGCATCCATTCTTGATAAAACCCACAACAAAGTAGGAAAAGGGAACATACCTCAATATCCTAAAGGCCATATACGAAGGACCCACAGTTAATATCATCCTCAATGGGGGAAAAACTGAGAGCTTTTCCTCTAAGAACAGGAACAAGACAGGATTATCTACTCTCAACATTGTTATTTAACATAGTTCTGGAAGTCCTAGCCTCAGCAACTGTATAACAAAAAGAAATAAAAGGCATCCAGATCAGCAAGGAAGAAATCAAATTTTCACTATTCATAGAAGACATGATATTCTATGTAGAATACTTGAAAGACTCCACCAACATATTGCTTGAACTGATACATGAATTCAACAAAGTTACAGGACATAAAATCAACACACAGAAATTTGTTGCATTTCTATATACCAATAATAAAATAGCAGAAAGAGAAATTAAGGAATTGATCTCATTTATAATTGCACCAAAAACCGGAAGATATCTAGAAATAAACCTAATCAAAAAGTAAAAGACCTATATGCTGAAAACTATAGAACACTTGTGAAAGAAATTGAAGTTGACACAAAGAAATGGAAAAACAGCCCAAGCTCATGGATTGAAAGAACAAATATTGTTAAAATGTCTGTACTACCCAAAGCAATTCACACATTAAATGTAATCTGTATCAAAATACCAACAGCTTTTTTCACAGAGCTGGAATAAACAATCCTAAAACTTATGTGGAAGCACAAAAGACCCTGAATAGTCAAAGCAATCTTGAAAAAGAAAAAGCTGGTGGCATCACAATTCTGGACTTCAAGCTGTAGTCGTCAAGACGGCATGGTACTGGCACAAAAACAGACACATAGATCAGTGGAACAGAAAACTCAGAAATGACCCTACAACTCTATGGTCAACTAATCTTTGACAAAGCAGGAAAGAATATCCAATGGAAAAAAGATCATTTCTTCAACAAATGATGTTGGGAATCCTGCACAGCAACATTCAGGAGAATGAATTTGGACAACTTCCTTATACCATACACAAAAACAAATTTAAAATGGATTGGAGACCTAAATGTAAGACAGGAAACCATCAAAATCCTAGGGAAGAACAAAGCAGCAACCTCTTTGACCTCAGCTGTAGCAACTTATTACTAGACATGTCTCCCAAGGCAAGGAAAACAAAAGCAAAAATGAACTCTTGGGACTCCATCAAGACAAAAACTTCCACAGAGTGAAAGAAACATTCAACAAAACTAGAAGGCTGCCAATGGAAAGGGAGAAAATATTTGCAAAGGATATCTGATAAAATGTTAGTATCCAAATCTGTTAGGAACTTATCAAACACAACACCCAAAAAATACATAATCCAGTTAAGGAATGGGCAGAAGACATGAATAGACATTTCTCCAAGGAGGACATACAGATGGCTAACAGACACAAGAAAAGATGCTCAACATCACTCATCATCAGGGAAATACAAATCAAAACTGCAATGCAATAGCACCTCACATCTGTCAAAATGGCTAGTCAACAACCCAGGAAACAAACAGATGTTGGTGAGATTGTGGAGAAAGGAGAACAATTTTACAGTTTGGGTGGGTATGTAAACTGGTACAACCACTCTAGAAAACTGTATGGAAACTCCTTAAAAAGTTAAAAACTGAACTACCCTACAACCCAGCAATTACACTTCTAGGTATTTACCCAAAGGATACAAAAATACTAAATCAAAGAAGCACATGCACCAGATGTTTATAGCAGCATTATCATGAATAGCCAAATTATGGAAGAACCCTAATGTCCATTGACTGATGAATGGATAAAGAAGAGGTGGTCAGCCATCAGAAAGAATGAGATCTTACCATTTGCAATGATGTGGTTGGAGCTAGAGTGTATTATGATAAGTGAAATAGGTCAATCAGAGGACAAATATAATATGATTTCATGCATATGTGAAACTTATGAAACAAAACAGATAAATGTAGGAGAAGGAAAAAAAAGAAGGAAGCAAACCTTAAGAACAAACTGAGGGTTGATGAAGGGGAAGTGGGCAGGGGATGGGCTAAAGGATGATAGGTATTAAGGAGGGCACTTATGTTGTGCACTGGGTACTCTATGTAAGATATGAATCACTACATTCTGCTCCTGAAATATTACAGTATATGTTAACTAACTAGAATTAATAAAAATTTGAAACAAAGAAACAAAAAGATACCTATTTTCCCTATAGGAAATAAGAACAGAATTTTCAATGTTGTACCTCTTTTTGCCTTACACATGCTAGATATTTACTTGGGTTATTTGGTATATCAGTGTTTGTGAATCAAAAAATGATTTAAAAAATCTTTTCTTTTTAATCTAGAGTGACTAATATATCTCTACAGAAAACAGAGGGTAAATTAGCATCTTTTTTTTTTTTCAAAACGAGCTCTTAAGTCTCCTGAACAATTTAGATCTAGCAGAGAAAAAAATGCAGTACATGTATACACTAAATAAAATAGCATGTTAGGTTTGTTTCTGTTAGGCTAATTATTTATTTTCTGTAGCAGTTACTGTTTAAGAGAAAAGTAAGGAATTGGGAAAGGATTGGGAGAAAAAATAGTAATGGTAGATTTTTGAAGAGAGAAAATTTTTGTCCCTTTAAAAACCATGGGAATGTAAAAACTAACTTTATTTCAAACTAGTTGGACAGATTACCTATTTTTTTCAAAACTCATCAGGCTGTTCTTTATGAAAATATACTTTATTCCTATCATTTAACAACTTGTAAATATACCTTCAAAAAGCGTTATTTTCCTTAGCTTGTTCAGGCTTCTTTACCATCTAATGACCATGCAATGGCATTTATAATTTTTTTATTTCTCAATTTGTTTTCTAAATTCTCTGCCCTATCCTAAATGTTTAAAAATATTGAACTTTGTGTGGGAGGTTGGGTTAAATAAGTGGTGGGTATTAAGGAGGGCACTTGTTCTGATGAGCACTGGGTGTTGTATATAAGTGTTGAATCACTAGATTCTACACCTGGAACTAATCTACACTGTATGTTTATTAATTGAAATTTAGTGAAATTTTTAAAAATATTGAATTTTGTGAATATAATCTTGTGTGTGTGTGTGTGTGTGTGTGAATATAATCTTATGATGCCTGAGCATGAAAAAGGAAGGTGGGTAAAATCTGAGGGAAAGATTCACTGAAAGTTCTTTAGTTGCTTCAGGTTTGCCTGCCTTTTTCCTTTGATTATGAGTAGTTGCTTGTCTGGATAGCAGCAATGGCTGTTCTGTTATTAAAGGCAATGGTGATAAAACTGCTTTGGTCAAAAGTACTTATTTATTTACCACCACAGACCACGTGTGTACCCAGAGTTTTCAAAGTACTGTGCTAAATGCTGAAGACATATTTAGAAACAAGATGGACCTGATGTTTTTTCCTCATGGAGTATATCATCAGTGTAGAGGAAAAGATGTAAACATGTAATTGTAAGTGTATGAAAGAGGAATTGTAGAGAACTACAAATGTATGTAATGATAGGAGCTAACAGAATCTACTGGGTAAAGGAAGGTCTGTCTCAGGAAAGGAAGAAGTCTGGCTTAGTGGAAAAGGGAAGGGGATATTAGCAGAAGGAAGAGAGGTTAGGATTTAGCTAGCTGAGAGAGGTCATGTTCCTATTCCATGAAACAACAAAAGAGAGAAAAAGAGAAGTAGAATTAGCTATTGCTGGAGCACTGAGGAATGTAGAAAACAATGAGATAGGACAACAGTCAGGTTCCCAATCATGTGCACCTTTGTTAAGTCATGGAAGGGATTATAGAATTTATCCTAAGGATAAGGGTAAGCAGAAAAGTGATGTGGAAAAAATTATTTAAATGTTTATTTCTACTAAAGTATCTAGAACAGATTTGGTAAGTATGAGAGTGGGACAACAATTCACACAAGAGATCCATTTAGGTGGGGACTAATGTCAGTTGCTGTTGTATTAGTCTAAGTAAGGGATCACTGTATCTTTCACTAAGTGTGTGGCTTTATGGGAGCAGGGAAATGAATTTAAGAGGTGAATTTAAAAGATACTTGTAAATTAGAAACAAAAAATTGGATATTAATTGGGTGGGGTGGGAGATGTGAAAGTGCAGCTAATCATATACCACTCTTAGTTTTCTATATTAAAAATATAATAGTGCTGCCATTTATAGAGTTAACCCTATACAGAGATATAGGTAATCAAAAAACAAATAAAAAACAGTTTTAGCTGTCAAATTTAAGTTTATTATGAGTAATCCAAATGGAAAGATTATTCACTTGAATGAAAATGCAAATCTGGGGGTGCCTGGGTGGCTCAGTGGATTAAAGCCTCTGCCTTCGGCTCAGGTCAAGATCTCAGGGTCCTGGGATCAAGCCCCGCATTAGGCTCTCTGCTCAGCGGGGAGACTGCTTCCCCCTCTCTCTGCCTGCCTTCTAGTGATCTCTCTCTCTCTCTGTCAAATAAATAAATAAAATCTTAAAATAAAAAAAAAGGAAAATACAAATCTGGAGTTTGTGAGTAAATTCTGAGCTGGGTAGGAGTTAAACTAAGGTAAATTGTACCAAGTACACCAATGAGAGGAATTACTTCTTGCAGGAGGTCTATGCATAGACTATGTTAATGAGACAAAGAAGTTTATTTGCTGAAACTGGACTCTTAAATGAAGTAACAAACAGAACATTATAGATCATATCTGTTCTCACAGAAGCAAGGCCAGGATGAAGTAAGTTGAGTGAATAGCAATGTAATGAAGACACAAGTAATAGCTAGAAGGCATCATGGAGTCTAGATATTTTTTGTCTTTGCTTTTATTTTGAAATGTTTTAGGTGGGCTCACTTTGTTTTAATACGGAGAACACCTATAATTACTTAATGGGAAAATGTTAATAGAAAACTGAAGTTGAGAATTCTGGACTGGGAACTAAGTAAAGCATCATTGTTCTTGGAGTATAATGAAATAAAAAATATAGGGCAGATGCAAGACAATTTGCAGTTTGGGTGGCAAATGTTAAAGCCTCCATTGCATGGTTAGAACATAGTTTATCTGTTTATCAGATGATGGACATTGGATTTGTTTCCACTTCTGGGTGATTATAAATAACATTGCTTTGAATTTTTGTGTGCAAGTATCTGTGTATAAGTATATTTTCAATTCTCTTGTATATATACACCTAAAAATGGAATTGCTGGTTCTTATAGTAACCCTATATTTATCAATTTGAGAATCTATCAAACTGTTTTCCATAAAAAGAATGAAGTTCTTATCCATGCTACAGAATGAATGAACTTTGAAAACATTATGCTAAATGAAAGAAGCCCGGGGTGCCTGGGTGGCTCAGTCGTTAAGCATCTACCTTTGGCTCAGGTCATGATCCCAGGGTCCTGGGATCGAGCCCCACATCGGGCTCCCTGCTTGGCAGGAAGCCTGCTTTTCCCACTACCATTCCCTCTGCTTGTGTTCCCTCTCTCGCTGTGTTTCTGTCAAATAAATTAAAAACTCTTAAAAAAAAAAAAAGAAGCCCAATACAAAAGAGTACATACTGCAAGAACCTATTCATATAAAATGTCCAGAAGAGGTAAATCTATAAAGACAGAAAATAGATTAGTAGTTGCTTAAGGCTGGGTGGGGATTGGAGGGAATAGAGAGTGACTAGTAGGGGGTATAGATTTATTTGGGAGATGACAAAAATATTCTCAGATAGTGGTGATAATTGCACAACTTGAATACACCAAAGAAACTGAATGGTATATTTTAAATGAGTGAATTTTAAGGTATGTGGATCATATCTAAATATCAGTATCTTAAAAATCAATAAGAGGAAGAAAGTCTTAGGGGAAAGAAGGAGAGTAAAAGAAGATGAGGTGGAGCTTAGGAGATTTCAGGAACTTGGGCTCTAATGTATATTGTATAAATAATTTACTTTCATTCCCTCCTCTCAAAATTGAGATAATATATGATATCTCACAATGTTCCTTTTCAAGGATTGGAAGAGATGATGTTTACAGAGCACTTTATTCTGTCTTTGATATATCATAACTGGTGACTTTTTATTGGACTAACTTATCAAAGGATTGACTCAAGTCTAGTCTAATATGGACAATGGGGATAATCACCTGCCTAATTGAGCTGTTGTGAGATTAATGAGGTAACCAAGTTCAACCTTAAATTCATTTCAAACCAGGCATATAACAAGCTTAGTAACACACCCAACATAGTGTCCAGTAATGATATACTTATTGCAATTTTATCAGATGCCAGTGTCTGTGCTGAACACTTAACGTGGGATTATCAACTGTCTTTACAGCAGAATACCATTAGCCACTACAACAGCTTCATGCTGCTGGAGTTCAAACCAAAAACATACCAACCATCAAAAAACAAACTTTTACAAATCATGCAAATAATCAAATTTGGACCAAATTTAAAGGACAAACAAACAAAAAATAGAGGAGAATACTGCCCTTTATACTATGCAAAGCTTTAATAGTTTATATGCGTTCTACTTCTGGGAAATATTTGTGATTACATAAAAACGACTCAAATTTAAAGACAAAATATATGGCTTTATATTTTTACTTCACCTATTGGTCAAATTATCTCTTGAGGCTCACTTTCCTCACTGCTAAGTTGAGGCTCATAATAATAGCATGGGCTATATTATATAGGGGTGATAAAACATAGGAACACAGAAGCTGATACTATATTCAGTTTAGTCCTTAGATCCCTGGCAACCAAAAAGGAAGGAAAGAAGGGAGGAAGGGAAAGAGGGAGGGAGGAAGAAAAAGTGATTCTCACTGATAACATTAAAATAAAACTAGGAAACCATTTTCTGATGCTAAATTCAAAACAGTTTATCATGGATCATTAACCTGGAGTTATTGAATGCACAACATAATGGACAATATCTTTCACTATAGTTTTCAGAAGATACAGAATTCTTATAAAAATTTTTAATGAAAATCCTTGATAAAGATTTATATCAAAACATTAAAACATTGCTTAATGAAAGCATTTTCTGGGGACTAACCTACTGAAGACTAGGATATAATTTTCTAGAGATGAAAGTCACAGTGTCTTTTCTTTTTTTTTTTTTGTTTTGAGCTCCTGTGTGTGCCAAAAATGAGGCTAGCATATAGCATGCATTATCTCTAATTTTCATTACACCTTATAAAGTGTTATTATCACCTTATACTACAGTTAGAAGATGACAGAGCTATCCCATCTTTTCCATTAAAACAGGCAATCTTAAACTTGATATATGGATTAGTTTGGATGGCCAGCACATACTTTAGCCTGTCATATTCATAGATAAATGATCTCAGTGAGGCTTTGGTGAGAAACCGGAAAACAAGCAGTTCAAAGCTCAGTTCACTGATGCATGTGCAGGGCTTAGATACTCTGCCTGATTGAATGATGATTTTACAGCTCCTTTTTAGCTCTTATCTTAAATTTTCTGAAGCATCTGATGATAAGAACCATACATTCTATTACAGAAGGAAAGTTAAATTGTATTTAATAAAATCATTCATATTTTTAAGTGAGTATTTAAATCTCTGCAATCTTTAAATGTCTTTATCCCATCCCCACAATGATGAAAGAACAATATTCGTTAGTCCCCTGGACTATAAAAAAATTTAGAGACTCAGAGAGACAAAGACTGGTCATGGGTAGGGAGTTCATAGACCATCCCCATAGATCTTCCTGTATTTCTCCACTCTGACTCTGATAAATTTGTGAATCTGTGTTTCACCATTGGGTGACTGTACTTCTTTTCTCCATGTACCTGTCACCAAGAACAAAAGGGTAGAGCTATATTGGGGTACTCTGAGATGCAAATTACCAATGTAACACCATGCATTAACTACAAGTTATCTAATTATATTTATTAATTCTCCTTATTGATTAAAATTTTTATTTCCTACCTAAAGTTGATACATTTTCTTCTAGGGAGAGCTATGTTAACTCAACTCTGGTTACTTCTCTTGAGAAAGTTTGACATTTTTTAGTGTAGAACCTACCTTGGGCTAGAATAAGGAGTATATAGCTCCATTAAATACCAAGGAGTACACACTTTCTTTGCCATCATGGTGGGAGGCAATAAAGACTAGGTCCCCAACCAAACTGTTCAAACATGGATTATTCCTCCAGAGAGTTTCTAGAATTTAGATGTCTCCAAGGCTAGGAAAATGATGCCAGGTAGAATGTCAACCTTCTGTAGTCCCATAAAGTCTCCCAATTCCTACAGTGTCCCAATTCTTACTTTATACTTCTGTGTTATAATTTGTGGGTTTTTTGTGGATCCTGCTAATTTCAAGCTGTCTGTTTTCTTTGATATCAAGTGAAAAAAGAACTTGAAATGCTTCTCTTAGATAATATCTTAATTTTTTCCATGTATAGAGCTATATGAGATGTTCCAAGACCTTGAAGTTTAGTGTCAGCAGAGCTGACTGAAAATAAAAATTATAGACTCCTCATTGAGAAATTTAAATTTCAAGACAACAGCAGAATGTTAAGGACCTATGAGAGTGCATAGGTTACATGCATATGCAGCCAGCCCTGGCGATGTCTCTTAAGTTGTTTTCTTAAAGTAAAGCCTAAGACTTGGCATCATATTCAAGTGATTTAATTGTGAATGTCCTCCAGAAAGAGTAAAATAAATAATATGAGATGGGGGAAAGCTAAGAAAGATGGTGGCCTCAGCTGAACACTATGTTCAATCTCACAGGGAAACCCTGGAGAACAAATTTCTTCAGACAGTCAAACCTTGATGAAAGAGGGCAGGACTTTTCTAGCCTCATGTTTCTCATTATGGGTAATTCTTTGGAGAAAGGGTTATGATTCCCAGGAGCTAGGGATAGACTGCAAATGCTAGTAAATGAGATCTTGTGGGGCCAATAACATCCTCCATTACAGTCTCTCCTTCCAATTTTATAGTACTCTACAAGTCTTTTTGGTTAGTGAATCTGTGTCACACTGACATGTAGCACATCAAGAAATGTCACAGCTTTGGGGTACCTGTGTTGCTCAGTTGGTTAGGTGTCTGACTCTTGTTTCAGCTCAGGCCATGATCTCAGGGTCAAGCCCCACATCAGATTCTAAGCTCAGCATGGTGTCTGTTTGTGTACCCCTCCTCAAGGACTCTCTCTCTCTCTCTCTCTCAAATAAATAAAATCTTTAACAGCTGCCACAGCTTGGCAATATATGGATGGCTCTGCCTTGGTGATTTGAGCAGATTCTGAGAACATTAATCTATAGGAAGAGTATAGGTTCTCAATAAAATTCAGTTTTTTGTATAATGTGTCTAAGTTCATTCAGGCTCATTGTATAATAATAATACAATATACCGAGTGGCTTGTAGACAATGGAACTTTACTTCTCACAGTTCTAGAGCCTAGGAAGTCTAAGATCAAGATGCCAGCTGATTTAGTGTCTGGTGAGAGCCTACTTTCTATTTCATAGTAGGTTGTCTTCTTGCTGTAACCCCATATCGTGGAAGGGGCAAGAGGGTCTCTTTTAGAAAGACACTAATCCCATTCATGTGGGCTTTATTTTTATAACCTAATTAACTCCCAATGGCCCCACATCCTAATACCATCACATTGGAGACTAGATTTCAACATATGAATTTTGAGGAGACACAAAAATTCAGTCTATAGCATAGTGATTTTAAAAACCACATCCTTCATCCCTCCCTATTATTTCCTATTATCTGACTCTGGAAATCAAAAAATTTAAACCTTTCAATACATTAACCAAGTTGCATTTGACTTTTTTCTTCCCTTTATGTACCACCTGAATTTATAATTTAAAGCTCTCTATAGTACTCCATCATACTGAGCCTCATCACAGTCTACTGGTATTCTTAAAATCACAAATGACTTCTGAGAGTGCAGCTTATCTCAGCACATTACCTTTTTTGCAGGGTTATAGCCCTTGTTTCAAGGTGAATTGCCTTTGATTCAAGTACTGGGATTTCAAATGGCCACTGTTGCAGTTATGTACTATAAGAGGATTCTTCCAAAGTTCAGAAGGTCCCAAAATATGAAGTTCCTATGACTAGCAATCCATCAGAGTGAAAGGAGTGTAGTTCTCTTTATCTTTCAAACATGAAATTTTGTTTCTATTGGCAGCTCCAGTCCACTGGGTGGCCAAAAATTAATTTTAGTCAATTATCAAAGAACTTTCCTAAAGCAACAATTAGAGTTATTACCTCTAATAACTTTCCCAGATGGAGGGAAGCAGGCATACAGCTTTAGGTTAAGTTCTACCTACAGTGTCAACCAAATGAGAACCCTGATTTTCAGTGAGTCTCAGTGGCCAGTTCTAAGTAGATCATTGCTGTATCTACATCTTTCCAAATATAAGCCTTCGTTTGAGGGAACTTTTATATAAGATCTATCCAGTGTCACCTTTTCCCAAACCCATATTTTATTTTTTATTTTTTTTTAATTTTTTTGAAAGATTTTATTTACTTATTTGACAGAGAGAGAGAGAGAGCACAAGTAGGCAGAGAGGCAGGCAGAAGGTGGGGGGAAGCAGGCTCCCTGCTGAGCAGAAAGCCCAATGCAGGGCTTGATCCCAAGACCCTGAGATCGTGACCTGAACCAAAGACAGAGGCTTAACCCACTGAGCCACTCAGGCACCCCTCAAACCCATATTTTAGCAGCTGTACCCATACCTCATTCCTCTGTTTTCAAAAACACATGTGCATTCTGCCAACTTCCCTTCCAAGTTCTCACTCTCTATCTTTCACCCATCCTCTCTCCTTTCTCAGCTATTCTGACTTGGGCTTTCTTCAAAACCATGAGTTTGCACAACCTAAGAGAGAGTTCATGATAACTGAATTCCCAAACTTCCCAGAGACAATAACCGACAAATGAAGACTAGGAGCTAAAGTGTAAATGCTAGTCTCTTCTCTTTCACATGGGAAATTCTGAGGTGCATTCTGCTAGGTTCTTCAGAGTATTTCTGAAAGGACTGGGCACCAGGTGCCAAGACTAGTAACCAAATCAATGATGCATCTTTATTGGTTTTTCATTTTATCTTCTTCCCAATCATTCTTCCCAATTCTTCCCAATCCTCACTCCTGCTTCTTGGGTCTCAGGACTTGTTTTAGGGGAACTTACATAAAGACAATTTCTATTGACAGTGGTCCTAGAAATCAGACCCTTTGTGGGGTCCTGATACTGGTTAACTCAGCTAATGCGACAAGGACTACACAACTAAAAACAGGCAAGAAAGAAGTGAAATGATAGGAGCTAAGATGGCAGCATGTGGGTGAAATACCCTGAGTCCTCCAGCCTAGTAAAGGCAGCTCCCTCACTCTTCTCAATATTATAGGGTCTGCTTTCACAGAGTCAGTATTGAGACTTCAACTGAGTCAGATGCCTTGCAAGATGAATTGTCTTCTCAGATTCACCCATATTTCCTCTTATGATGTCTAAAAATAACTTTGGTCAAGGCATAGCCTAAGCAGGGGACTATGGGGAATTATGGTCCTGATACTAGAGGAAATACTTTCCTCACTAAATTAATTTCAGAATATGTACCAGCAGAAATTGGGAAAATATTAGGAATGGATCTTAAGGATGCAGGACCAAGATGGCGGAAAAATATAATAGAGATGTTGGGATGATTCCTTGAAGCTTTGGATGTGACAATGCTTCAATTTGGTTGACAATTCCTGTGCATGCTGCACACGTTTCACCTCAAATATCTTTTGAATCTTTCTTTTCCTGTGTAAGGGCTTTTCTTTAAAGCAATGATAGGATGACTTAAACCAGGCAAAGGACAGCCTTGATATGTAAGTGAATTTCCACCCTGGGGAAAACCCTCAGTCAATGAGGGAAAGGTCCTCAGTGGCTAAATATACCTATTTCCTATCCTTCAAAGGAATAATCCTAAGGCACATTGTACAGGTTTCTCAGAAGGCCACCAATGGTAGCAAACTGCAGTGGTTTGTTAGCTCAACTAGCTCGACTACACACTGTTTGCTAGCTTTCCCCATTTCCAATTCCCTTTCCTTCTTTGGGGGATCATTATCCAAAGAGCAGATCTGTGCCCACCTTCTTGAATCAGGCTTTGCTTTGGGAGAAACTAAATGAAGATATGTCTTAACCATTTACATGATCCAAGGAAAGAAAGAAATAACTCAAAAATAAAACATACATCTATGTGAGTGTTATTCAGTCAAATATTTATAGTGAAATTTAGCATACAAATTTTTCAAAACTTTAAGGTGAATTAATGATGTGTTTTTTTTTTCTAAGTAGTCAGAATCAAAATTGTGGTCAGGACACAAAAAATTTTAATCAAAAGCATATCTGCTAAATGGACCTTAGATGCTTGTTGAGTTGATGAAATTTTCTGAAGCTGGATCATGGTGATGGTTGACAATTCATTAAATTTACCAAGTCATTGAATTGTACACTTATGGAAGATAAATAGTGTCATAATAAAATAATTAAACTCTAAGCAAAACACCCATAAGGGGGGGAAAAAAAAAGGCTTATCAGATGTAATATCAGAATAGGGTTTCCTTGAGGTTTTTTTTGTGGTTGTTGTGTTGGGTTTTTTTTTTTTTTTTTTTTTTTAGGATCCTTGTCCTATTAAAACAAGATTCCTTAAACTGAAATTAGAGGACCTTAGTGATTTTTTTTGACAAATCTTTTCCAAGGCCTAATAGAATTAAGCTTTGAGGGCTTTCTTCATCATCTCTGTCAGTGAGGAAAATAAAAAACTATTCAGCCTTAGCAGACAGGTAGGATACAATGTACAAGGCAACTATAGATAAGGAAAACATTGCTTTTTGAATTATGGGAATGAATCAGATCCCAGGCTAGGATAATTTATTAGTTTCCAGGTTCAGTTAGAGGTCTGCATGATCAAATAGTAAGAATCAAGCATGATATGGGAACTTAAAAATATCTCTATAAGAATTCTAAATTTTAGCTATCACATTTCTCTTTCGATATGATTAAAAGCATCAGATGGGATTGGTTGCAGAGAAAGTCATCCCAAATCAGAGGCAAATACCCTGAGGTGTATTAAATTCATGTACATTCAAATTTTATTTATATAGAGTTTAATGCATCAGTTTTATAATTATATTTAGAAATAAAAAGATTCTAACTAGTTTAACTGAAACAAATTGTCCTCTTCATGGTAGGTAATTTTTTTCCTAAAAAGTTATTTCCTTTTATAACTTAAGTTTGGAAAAAAAAAACATATACTATGAATGGCATTTCATAAATACGTCAGGATAATTAATGTTACCTGATATAGCAAACCCTTAAATTTCAGTGACTTTATATGGTAAAATTTATTTTTCACTCATTGGGCTCAGTTGCTTTAACCCAAGTGATGATTCATGGATCCTGATTCCCTTCATGCCATCTTCAATGTGTGACTTTAAGATTCCCCTGGCATCATCCTGTTAACAGATGGATAAATTAGAAAGACCATAGAGGAGGTTTAAGGCATTAAGACTGAAAGTAGCAAACATCTTTACAATGCAAATTTCATTGCTCTGAACTTAATCATAGGGCCTACTTAACTGCAGAGGAGGCAGGATAGTATAGCTGAGCTATATACTCGGGATGAAAATGAAATAGATTTGGTAACTATTTAGAATCTTTTCTACCACAACCTAATGACTCATGTAGCCCATTGTGTGGTCTACTATCCTACCCTGAGTATCCCTCACAGTGAAAATCCTAGGTACACATGTTCAGAAAACTTTAGCACTCTCTTCCTTCTAGGCATAACTGATTGGAAAAGATGCACATAGACTCCTTTTGTTGAAGTCTCTAGAGATGCCTTGAGTCTACAATGGCCTTCTGGTAATTGTTCTATAGAGTCCTGTTTGTTGGAACTTTCTTGGATGCAATTAGAATGTGTATCCTTATCATGAAGACACAAAATTTGAAGTAGATTAAATGAATCTCCATTCCTTATTAAAACATCTAATTACAATTCAACATCAGTCCTCATCTCTCTCTGGACACTTTAACTGTAATTATCATGACCCCTTTAAACTCAACACATCTAAACTCAATTCATTTCTTTGTCTTACCTAAACTAACTCCTTTTGTAGCTGTTACTATTTTTTAGTTACAAAATCTTATAAACTACTTGGACCAGGGATTAAAATCAAGTTTGACTTATTTTCTTCTTTGGAAGATTTAGATGATAGATAGATAGATGATAGATAGATAGATAGATAGATAGATAGATAGATAGATAGATCTCATTTGTTTCTCACCCAATCTTTAGCTTCTTCTTTTTTTTTTTTTTAAGATTTTATTTATTTATTTGACACACAAAGAGAGATCACAAGTAGGCAGAGAGGCAGGCAGAGAGAGGGAGGAAAGCCGGCTCCCCGCTGAGCAGAGAACCTGATGCCGGCTTGATCCCAGGACCCTGAGATCATGACCTGAGCAGAAGGTAGAGGCTTTAACCCACTGAGCCACCCAGGTGCCCCAATCTTTAGCTTCTATTTGCTAAACCACACTTCTACTCATGGTGCATATCTCTGTGGAAATCATCACACATCTCAACCTCTTACAAACCCATTTTACAAACACTGTTGATCTGACTCTAGTAATGTCACCCCCGAGTGAAAATGTAGAATTTCCTATCCAGTGCTAACCTAAAAATGCCCATAATAATTGGTTTATAATTAAGGATCACTCACAATAATACTGTTACCTGTTTTCTCTATTTTCTTCTTTTCTGATTCCCTATAAATTGGTATATGCCTCTGTTCATTGGCATCTTATTATAAATCTGAATTATGTATTATCTGCTACAAGGTGAATTTCTTAACTCAGTTCTAGCTCAATTTCATGCCTTGGTTCTTTAAGATATGTTCATTTATTTTTACTTTTGCTATCTGTGTATGTTCGTGTTTTGGAATATTTGTGTGCATACTCAATTTTCTTTTTATTTTGTACTAAAAAACCTTAATTTATTGGTGTCTTCAAGACTAAGCAGTTGTTTAAAATAAGCAGTGTATTATTTTACATGTGTTGAATGAATGAATGAATGTAATTATCACTCTGCTGATGAAATAATTTCAGAAAGAAAAAAGTTATATCAATTATAGTAATTGCTTCCTTGAAACAGAATTTTCTGCTATGTATACTGTGATTAATTTAACCTCAATGCCATTTTTTCCTCTCTTGAGAAGAAAACATATCATCTTAACATCTATCATTTATTCTTCCTTTATAATCTCAACCAAATCATTATTGATCAAACTTTTCCTTCACAATGAAAATTAAGCCAATTTGACTTTAATTATGATTTATATATTATAGAAATAATACAATGTATTATATCAAATATTTAAAAAAAAGGAAAAGGGAAATGAGACATCATACAAATCCAGGACCCTCAATATTTATATCAATTGAAAGTATGTAAGAAAATTTTCAAACACTTTATAAAAGTTTCCTTTTCTTTTTTTTTTAAGATTTTATTTATTTATTTGGCAGAGAGATCACAAGTAGGCAGAGAGGCAGGCAGAGAGAGAGGGAGAAGCAGGCCTCCTACTGAGCAGAGAGCCTGATGTGGTCCCATCCCAGGACCCTGAGACCATGACCTGGGCTGAAGGCAGAGGCTTTAACCCACTGAGTCACCCAGGCGCCCCTAAAAGTTGCTTTTTCTAATTATGCTCTCTCCTTTTAGGTTATCAACATCTATTTATTATTATTATTATTTTTGTCTATTGACTTGTGTTTTTTCTTCTTTTTTTTAAAGATCTTATTTATTTGAGAGAATGAGAGAGAAAGAGCATGAGTGGGAGGGAGAGGCACAAGAAGAGGGAGAAGTCAGGTTCCACTCTGGGCTGAACAAGAAGTCTTCTTATGGGGCTGGATCCCAGGACCCTGACCTGAGCCAAAGGCAGAGAAGATGCTTAACCTACTGAATGATGCAGGCACCCCTTGTGTTTTTTATTTTTAACCATTTATTTTGCAACAGTATTTCCCCACTGTTTCATTGCAAATGTGAATCACTTTGGAGTCATTATCTGTTGAACAGGCTTTGACAGATAAACCTGAGCAACTATTCTTTATTTCTGACAATTTTTCCAATATAAAAATGTGTTATGAATTCACAAAAGTTGATTTTCAGATAAATGTTGGAAATATAATTTTTTGTGAGTGATGTTAAAAGAATAAACTGAAGCATATTAAAATTTTTAAGATTTTTTTTTGAGGAAAAAAATCCATTCAATTTGGGCAAAGGCAAACCTAAAGTGGTTAGAAGGCTCCTGGGCAGGAGCCAGAGGAAAGACTTATATTGAGAAGATGTGCACACAAAGAAAAGAAATTTCTTGATTGGCAATAGTTAGAGCCTGGTTGGCTGTTTGTGATTGGTTGTCCTTAGCATTTTGATTTTGTAACCTAGAGGTATTTACAGGTTTAGATTTTGGTTTGCTTAGGTAGGCTGTCACAGAATTAGAGGAATCAGTCTGGTGGCCAATGGAAATTCTCTATATTTTCTTCAACTTATCAGAAATAGCATAAAAATGTATTATAATATTGCCAACATTGGTAAGTAGTCTAAGTTTTATAAAAATAATAGTCGTATAAATGTGAAGAATGTTACTAGAAAGCAAGTTTATTCATGCATATTTATCATATGGAAATTTAAGCTATCCGCACCTTCAACAAATGCAAAACAAATTCTTGTTATTAAACAAAGACAGATTTGCTTTGTAATCCTAGATGCTTACAATCTCTTCAGTGAAATAGTGCATTATTCCTTACTTCAAAATAGGTAAAAGAATGTTTAAAAATGGGGGTGCCCGGGTGGCTAAGTTGTTAAGCGTCTGCCTTTGGCTCAGGTCATGATCCCAGGGTCCTGGGATCAAGCCCCCCATCAGGCTTCCGGTTTCTTGCTTTCTGCTGGGTTTCCTGCTTCCTGCTCAGCAGGAGGCCTACTTCTCCCTCTCCTGCTACCATTCCCTCTGCTTATGTTCCCTCTCTCACTGTGTTTCTCTCTGTCAAATAAATAAAATTTAAAAAAAAAAGAATGTTTAAAAATGAAAACAAAAACAGGTCAATTGTCTAATGATTTCATTATAATATTAAATAAAGCCTAAAATTTTAATCTCTTCATCATTTTGTAATTGTAATATCTTTGAGAAGTCATTAATCAATTTCCTGGTTTTGATAGTGTACCCTGGTCATATAGGATGTTCCTATTAGGGAGGAAATGGGTGATTAGCATACAGCACCTCCCTGTACTATTTTTGCAATTTCCTGTGAGTCTATAGTTGTTTTAAAGTAAATTTTTTTAAAAAAAGTCATTCATGAAATAATTGCCTTATTCTACACAGTTTTTTTTTATCAGTTAGTTGTTATGAAATGAGTTTCTACATGTATACCACATATAGAAACTTATGATTTGAAGAGTATTTAAAACATGAAATGACTGGATATTTTAGTAAAAGAGAAAGCAATGATCAGTTTATATTTACTATTTTCAGTTTATTTCTAGGTATAGTCTTTTTCCTTTTCCAAAGCAGTGTATGCTAACATCATCTTTGACAGAGCTACTGAGCTGTTGGAGATGCACGCCGAATTTGAAGACAGAAATGACGTTTTCCTTCATCCTATCCTTCTCACCCAGACTGCACAGATAATTCACCTCTCTTGTTTGAAGCAGAGGTTACATGCTGTGTAAGTGACAAGGGAAAGTGACCCTTAGGGTGAATTACACGCTATTTCCCCAGATGCCTTAATACTCAGCTAGACCACTCCTCCAGGTCAGAAGTGATGTATTTCTACGTCTTCTCAGATGTTACTAATGCTTTTTGACTTGACTTTTCACGTTTTGAAGAATAGACATACTGGAAAACATGTTATAGGCAGGTTTTAAAACAAACGCATTTGCATTGGCAAATAACATTATATATAATGTTGGTTTATAGAGTGTAAAATACCTATTGATCTTAGCCACTTTAATCATGCATGGCTTTTACAGGCTTCCAAGCAATGAACCTAATTGTTGCTGTCATTGCTTCTAATTGACAGTTAAAGATTCTAATCATCACATTGTAAAGCATACATTTTAAAATAAAATTTTAAAAAATGTGAAAAGTAAAGAGGAGTAGAAATGAAAACATCTTCGACAAATTACATTTTAATGCTTTGCTTTCAGTTATTGTCTGAGGAATACAGGAAATGGATGTCAAAAAAAAAGAAAGAAATGAAAATTCAGTTTTCATTGAAAATTCAATTTGGAAGGATGATTACTGAGAACAATGTACAGATTTTTTCACTTTATCCTAATCTGGAAGAAAACTATAATGCAATTGCTTCATAATGACTCTTTCTATTTGGCTCCTGTCACATAAAAAATAATAAAAACTACAGGTTAGATGACACTAATTATATACCAAAAATGGATATTCTTGTATTGGGTACCTTAATAATCTCCAATATCTCATATGTGAAGTGGAGGTTATCTCCTAAAGTTATCAGGAGGACTAATTAATCTTTACACTATTGTGTTAATAAGATATGAGCTAAATGTTTAACATTGAAGCTTAATGCATTTACTCTGAGTAATCTAGTACTCTTTACTAGTCATGGTCTTCACTGAAGGACAATTCTGCTGAGTTCTCAGTAGCTATCCAGATCACACAATGATGATCCTAATTTAGAACAGGTATGTTAGTATATTGGAATATCTATTGTTAAACCCCAGTATAGAACTACCCCTGGAGAATATCACGGAGGAAAATGTGAGCTATTAATCCCTCTGCACCTGAAACGTCTGTCTCCTCGTGTCTCTCTCTTGCTTGTTTGTTGTCACCCTAGTTCTTGTTGTGGTGGTATTTGTTCGCTTTTTAGCCAGCAGAAACAATTGAGTCTTATGCTTTAGCTGTGACAATATTAGAATTTTTTTCTTAATGTAACAAATTCATCTGCCTTAGGGAGTGTGCTTTCCAAAGACTTCATGCAAATCTTCCAGAAAGAGAAACAGAGTTAAAGGAATTGTTAGATACTCCTCAAAGACTTTGCTTAGAGTGCTTGTGAGCATTATTAGTGATTGATGTACTTGGGAAAGTCAGGAAGCTGTCATCTTAACTCTTCTTGTCTGAGATGTTGAATAAATACAGGCTGCTTGCCTTTATAACAAATGTATATAACTCACTATTTGCAGAAAATCATATATATAATCAACATCATGATCTTAAAGTTTGTGTGTGCGTGTGTGTGTGTGTGTGTGTGTGCACGGGTGCATGCATGCGTGTGTATGTGTGATTTCTACTGTACAAGTTTCACTTTGGGGAAAATGTTTCTGGTTTTTATTTATGAGTATTAACTGCACGTTTCCCTTTAATCCAGATTCTAATGAAATATGACTAGATTGCATGGTGATTATATTTTAAGAGTTTAAAGTCTAATTAGCATAATGAAATTATCCAAGAGATAAATGCATACTTTCCATAGTTCAAATCAGAAA
The DNA here is from genome assembly GCA_028646535.1 of Procyon lotor. Classification (NCBI taxonomy): domain Eukaryota; kingdom Metazoa; phylum Chordata; class Mammalia; order Carnivora; family Procyonidae; genus Procyon; species Procyon lotor. Next base: position 157,334,964 of record CM053603.1, on the reverse strand, counting down.
GTGCATCACAGTCTAACTGTAAAAATCATTTCACCAAACTATGGAAGTAGATTACACTGTACACCCCTCCTTTTTATTTAGTTTAGATTTAGTTTTAATAGCTAATCATTTAGTATTTATTGTTCTCAGATTCTATCCAAGTATCTTGTGTGTATTAGTTATCATGAAAACCTTATGAAATTGATACTATTATGCTTTTCTAAAAATGAGGATCTGAGACTAAATGACTTGCCCAAGGCTATTCAGCTGCTAAAGACTTACAGAGTGGGCCTTTCATCTAAACAGGTGGCTCCAAGATCTGTGTACTTGATCACAATAACATGCTCTTGATAAACCTGGTAATTGTAGTAATTGCCTTTATAGGTGAAATTTACTGAAAAATATCACTACCCAGAATTATGTGCAGATTTTAGAGATGATATTTACTGAAAAATATTGCCCAGATTTATGTGCAGATTTTCTCACTTCATCTTCACTACAAATTGACAAAGTAGACTCAGTTATGCTCATTTTACAGTTGGGGAAATTGAGGATTATAGAGATTATATAATTTGTGCAGTGTCTCACTGCCTTAAACCACTTACTTTGCTCTACCATTGATATTTATCTATGCTTAGGCCACTAACTATGTTGCAATATTTCCATATGATTATAAACTAATTCATTAATGTGACCATCTCATGATATGTATGTGTTAAACAATAAGAATACAATAATGAATGCATGAGCATTCCCAATGCAGAGGTGCATTCACTTTCTCAGTCACTGTCTTTTCATAATTAGTGATAAATGTGTTACAGAAGAACAAAGGAGTGACTTATTCTATTGAAGGGATCAGAAAGTTCTCTGAGAGTTAAGAGTTGATCTGGATTTCATATTGTGTATTTCATGAGTGAAAGGATAGATCTGGTGATAACTGGCAGTTTAGGCAGTGAGCAGGTGTGATGGAGGGTCAGAGACTAACAGTGCATGAAGTATTTGGATAATGAACAGTAGTCCCATGTTGTTGCTGTATGGAGTGAGGAGGTGTGTGATGGGAATAAAGCTAGAGATGGAGAGGGGCCAAGCTGGGCACATTTCAGTGCTGGTAGGCAATGGTGGATTTTTTGGGATAGGTAACAGTGAAACATAGGCAGCTTTTTTTTTTTTTTTTAAATGGAATTGAGTAATACAATCCCAATTGTCCTATCTTTGACATAGGATCATGTCAAAGGAGAATAGAATAAATTATGCTGAAATCCGATTGCCCTTGAAAACTTTACCTGGCACAAATATAGAGAGGAGTTTATGAGAATTTTTCCTACAAAGTGTTTTTTTATTATTTTATTAAAGTTTGAGGATTATTGCCTAGAAAATCTATAATTTCTAAAGGGTTGACATTCTAAAGTGAACCACATTCATATTCTTAGAAAATAAGAGGAAAAAGGGAATACGCAAAAAGTGATTATACACAAATATATAATTAAGAAACAAGAAAGAAAAATACACATATCTACTTAAATGCTTGTTTCTGTGACTGATCATGAAACTTTAACTGAAATATATAAATTCCTTTTCCCATAGCCATGCTTTTACCTCAGACATCACTTCGCTAGTTTTCTTCACCTGGTGAGGTGAAGTCTGTGAAAGCTCAGTGATCTTGCTTTATCCAACTGTGATAGGCTTCCTTTAAATTTTACTATTGAAATGAAATTTTTAAGAGAATTCCCCAGACAATTCTATGGATTACTGACAGGTCTCTGTCATTTTACATAGCAACAATCTGATTTTTTTTTCCTGATAATCAGGATCAATTATGCCAGAAAGTCTCTCCTTTATTTGGTGTTTCAGGAGTATGAAAAAATTACATGGCCAGGGAAGCACTCTTAACTTCCACTGTAGGGGGACAATTATTCATACACACTTGTGAAAATTTGGTATCCTGGAGAGAAAAATCAGTTCCACTGAATCTTCTTATCTTTTAGACCAATATATTCTGGCTTAGGTGAAACCCATAAAATAAGAAAACATCCTATAAGACAATGTCCTACTCATAACATATTCTCAGTGGGAGATTCCAGCATTTTATCAGGCCAGCTGTTTTTGGTTGATGAGGCACATGGTAAGACCAAAAACACCATTGGCTGTACTTTTTTGATGCCCCATTTTGGCTATAAAAATGAATTCTTTGATAGAAAAAATGTAGTTTGTCTTACTGTGATAATGGATAATGAATTTAAGTAATTCACTGAGAATTAGTAGGAAGAACATTGCATGAAGGGAAAACAAATCAATATCCTGAATTACTGTTCATTGAATTGAGAATCTACTGATGGCTTCTCCTTCATAAAATGTTCCTCTGTAATCAGTCTATCAGCTGTTTGCCCAGATAATGGCGCCATTATTAATGGTTCAGTAATAATCTCTGTATTGGTGGTTTGTGTGATCAACATGTATGTTGTGTTGAAGGGTGATATTATAGGCTGTACATAACATCTACCTGTGACACTCTGACTAATTTTTATATGAACCCGTTGACCAAACACTGCAGTGACTGGTAAAGGAGGCTAGGTGGTAAATAGACAAGATGTCTATATAGTTAGTGACACTCTGTCTGCAGTGGATTTCTTTGATGAGCTTTTATATGGGATACAAAAGCCTCAACTACCTGCCCCTTTCGGAAGCCACATTCTTCTTCATCAGACACTTCTGTCATCAATCCTACAGTCCTCTTTATCTTAGTCCTTGACTATTTGGCAAAATTACTGGGTATTTCTTGTTAATGGGCATACATCTATAGCACTGGCCATCACCACATTGATAAAGGAAGTAGCCATATCCACTGCTTATTGCCTACTGAGATGGTTTGCATGTTCCAATATTGGCTTCCCCTCTCTAGCTATGAAAGTCCTGGATGACATCCTCCAATAGATGGTGGTTTCATCTACATTGAAAATTTGTTGTTTGGTGTAACCACCTTGCTAATCATCTTAGCTAGGTGTGGAAAATTTAATGAAGCTTCTACATTAGCAACCAGGGCTTCACCTTGCCCTTCTATCTTATAGAAATGGCTTCCTTCCTTAAACTTCTGCTAGCTTCCACCTTTTCTTCTGCAGCTTCCTTATCTCTCTCAGCCCTTATAAAATCATATAATCAAAGAGACTTAAGACCTTGCTCTAAATTAAGCTTTGATTTAAGAGAATGTTGTAGCTGATTTGATCTTCTATCCAGACCACTAAAACTTTCTCTATATCAGCAATAAGGCTGTTTCACTTTCTTATTTATGTGTCCACTGGGATGGTACTTTTAATTTCTTTCAAGAACTTTTCTTTTGCATTCACAACTTGACTAACTGGTACAAGACATCTAAGTTTTGGGGCGCCTGAGTGACTTAGTGGGTTAAAGCCTCTTCCTTCAGCTCAGGTCATGATCTCAGGGTTCTGGGATCGAGCCCCGCATCGGGCTCTCTGCTCAGCGGGGAGCCTACTTCTCCCTCTTTCTGTCTGCCTCTCTGCCTACTTGTGATCTCTCTCTCTCTCTGTCAAATAAAAAAAAAATCTTTAAAATTAAAAAAAAAAAGGCACCTAGATTTTAAGCTATCTCTGTTTTTGACATGCCTTCCTCACTGAGTTTAATCATTCCTAGCTTTTGATTTATAGTGAGAGATGTGTGACTCTTCTTTTCAATTAATACATAGGAGGAATTGTAGGGTTATTAATTGGCCTAATTTCAATATTGTTGTGTCTCAGGGAATAGGGAGACTCAAGACTGGTCAGCGGAGCAGTCAGACACACACATTTGTCAATTAAGTTCACTATCTTATATGAGTGTAGTTCATGCTGCTGCAAAACAGCTACAATAGGAACATTAAAGATAACTGATGACAGTTCACTACAACAAATGTAGTAATGAAAAAATTTAAAATACTGTAAAAATTGCCCAAATGTGACACAGAGACAGTCTGTCCTCATGTTATGTACCTTTTGGTTGCAGCAGACATGTTTGTCTCTTTGTTTGTTTGTTTCCTTCAGTGGGAAAACTGACACTCTCTTTTTCTCATGATTTCATATTTTCTTGTTTTTTTTTTCTCTTCCCAACTTACTAGCCAAGTGAGCCATATTCCATTGCTATATGCTTTTAATCCATTGAGCCTTTACTATAAATATGCTAGGCCCACTTCTTTACTTCTTTATATGAATGTTTCCCTAAGTGATGGTTGCTTTTCTCAGAGCTTTAAAAATTATCTAAATATTGGGGCACTTGGGAAGCTCAGTCAGTTAAGCATCTGACTCTTGCTAACAGTTCAGGTCTTGATCTCAGAGTCATAAGTTCAAGCCGCACATTGGGCTCAATGGCTGGGTGTGGAGCCAAATAAAAAAAATAAAATAAAATAAAATAAAATAAAATAAAATAAAATAAAATAAAATAAAATAAAATAAAATAGTATAAACATTTTCTAAACGTCTTTTCTGAAGTCCAGATATGAACTTTTAATATTTTGATATTTATGTATCATGATCTAAAACTGAAACTAAATCCATATACTCTACATTGAACATATACTTTGACTCTCTTCACTTCATTTGTGTCCTTTGTCACCATTCTTAGCTACCCCTCAGCCACTTTTTGTCTGAAATAATATAATATTTTCCTAATTGGTCATTCCTCATCTATTATTCCAACTGTTTCTTATTTAACAGAGGAAGATTATTCATTTATAAATCATATCATGCCAATTTACCCCACACACAGGTACCCATTACTCTTAAAATAAAATGGAAACTCATTTCTTGGCCTCAAAATCTATGAATGGTCTCTATATGTCCATGTCCTTCTTTCATTATATTCATGTCACACATGCCTTATTGCAGCTTCTCACACAAGCCACTCCACCCATCCACTTCTAGGATTATTCTATTTCTTCTGTCTAAAACACTCTGACCGTCTTCCCTTTGTCATTCTTCTCATGGTGAGCTTTTTCTCATCTTATAGGTCTCAGTTCTCAGAAAGTTGCATGACTTCCAAACGCCATTCAACAGTAGTCCATCTGAATTAGATTTCCCCTACATTATGATCTTTCTTAGCAGCCTGTTCATTGCTGCTGTGTAACACATTGATATTTGCAATTATTTTTAAGTCTTGTTTCCTTTGTTGTTATCTGCTGCCACACTAGATAGAAACATTTATAAGTAGCGAGAGTGTGTATATTTACCCTAACACCCACAAGAATAACATGGTAGACCTACCATTAGATGATCCCCTGCCCCTTCCCCCCATGATTCACTTTTTTTTTTTTTTTTTTGCTGGCACTAAAAAGAAATTTAATAATCATTTAGTCCACCTTACACATGTTTTTTTTTTTCCTTTTTTTTTATTAACATATAATGTATTATTTGCCCGAGGGTACATGTCTGTGAATCGTCAGGCTTACATATTTCACAGCACTTACCATAGCACATACCTTCCCCAGTGTCCACAACCCAGCCACCCCATCCCTACCCCCCCACCTCCCAGCCACCCTTAGTTCATTTCATGAGTTTAGGAGTCTCTTATGGTTTGTCTCCCTCCCCATCCCTTCCTGTTTCATTTCTCTCCCCCACCCCCCACCAACCCCAGCCCTGCATCTCAAATTCTTCATATCAGAGAGATCATGTGATAATTGTCTTTCTCTGACTGACTTATTTCATTTGCATAATACCCTCCAGTTCCATCCATGTCATTACAAATGGCCAGATTTCATTTCTCTTGATGACTGCATAGTATTCCATTGTATATATATATATACCGCATCTTCTTTATCCATTCATCTGTTGATGGACATCTAGTTTCTTTCCATAATTTGACTACTGTGGACATTGCTGCTATAAACATTCAGGTGCATGTGCCCCTTCGGATCCCGACTTTTGTATCTTTAGGGTAAATACCCAGTAGTGTGATTGCTGGGTCACAGGGTAGCTCTATTTTCAACTTTTTGGGGAACCTCCATACTGTTTTCCAGAGTGGCTGTACCAGCTTGCATTCCCACCAACAGTGTAGGAGGGTTCCCCTTTCTCTGCATCCTCGCCAACATCTGTCATTTCCTGACTTGCTAATTTTAGCCATTCTGACTGGTGTGAGGTGGTATCTCACAAATCAAATCTTTTGATTTGTATTTATCTGATGCTGAGTGATGTTGAGCACGTTTTCATGTGTCTGTTGGCCATTTGGATGTACTCTTTGCAGAAATGTCTGTTCATATCTTCTGCCCATTTCTTGATTGGAATTATTTGTTCTTTGGGTGTTGAGTTTGAGAAGTTCTTTATAGATTTTGGATACTAGCCCTTTATCTGATATGTCATTTGCAAATATCTTCTCCCATTCTTTCAGTTGTCTTTTGGTTTTGTTGACTGTTTCCTTTGCTGTGCAAAAGCTTTTGATCTTGATG
>CM053603.1:157242663-157328061 GCA_028646535.1 Procyon lotor | reverse complement strand
TACTAAATGAAAGCCACATGTCAATTCTTTACTCATGAATAACAAATATTAAGATAAGAAGTTCTTCTCATCGTGTTGCCAGACTATCTGAAAGACCATGCAAGTTAAAGCATACAAAGTGATCTTAATTGGAAAAATTATGACTATTTCATGATCTTTCACAATCTTAACCAGAATATTAAAATTCTATTAGTGTTTGTTGTAAATATATATGGAATAAAAGTAGTAAAGCTAATACTTAATTTGCTGTTATTTAAATAAAACATTAGACACCTTGAGAAGTATTTTATTTCTTTGCAAAAACACTTATCAAGAATAATTTGACTGATATTTGTCTTTACTGTTTGATATAGTATGGATACAAAGTGAGGAACTTTCCTCTGCCTTGACCAATTTCATACTTTTTCTAAATTTGGATCAGCTTCCAACTTTGATTTTTTTCTTGAGTGTTTCAATGTTGTATAATATCTCCTAGACTGTCTTTAATGTGAGCTTTTACTGGTATCACTTCCACTGGAATGTCTTTATCTTTTTCATTACAACTACTTTCCTCATTTATGTCTATAAGTTTGCCTTCATGGAGTTTATCTATATCCATGTTTAGAGTCCTACGAATGACAGAAGTTTCAAATCCCAATGGTCAGCTATTTCTACAATAACTTCATTTACATTTGACTCACTCTTTACTACCAGAGCAGTCATTTTTTTTTTTTTTTGCTCTTGTTTCTTTGTTCACGTTCACTTTTCAGCCAATTTTCTTCCTTGGTTAATCATTTTTTTGTACCATATCATGTGCGTTTATTACTGAGATAAGGAAGCAATACAACTTTATGCTTTAGGTTTGTGCGTGGACTAAAAAGATGTGCAGACTTTGAGAGAAATGACACGTCTGTCATTTTGATGTGTATCTGGTTTTGACATAATGACTTTTGGACTGAATATCTCTCGGTATAGTGTGTACCTCATGAAATTACTCACAGTTAACATACTGTGATAACAGAAATTTGAACATTTTTGTTGGGGGACTGATGTTATTTAATTAAACCACTAAATCATGGTAGAGGAAATCCACATATGTGAGAACCAAGAAAAGTGAGGTTTGCCTGTATTAGGTTTTGGCATATTCTTCTGTACGTGTGTTCTGCCAAGTAAACCTTTGGGACAGGTTCCCAAAAGCATACATAATGCCAAATCTCCCTCCTGAAAGAAATACCTGTTTTTCTTTTTTTTTTTTTTTTAAAGATTTTATTTATTTATTTGAGAGAGAGGGAGAGAAATCACAAGTAGGCAGAGAGGCAGGCAGAGAGAGAGGGGGAAGCAGGCTCCCTGCTGAGCAGAGAGCCTGATGTGGGGTTCGATCCCAGGACCCTGAGATCATGACCTGAGCCAAAGGCAGAGGCTTTAACCCACTGAGCCACCAGGTGCCCCAAGAAATACCTATTTACTTTATTTTTAAAAATATAAGAGTTTGACCATTTCCCCAGGATCACCCATTTGTTAAGAAAGGGGTATCTAGTTCTAATTTATATTGAAAAAAAAGGGATACTGATAAAACATAACCTATAAAATACTCAACTGGTCAAGGAAAAAAATATTTACTTTTTTCTCCAACAAACATGTTTCAATACACTAAGGAATAAGAATACTGATTCCAGCAGAGATAAACACATTTATTTCTTTATTTTTAGTTATACTTAATATTTTGTCTTAAATATTAAAATCTTATATTTTAATTGATTTGTTTATATAACACTGTAACATAATAATCATTCAAACATATAACTCAAAATTCTTTCTTCTACACTAAAGTTCCCCTTTTAAACATACCATTAATTTTTTTTCTGAGATCAGAATATTTTTTATTCTGGACATGTTTTCAACATTTGTTCTGTCTCCCTATAAGGGCAGTGAGAAAAGTTTCCTTCTGCAGGTGGATATACTGCAACAATTTTATGCAGATGATTAGAAAATTGAAAATGTGTAATAATAGCTTCCACTTAAAGGATACCAATGTGAAGGGAACCTGAGTGGCTCAGGCAGTTAAGTGTATATCTTGGCTCAGGTCATGATCTCAGGTCCTGGGATGGAGCCCTATATTGGGTTGTCTGCTCAGCAATGAGTCTGCCTTCTCCCTCTGCCCAGCACCACACACACTTGTGCTCACTCTCTCTTAAATAAATAAATAAATAAATAAATAAATAAATAAAATCCTTAAAAAGTAAAATAAATAAAATAAAATAAAATGAAGGGTAGCATGTGTAAGGGGCTGTTACAAGTGCTTTATTCATTATGACTTACATGATTTCCATAAGAGTTCTCCACCATATTCATTAATATTATCTTTGTTCTACCTTTTAGGAAACTGAGCCTCAGAATCCTTAAGTAACATGATCCAAGTCTTTATACAATTAAGCTTGAGAGGGTTTATTTGAATCCAGGCTTCCTTACCCCAGAGTCTGAGCACTAGGATGCCTTGTTCCCAAGTTATATATTCTAACAATTTCATTCTACTATTCTATTCTATTCTTTTTATTCTATAGAATCTATTCTATCAAAATCTATTCCATAAAAAATCACTAATATAGAAATACAACAAAGAGGATACTTAGTCTATATTCCCACCAGAGGAAAGTAAGACATTTTAAATATATAGATATCACCTCCTGACTTGAAAGGAAAATTGAAATATTGCTTTTCATTTTCATCACCTTAGATATTCTACTTTTCTCCTACTATTTTCTAAGTTGCATGAGGTACTGGGGATTCATATATTAAAATATTAAATATACATTATTTTTTATTTTTTAAAAGATTTTATTTATTTATTTGACAGAGAGAGAGAGAGATCACAAGTAGGCAGAGAGGCAGGCAGAGAGAGAGAGGGCGAAGCAGGCTCCCTGCTGAGCAGAGAGCCCAATGTGGGGTTCGATCCCAGGACTCTGAGATCATGACTGGAGCCAAAGGCAGAGGCCCCAACCCACTGAACCACCCAGGCCCCCCCAAATGTAACTATTTAAAATTAGTAAATTGCATGGACTGTTTGTTTTAAACAGTTGTTAATTGCATGTCTGAATATGTTTATAAATTTGTCATATATGCAGGATTCTCTTCACTGTTTAATAGCATTGTTTAGTTGATTTTAATTTAAATTATTCTATTATCCTGTTTAAATATTGTAAACAGTTTTTTTTAAAAATCTTCTGAATCATTTTGAAAGGAAGGAACTGCATAGTTGATTTTAGTTGAATATTCTACCATACTCATATTTAAAACATTTGGGTAACAACTCCCTTGCCAGTTATTGAAGCGAGGAATGTTATATAGACTAAAATTATCTATTAAAAAAGTTGAACTTAGTTCATCACTTTCAATATACTAATGATAGATGTAAAGTTTTTTTAAATATAGGAAGTGTGGGTAAGGAAAATACTATAAATCTGGAGAGCACAGTGATAACAGAAGTGCACATTTAGAATGTTGATGAAATTGAAATGCGTCTTGGGATATATAGTGAATATTCATTCACCCAAGAAAAACTCATCTAATCTCCATCTAATAATTCAGCATTCTAATTACATGGTTAGATTTGAATTAATATGTTTACCAAGGATATGCATTTTAATTTTACTTAACCCCATCATAATTTGATCCAAAATATGAATGATTTTATTCTTCTGCTGAATACTTGGCCCTTTTTGCATTTACACAAATGAAGGCTTAGGTGTTGGAAATTGACTTTGGGTTTTACATGAGGTCTAGTCTCTTTTCATTGATGTTAAATCCTTATATTTTAATAATGGAGGGATATTTTTGAAATATTGTAGAATAGAGACCTGAAACATTGGTATTATTATTAATGGAAGCTTTTTATTCTCTCATAATTTCTAGAAAACTGTACTTTCTTTTGTGTTATACTAGATTTATTTAATTCTGTAGATAAAAAAAAGTGCTTTTGGGTAAGATTATACCTGAGAAGTAAATTTAATAGAAAATAACTTATAAAGAAAGGAGAAATAAAGCACCTCAGTAACAAGGAAATTATTTTTTTTCAATTCATATTAGACCTTACAGAGTTAGTGTTACATTTGAAGGTAATTTTTCAATATACAAAATGTTTTTGTTTTTGTGACTTGATGGGACTCTGTGAACTTTGATTCCACTCATCTCTTCACTTAAAACAGAACAATTTTTTCTGATATTCAGTTCTTCTATCAAAAGAAGACAAATGCCTTCAAATATTTTGTTCACCAGATAGCTATTTTGCTTAGCCTTTACCCCAACAGAAATAAGCAAGCAATACCCTGGGTCTATGCCCTTATTAACCCAAATCATTGGTTTTCTCTTCTGTAATTAAACTGTTTCTTAACCTCGGACAGATAAGATTATTTTTGTTTTAAAAGTAGAGTGAGAGGGGCGCCTGGGTGGCTCAGTGGGTTAAAGCCTCTGCCTTTGGCCCAGGTCATGATCTCAGGGTCCTGGGATCGAGCCCCGCATCAGGCTCTCTGCTTACTGGGGAGCCTGCTTCCCACTCTGTCTCTGCCTGCCTCTCTGCCTACTTGTGATCTCTTTCTCTCTGTCAAATAAATAAATAAAATATTTAAAAAAAAAGAAAGTAGAGTGAGAATATTTTTTTTTCCAATCTAGGCTCAAAAATCCATTTTATAACTGAGAAAGCATGCCACTCATTGATAGTTAATGCTGATATTTTCCAGACCTTAATACTCATATCTAATTATAATAAAAGTACTATTTTATAAGTTGTTTTGATTATTTAATGAAATGTTAAATTTACAAAACATATTGTAAGTCATGAAGCTTATACAACTAAGCTATTACTTTAACACAATTAAATGACTCTAAATTTCCCAAATGAGTCAACTAATGAAAAAATAGAGAAATATATAAAAATATAGAGAAATATATAAAAATAGAGAAATATATAAAAAATATGTAAGATAATCAAAGAAAGCAAAGAATAAAATTGTATCAAAAATCTAGCAGCCTGTAAGTAATCAAAATAAAGGATATTTAAAAATAGCCACATTACCATTATAGCCACTGTAAAGTCAGGGTATATTTTTCATTTGCAATTTATCATCTAAAGGATACTGTATTTCTTCCTTAAGATTAAATTTTAAAACTTCTACCTACAGACATTTTTCTTTTTATTAGCTCACAGAATGATTTAAAGATGTTCAAAAAATAAAGATTTTGTTCAATAGTTTATGGAAGGGTAGAAATATTCCTAAATTTTAATTGCTAATCACTTTTCAACTTTGCTATTTCTAGAAATTTCTTTCTTCCTTGTATGCTGAAAATGTCACAGCAAAGATATCAAACTTTTTATCTCTGCCCTTGAAACAGATGCTGCTCATATGAATTGTGCATCTGTCCTTTGATGACATTATGGTCTGCAGCACAGACCTGAGAGTTGTGTTCTGGGCTTTGGAGAGAAGAGAAATTGGCCATTTTAGACCATATGTAAGCTCAACAGCAGAAGTGAAGTAAGTACATATTTCAGCCCAGTCTTCTGGCTTCACACTTTGCAAATCATTTCTCAAACATACATTTGCTATAATTCCTATATTTTTATACATTTATTTTAATTTCTTATTTAATTTAATATTGTAATGGACTGAATTGTTACCCCCAAAATTTACATGTTGAAGTTCTAATTCTCAGTGACTCAGAATGTGACTGAATTTGGAGATGAAGTCTTAAAAAGGTAATGAAGTTAAAATGAGGTCATTAGAGTGGATCTTCACCCATATGATTGACATCTTTGTAAGACGAGGGGATAGAACTGGGGTAGATATGAGGGGAAGATCAGGTGAAGATAAAGAGGAAACAAAAGTTATCAAGAAGCCAAGGAGAGAGGCCTCAGAAGAAACCAACCCTGCTGATACCTAGATCTCAGACACAATTTCCAGCATCATAAGAAAAGAAATCTCTGTTGTTTAAGCCACCTAGTCTGTGGTACTTTATTATAACAGCCCTAGAAAAGGAATACAAATATTAATAAACCAAATAAATTTTATAATTGCTTATTTTTCACATTTGTTGCCTTTTGATATTTAGTTTCTTACATCACAAGTAGCTGTAGACTAATTCAGATGTTTCACGATGGCCTTTGCTAATGAAACTAAAAAAATATAGTAAAAATAGATTGTTGCTGTGAAAGACAGTCACAATGAGCTCATGAGACCTAGAGAACTGAAATGACTAGAACCCGGTTCTTCTGACTTATGACCCAGTGTAATCTGATATAAAATACTGCACTTATAGTTAATCAGGTATGTGTGACATTGTTTGTCTTTAGTGTTAGAAATGTGTTCTTTTGTGAAAAGTCTAAATTCACACAATTTTTAAAAAATGTAATTTTCCAAACACCATAAGAAGATAACCAATTTTAGGAAGATTCTCAATAATTATTTTGATATTTTGCATCTTCAAGTTAAAATGATATCTGATTATTATGTACCAGATGTCAAGAAGTGATAAGTATATTCTGACTGAAAGAAATAAGAAATTTTACTATTTAAAGACATTGAGAATGCCACTATTAACATATATGGAAAAGAACAAAATAGTGAGTGGAAACTTTTCACTGTATTTTGGATGTTCATTTGCAGTTTGAGCTGTAACTGTTTTTCTATTAAATATCAAATAAAATTATGAGGATCTAGAGTCTAAAGAAGTGTGTGGTTGGGTCAGTTTCAGAGAATGAAAGAGGATGTGTTTTTAAGTAAGAAAATGGTTGAACTGCATCAATGTGGTAGAAGAATGTAGAACAAATTCTCCCTAAAATGTTAAAACATACAAGATGTTCTTTAAATTTCTAGACACGTTGGTAGGGGAATTATTCATTCTGATGGAACAAGGAAACTGATCTGACACAAGGATCAGTGAAGAGAGCAAAAGGATAACTTGAGGTATGGCAGAACACAAGTTATTAAATTGCTTTTCAGCCAAATACTCAGTAGGAATAGGCAATAATTAAGAAAAACTAAAAGTTCATAAGATTAAAATCTCTGAAAGAAAGACAGACTCAGATAACACTACTTTATGCCCTAAAAGAGTAGCACCCAGTAGAGGCAGGTTTTCCTAGGAGCAGTGTGATTCAACAGCAAAAAGTGAACTAAGACCAAAAATTGCCACAAGAGATAATTCACTTGCTAATAGTTTATTTGATGACTTAAAGACGGTATTTAATCGTTTATGGAATGGTGGACCTATTCTTAAATGGTAATTGATTAACATTTTTCAATTTTGCTATTTCTAGAAATTTCTTTTTTTTTTTTAAGATTTTATCTATTTATTTGACAAATAGAGAGAGATCACACGTAGGCAGAGAGGCAGGCAGAGAGAGAGGGAAGCAGGCTCTCTACTGAGCAGAGAGCCCGATGCTGGGCTCCATCCCAAGACCCCGAGATCATGACCTGAACTGAAGGCAGAGGCTTTAACCCACTGAGCCATCCAGGTGCCCCATAGAAATTTCTTTCTTCCATGTGTGTTTAAAATGTTACAGAGAAGATGTCAACCTCTGTCTCTGGCCTTGAAGCAAATGTTCCCGCTTACAAGAGCAAGCCAGAGAGTTTCTATTTGTTAATACTGTGGTGACTCTATTGTACCATTCACATTGGTGCAACCAGCCTATTTAGATTATATACACATTGTCCAATGTCAGTAATTTAACAATGCCCTACAAACAAATCAATTCGAAGTTCAAATAATATTCTAGGAAAAGTTTCCTTTGCAATTAAGAAAAGTGACAGTTCCCTGTGATGATTTTTACAATTGCTATGGCATTTTAATCCCGGATTCCCTTCTGGATAAACTACCTATCTTGTCAGAGCCTAGTTTACATTGGGCACCATAACATGTTTATACAAGTAACATAATTATATCCTGAACTCAGCTGCCAGCTGATTACATTTTCATTCATAACCCATCTCGACTGCTGTGCTCATTATTCTGGGTTAAAAAGGCTTTAGATAAAGAAAATCTTCATTTACTTACATGAAATTAGATCTGAGTTTTGCATTCTAACCTCCATTAACCCATTCCTAAGATTACCCAATACTGACATAGGAAATCATTATAAACTCATTGATAGCAATTCTATACAAAGCAAAATATGTAAATAAAACAGTTTTAAAGGCTTTTGAGATGTGACATGGTAACATTTTTAAGATGTTGCATCTATTCCTTCTTGCAAGGGAAAAATACTTTTAATTACTAGGCACAAACAACAGCAAATTCTATATATTTCACTGTCTATCTCTTCTTTTTTGTCACTATGTCTCCTATCGTCAAAGTGGCTTAGTAATAACTCCTTTTAATAATATTTTCCTTATTGATTTATTTTAGTCAATATACTATTCTCAAGGAAATACTATATAATATTTAAACTGGAAGACTTTTTGAGAAATGGCACTAATCTGATTTTCATTCCCTTTCATATTGTTCACATCGAATGTGAATTTACACATGCTATTTTGGATTCTGTGGGGAAAAAGGCACTTGTCATTTTAGTTTGTAAATATATATTAAGGTCAGCACTTTCAGCTGACCTTAATGGCCTGACTGAATTTCAACTTATATGATCACTATTTGCTTATGCAAATCACTCCTTTAATTAAAATTGCATAATAGAGCCCCAGCTCCATGACCTACATTATGCTATTTTTTTTTGAGTCATTAAATTTTATTAAGGATCGGCCATGCTTCTGGTACTAGAGTTTCATGGATTTATTTCTTTCTAAATCATATAACTGATGAATTGGGACACAAAGCAGCCATTTTGATGCAGCAGCTTTGCACAAATGATCCTAAGGAAATATAAAAATATGGTGTTTATAGCCGAATAAGACAGACAAGAGGCATCTATCATTCATATCCCTATCCTCCCCTAAATTAAGACACTTCTGTTTACTAAATGCCTACATTGATTATTTTTTATAGAAATATGTTATATAATCTGAAAATTAATTGCTTTAAATTACATTAGAATTAGGCTAATTTCTGAGACATTATCAATCTGGTCTCCCAAACCATTGTTATATAAAAATTCCTGCATTAGGGTTAAATATAATGTATTTGAAACTCAAATATGATAGAACTTGGTACCGGTCTAAAATATATGCCATATCCAGTAGGAAAAAAATAGAGACATATTTACTGTGGCTTTACATAAAGGCTTAGTTAGAAAGAAATTATCTCACAAAAATAGCAGCAAATTTTCTTCAACAACCTCTTTTCCTTTCTCTTCCTCCAAAGTTTTGCACTACACAGCATCAAGTCCAGTCCCTCTCTACACTCTAGGTCTACTATCCTACTATCCTGTTTCTATACTGAGCATTCTTTCACTTTCTCTATTTTCTCATTCACATCTGCCTGCACACTTCAGCCCCTGCCATTATTCCAAATGCTTTTTACTGGAGCCCTAACTACCTTTCAGGTGAAGTGACATCCCTCTTTCATCTCCTGTACTTGCTGCTAACAGTAAACTTTCAGTATTGTTACATTTCTATTATAAAATTGAGAGTGGCATGCATCCTTCTGTTCTCTCTCTTTTTTTCATTTGTTTCTTTAAGAAAATGAAGACTTGGGCATGGCATATTTATATCTACCAAGGGGAGAAAACCAATAGAATTAAAAGCAATTAAAAATATAACTAAAAAAAGTGATGAAGAGAAGATTTCCAAAGGAAAAAGAAAAATAATCATGAACTCTAATGGGAAATTTGTTTTAGGCAAGAGAGAATGTATGATATAGACATTATCATAGAAAGGAAGGGAAGATGCTCACATTAAATATTCTGATCTTGAGGAGGTAGACAGACATATGATCTCTTAGGAGTGAAGAGAACAGTAATGAATTTTCTTGGACTTGCAAGAAATAAAATGGAGCATTGAAGTGTATATCAAATATAAGTCAAGTCAAATATAGATTAATAATGAGGGCTCATTCAACATTTGATAGGCCAATTCGTCCTCAACAAATTGAAAATGCCCTTATCACTCCTTTAATTAAAATTGCATAATATAACCTTAGTGTTTCATGACCTAAATTATGTTATAATCCTTTATTGGAAAGGGCAAAGTTAGGATAACTGATTATCGGATGTATGCTGAAAAGTAAGACAAGTCAGGTCAGCAAAAATTGTAGCCTATGAGCTTGCGAGAGGGGAAAGTAAAACAAAAACAGCATTGTTGTCAAAGATAAGGCTTAATATATGTAAGGGATTATTATGAGAATAAGAGGAAAGGAAACACTGCATTTTATTTTATTTATTTTTTTAATATCTTATTTATTTATTTCAGAGTGAGAGAGAAAGTGAGAGAGAGCATGAGAGGAGAGAAAGTCAGAGGGAGAAGCAGACTCCCCGCAGAGCTGGGAGCCTGATGCAGGACTCAATCCTGGAACCCCAGGATCATGAGCTGAGCCAAAGGCAGTTGCTTAACCAACTGAGCCACCCAGGCGCCCTATAGACACTGAATTTTAAATTGAAGTATTTCTCATGGGAGATGGGATGGGTCATTGTGTACAGAGAGAAAAGGGGTCTCTAAAGTTACACATGAGGAACTATGGAACTTAGTCTCATAGGAGACTAAGTCACTCCAGGAGTCACTCCAAGGAGACTAAGTGTCCTTGTTGACATTACCAAGGATGGATGCTGGTGATGTCAATGCCTTCCAGTGAAGAGAAATATTTGAAGGCTTCAAATATCCACAGACAATATTCCATTCAGAAAATAGTGAGATATTTATTTTATGTGTAAGGTCCCCTTGAGACCTGTGCCCATGCTCAACTTGACTTCTTTATACCTACCTTATTGTGACAAGTCAATCCACTTTGGTTTCCCTCTGCCATATGTAATCTAATTTTCCTCATCCCTTGGCAACTTGTAGGAAGTGATGGAGTGACATCAATTGATTATATTGGTTAGAGTTCAGTTTCAAATAATTGTTACCTCTATAACTGGTTTAAGTGAAAAGTGATTTTCAGGATATTAATTGGATTATAGAATAATGAGAAAGGCGAAGACATGAATTCAAGGTGAGCCTACAACAGGCATACTACCAAGGCCACTTTACAAAATTGGACAGAAATGGTATTGCTTTTTCTGTAACAATCACAAATCCTCAGCTCATCCAGGAAAATAATACCACTGGTATTGATTTTGTAACCAGGTCAGTTCTACCTCACATTCCATTTCTCATCTCACTGTACTTGACTGTGGTATCAAAATTCCATTGATAATTTCAGTGATACAAGAATTCAAGAAAGTTAGTATTTAGTATTCCAGCCTGCTCAGAAAAGAGATATTAGAAGGAGGTTGACATTGATATTGGACACCTCTATAATGCAATGTAAATTTCAATAACCCTCACCCCTCAATTGTTAGTTTAGAATCTCTTACTTTCTACAAGATCCCTGTATTCATCAGGATTCGCCAGAAAAACAGAACCAATAGGATATATAGGAAGAGATTTATTACAGGAACTAGTGCACACAGTTGTGGAGGACAAGAAGTCCCACAATCTCATTTGCAGTTGAAGGAGCAGGAAAGCTGGTAAGGTAATTCAGTCTGCATCCAAAAGCCTGGTAGCAGGGATGAGGGATATAGTGTGAGTCCCAGTGTGGGTCTGAAAGCCCAAGAACCAAGAACAACGATGTCCAAGGACAGAAGAAAGACAATGTCTCAGCTCAAGTAGAAAGCAAATTTGCCCTCCTCACATTGTTTGCTCTATTTCGACCTCCATGGAGTAGATAGTGCCCACCCACATTTGTGATGCCATCTTCTTCATTCAGTCTACTGATACAAACATTAATTCATTCCAGAGACATCCTCATAGACACCCCCAGATATGCTTAGCCAGTTATCTGGGCATCCCTTAGTCCAGTCAAGTTGATACATAAAATTAATCATCAATATTCCCAAAAAGTATTTCTATAAGTGCTCCATCTGGCAGATCTAATTTCACACAGGTAGTCTAAATTCTTCCTTCGGGTACTGTTTCTTTCCAACTTGCTGGTGATATCTATGCATAAAAGCCTTTATGGTAACAAACTTTATAGTAATGAAGTCTCAAAGAAATACAACTATTGTCAGTATTTGGTATCTGAACAGATTATTTTTCACAAACATTCTTTCTTAGTTTTCAGCTGAGAAACATTAAAGAACCTATTTCCTTGTGGTTGGGCCAAGAAATGTGGTTGATGATGGTACCATGGTATATTCAGCTTCACCACTCCACTTCTATGTCTAAGGCTTTCTTGTGCACACAAGCTCATTATATGTGGCTACTTCTTGCCTTAAAATAATTGTCCTGTGCCTGGGTGACTCAGTCAGTCAAGTGTACAGCTCTTGATTTCAGCTCAGGTCATGATCTCAGGGCAGTGAAATCAAGCCCCACATCGGGCTCTACACTCAGCATGGCGTCTGCTTGAGATTATCTCTCTCCCTCTTGCTCTATCTCTCTCCTTTTGCTCCTTGCTCTGCTCATGTATGCTCTCTCTCTTTCTCAAATAAATAAATAAAATTAAAAAAAACTATTCTAGGAAGTTAGAGGTCAGGATAGTGGTTACCTGGGGAGGACAGAGGGTGCTGATTGGGAGGCATCTTTACAAAATAGTTATTGTATGGACTGAACATTTGTGCCTCTCAAAGTTCATATGTTGAAGCCCTAACCCCCGATGTGATGATATTGCGAGGATATGAGGTCATGAAGATAGGGCCCCCATGATGGGATGAGTGCCCTTATAAGAAGAAAGCACAGGGGCACCTGGGTGGCTCAGTTGGGTAAGTGTCTGACTTTGGTTCAGGTCATATCCCAGGGTCCTGGATCAAGCCCTGCAGTCAGGGTCTCTGCTTGGTGGGAGCCTGCTTATCCCTGTCCAGATTGCTTCTCCTCCTGCTTGTGCTCTCTCTCTCTCTCTCTCTATGTATCAAATAAATAAACACAATCTTAAAAAAAAATTAAATAATTGCCCCAGGAAGCATATCACAATTAATGTATATACATAAAGTTCTGGCAAGTCTATCTCATCAGTGTGCCAGACATTCACAGCTAATTTCCGTATGATATCCAAGAACCCAAATACACATACAATATAGCCCCTTTTGTCCTAAATATGTACTCCATTCCTTTGTTCCTATCAACTTCTTAAATCCAAGCTTTCAGCATCCCTATATGTATACTAACTATTCTTGTTTCCAATCTTGTCAAAGTTGGATCAGAAAGAAACCTTAGAGTCATCAGTTTGCACAAAGGAAAGACATTGGCTGAAGACCTGTGGTATTCAGGGAACTTGGTAAACAGAAAATTCCAAACTTAGGGAGAGGTGAAGATAGTCAATATACTCAAGTCTTAGAATCCAATAGAGAAATTAATTTCAGTTCTATTACTAACTCTCCACCTTGCAAAGGAAAATTAACAAAAGTGTAAAAACACAAATAGGAAACTTTCTTCACACAGGGGAAGTGAAAATGTGTACTTCAAGATCCTTTTGTGTTATGTTATTTGGCAAAGAAGCAATTAAGCAGGTGAGAGACAACCCCATGGAAACACAAAAAGTACAAAAAATCTGTCTAAAACATCTGTTTAAAAATTCTGAAGTCAGAAGATTAGAGGTTGATAAAGAGAAATATTCTCTGCAATAGGTTTAACACCTGCTCACTGAATCCCCTAATGCTTTCTGCTGTGCAGTGTTCTCCAAATCACAGATAAGTCTGTCAATCAGGAAATCACTTAAATGAGGCCAAAACACCTTGTGGCAAAAATAACAGCAATAAAAATTATAGAAATCAGGGAACTCTGGAACACAGAAGATGTAAAAATAAGAAAAAGCACAGATTTTCATTTATGCTTTTTTGCAGTCCTTACTCAAATATTCCTTGTCTTGCAAATTTATTTTCAACAGAAAAGATGTATTTTATTTTCCCATTGAGACTCCTTTCTTTTATCTCTTGACATTCTACTGAGATTTATTCCTCAGTTTACAAGCAGAAACTGTAAGAGTAGTATTTTCTTCGTATAATGATGATTTTCAACTCTCCCTGTGATTCTGGTCTACTGGCTCACTGTATGAATACTATTTGAAGCAAAGTAGTTACAGAAGAAAAATGTTCAGCTTTCAAATTCATTTATATTTAAAAATCATTATATGAATTTTAAAGGCAAATTATGACATAAATTAAAATTTTCAGAGTTCACAGTTTCTTTTTTTGACAAATTGTTTATAAAAATGTCATTCATTTTCATGCAGCAGTCTTATTTATATTTTCCATTTTAGCATAAATGGCTGCTGAAATTTTGGCATGAATTTCAGCATTCCAATCACTGCTACTTTTGACCAAAGATAAATGTGAAATTTTGTGTAAATATTTTTTTCTTAACCTTAAAACTTCTTTAATTTAATATAAAATTTTAATAAAATTTTAATTTTAAGGGCACCTGAGTGGCTCAGTGGGTTAAAGCTCTGCCTTCGGCTCAGGTTCATGATCTCAGGGTCCTGGGATTGAGCCCCACATTGGGCTCCCTGCTCATCAGGGAGACTACTTCCCCCTCCCTCTCTGCCTGCCTCTCTGCCTACTTGACGTCTCTCTCTCTCTCTGTCAAATAAATAAATAAAATCTTTAAAAAATTTTTAATTTAAAAATTTTAATTTTAACCTTAAAACTGCTTTAATTCTCTTGAAATGTTTCATTTTGTTTTGTTTTCTATACATTGTTGGTAAATGGTGCTCAGGCAACAACACAAAAACAGAATATCTGCCCTATCAAGCTGTGAAAATTTAATAAGATTAATCTGATATTCACGTTTGCCTCTCTAAATGATTTTACCAATTTTCTTACAAAAAGATATATTTAGATTAAAAAATTCTAAACTGATAGCATTTTATGATTGCAGTTTATATTACAGTTATAAAAAAAACTAATATAGGGGCACAGGGTGGCTGAGTCAGCTAAGCATTCCAAGTCTTGATTTTGGCTCAGGTCATTATCTCAGGGTGGTGAGATCAAACCCTGTCAGACTCTGTACTCAGCCAGGGAGTCTGCTTAAGATTCTCTCCTCTCTCTCTCTGCCCCTCCCCCTGCTCATGTGCTCTCCATCTCTCTCTAAATAAAATAAAATTTAAAAAAGAGAACACACACAAAAAAACTAATACAAAACAGCATAAAAATACACATTGGTATACATTATTTCAAATTGTCATAGCTGTTTTAGTTGATAGGATTACAAAAGATTACTGTCTTACATCTTTTATTTTAAATGATTGTTAATTTCTGAAAATGTTTCAAGTTTTGTAAGAACTGGCATAAGTAATGCCTTAAGACATGACTCTCAGCAGAATAAGGACTAACATTCTCTGTAAGTAGTTGAGTGCCTCAGTGGAATAAATTTGGTCATGAGTCAATTGTTGGCTGGCACAAGAAACATTGATCCTCAGTCAGAATCACCATGTTCCTGTCAGAACTTGGCTATTTTAGCTTTCTAAATCCTGTATCAGCAGCAAAAGTGAAGGATTAAATTGAAGTTGAGTTTTACATCATGTCAATATTAAATGTATTTATTTTCCTCCAGTTGCTTTTTCTAGACCATGTCCTATCATGTGTGCTCAACACAAGACCACAGATAATACAGAAAGTCACATTGGTCTACTAAATCATAGAGAAATCAGAATCTACCAGTATATCAAAATTTCTCAAGGTTTTTGAAAACTGGCCAACCAATGATGGGAACATACTTCACTGACCTATGCCCAAATTGATGGTGCCTGACAATTCTGCAATAATCCCACATGATATCCCAGTTTAAGCTCATGAGTACATGGGACAGCTACATGACCCATTTTCTGTTCAGATCTATTCTTATCCTAAAATACTCCAGGAAACTTGCTAGGGCCGGGTTCTTGCCTCAGTGCTGTCAGATTCCAGAAATATTATTTATCGAGTTATAACATAAAAAGACTCTTCATATAATTAAGGTGGGAAACTTGGATCACATGTAGTCCTATTGACTTTTCTATTCATTGATATTGCGATTGGTAGCTAATTAATCAAAACTATGGCATGCCCAGTTTGATCCTCATTACGTGTACTTTATCTTACCCAAGAAAATCTCACAAAGTATAAGAGGTCATTATGAGAAGATTAGTTGGAGTTGAGAGACCTTTATCACCATCTATATTTTACCTCTTTAAAAACTTAGAGTGGCAAATGCAAGTCCAGATACTGCCACCTGTTGGTTTCTTCATGACTTTAAGACCATGACAGTGGCTTATTCACTAGGCAAATCCTTAATTAGATTATGAAATTTTTAAAAAATGATATAACATCTCATGTGTATAAACATTCTGTTTGACTTTCAGACTATCTCTACTCCTTCTATACGTCTCTCAAAGTAGGTATTATTGAGTCATTTGAGATTCAGAAAAATAGACCATAGTTACAATGCTAGTTAGTGGAAAAGCTGACATTACAACCTGTATCTTCTTGTCTATAAAATTTGTGTTGTTTTCTACCACTGATTTTCTATTCGCTTAATAAAGATCTAACTCTACCTGAGTTTAGACTTAGTGGCTGATTTTTATTATCATCTAAAAGCCTATAGCTTGTTTCAATAAAATAAGATCCTGACTAAAATAGTCCTTCTGAAGGCAGACCTGTGAGGGAAAAGTGTTGTAAGCAAAGTCTGAATGCTGCTTGCCCTCCCTAAATCACATGAAGCCATTCCACAAAATCCAACAAAACAGTTGGACAAGAACCCTTCTATCTGCTTGCTCCCATTATGTTTTGAGGTCTTGCTTTTCTTCCCAGGAAGGACTGGTTTCCAGAAGTTACTCTTTCACCTAGAGCTTTGCAATAGGAGTCTAATCATTTAATCTCTCTGAGCATCATAGTTCTCATCTTCATGATACAGAGAAAGAGCTAGGTTAGAGGCATGATTGATTTTTATTCTATATTTCTGTCATATTTCTCTTCAGGGCACCATAAGAAGTCATCAAAGAGCTTCATGTGGGTGCCTCCTCACATTTCTCTCATATCTTGTGTCTGTGCTCCTAGGATCTCCTCTCTAGATTTAGGATCTACTAGAAATATTTTGTTTTATGATTGATTACAGTTAATGTCAGGGCATAAAGTAAGATTTGAGTAGGTAAGGGAGAGTTGTGGAAGCCATTGGGAATACTAAAGAAAAGACACAATCACCACAAAGATTGTGTCCCTTTCTGTTTCTCCGAGCAATATCACACTCTCAGGACTGAAATTTGCTATTTAAGGTGTTTGCAAACTGAATAATTACAGGAAAGGATGATTTTTAAAATTTGTTTCTTTGCTTAATGAAGAGTATTTTTTCATGTTTATTGATGATTTATATTCATTCTTTTGAGAATTGCTTATTCATATCTTAACTGTATTTTCTTGGAGAGTGTGCTGTTTTATTTGTCTAAAAAGAAAAAAAAAAGACTTTGCTTTTTTTTGGGTTTTTTTTTGTTCTGCGGAAAGGAAACTTTAATAAGATCCCCCCGTCCCCCCGCCCCACCCTGGGTCAAGTGTGTAAACACCAAGCTGTCCTTTGAGAGGGTGTTCAATAGAACGGGCCTCCCCCTTGGGCTCTCCCACACACCAATCACCATGAAGTATTTCTCAGCTCTTAGAAAAGGCACCACCATTCCAGACTAAAGGCAAGAGATCTGGGTTCCACAAAACCATATCTGTCCCATTCCAGTTTCTGCTGGAAGATACATTCCTCCACTCCTCCAAGAAATGAGTTGAAGAATTCAACTACCCAAGCCAGGGGAATATGTACATTCTTCTTTTTTGAAAAAGAACATTTCTATGAATAATTATCCCTGGTGAAATGTGATCTTTGTCCATGGAACACTATGGTTCTCTCGAGAGCAAGGAACATATACTTCTCACATCCCACTTAAAGCTGAGCATAACCAAGAGAGCTCCAAGTGGGAACACGATGTTTGAACTGCACTCAATCCCTCCAGTCTCAATGAAAGCACTCCAACCGGAACGAGGAGTCCTGCTGCCGTCAGAGTGACAATAATAGTTTGCCATGGCTGTCATAACAAGCACAGTCAGAAATGGTTTTAACTAATTTTTTTTTAAGATTTTTATTTATTCATTTGAAAGAGAGAAATCACAAGTAGGCAGAGAGGAAGGCAGGCAGAGAGGGGGAAGCAAACTCCCTGCTGAGCAGAGAGCCTGATGTGAGGCTCGATCCCAGGACCCTGAGATCATGACCCAGCCGAAGGCAAAGGCTTTAACCCACCGAGCCACCCAGGCACCCCTTAACTCACTTTTTAATCTATATACTTACAAAAGGCTTATCTTGTGTTCAGACTAAATTATAGATGTTTAGCAGTGACACAGTTGACAGTACACAGATATCATTAAAAAATAGGTTAGGAAATAAAATGTCCACAGATTATTTTTAAAAGAGGGATCTTTTGTTGACAAAGCCTAAAGACACATGTAAAATTAACAATCACATTTGGCAGTTTAACATTTCACTTCTGGTCTCTTCTCCAGAAATTTCCATGATGATTATACAGTGGAGTTTTGGTTTGGGAATACAGAAGAAGCATTCTTGAGATAAAGAATCCAGGCTTCTCTATCCTAGGGCTGTTGTAACAAATTACCATACACTAGGTGGCTTAACACAACAGAAAATTGTTCTATCATGGTTCTGGAGTCCAAAAGTCCCACATCAAGTTATCTTCAGGGCCAAACTTCCTTGGGAGTCGCTAGGAGAGAATCTTTCTTTACCTCTTCCAGCTGCCAGTAGCTCCAACCGTCCCTTGGTTTGTGGCAGCATAACTCCAAACCCTGTCTCCGTCTTCACAGCTTTCTCCTCCCTTTCCCTGGGTATCTCTCCTCTTTTAAAGACACTAATTGCATTTAGGGATCATGTGGATAATTCAAGTTATTCTTATGTTAAGATCCTTAATTAAATTTTATCTGCAAAGATCCTATTCCAAGTAAAGTCTCATGCAGATTCTGGAGAGTAGGATGTTGAAATATCTTCTTAAGGGAGACAATAATAGTTTGCCATGGCTGTCATAACAAGTACTGCAGACTGGGTAGCTTAAGCAACAAAACTTATCTTCTCACAGTTATGGAGACAAAAATTAGAGATCAAGGAGTAAGAAAGATTACTTTCTTCACAGCCTTCTCTCCTTGGCTTGCAGATGGCCAAGTTTTCCACATGTCTTCATATGATCCTTCCTCTGTGCCTGTCTGTGTCTAAATTTCCTCTTATAAAGACACCCGTCACATTGGATCAGAGTCCATTCATATGATCTCATTTCACTTTTAAGGACTCTTTCTCCTAATACAGTTACTTTCTGATGTACTTGGAGTTAGGACTTCAATATATTAATTTTGGTGTACACATTCAGACCAAAACATTGATGGAGCAACCAAGTTCAAAATCCAGGTGAAACTCATCACATTCTTACTTTACATGACCTAAGCATACCTTTGTGGAGCTCTGAATGTGGATAGGATAAAAACAATGACCTGTGTACTTAAGAAGAGCTTTATAAAGATGAAATGAGAGACTTAGGATATGAATAAGCTCCATGAGAAGAAAGAATCAACTGTTTGTTGAAATTGTGTTCCCAGAGTTGTCCTCATGCATAGTATATATAGTAGGTGCTCAGTAAATATTTGTTGAAGAATTAGTGAGAAATGGGCCTAACAAAAATTTGTGCCTGATAAGTAAACGTATTTACAGCTCATAACCAAAAGTGATTTCTTTATATTTACTCCCTGACAGACCTGGTAGGGTCTGCCAAACATGAGAAAATAAAGACATTGTGTGGATTAGGCAAAAAGAGACACTCTTCATAATGTCACTTCATCTATTTAGTCAGTCAGATACCCAAGTTGAGTAACTGAACTCTTTTCTTTGCTTATAAATTCCCTTAAGATGGTCCAACTTACAATTCACTTAAATTTGTGTCAACGGCTTTACAAAGTGAATGCAAAGATGGGATCAGCATCAGTGGAAGTAGGAAGGGAGCAGGAAGGGAAAGGCAAAAAGAATGAGTATGTTATCTGGTTCCCTTCCATCCTCTTCACTCCATCATGATTAGGAGCCCTTGATGGATTTTCATTCTCTATCTCTAAAATCTCATAAAATATATTTGTTAAGCTATCAACAAATCACTTAATATTATTTCTGAGTCATTTATAGAATAAATAAAGTCACAAAGATTGACACTTTTTTTAAAAAAAGTAGACAAACATTGCTATTAAAGTGAGGGTTCATAAAGCTTCTGTTACACATATGGAGAAATAATTGCAGGATGATATATCTTGCAAGGAACAAAGCAAGACAGGCTTATCTGGTTTGTATTTTGACCTAAATGCTAGGATCTCTGTCACAGTTGATATTATTGATTTATTTGGATGGAAGCCTTTCTAAGTATGTAGAGAAACATTTATTTATATTTCTGACTAGACAGACACTCGTTTACAATCATGTAATCAGAATTAATAATAGCCATAGACGACACAATATCAGAGAGAAATAGACCACTTTAGTTTTCACAAACATGCTACTGTGACCAAGAAATACGGGTAATGTTATTCCAGTCTAATGCTGTATGCCATGGAGACTGTTAATTCAGAGTCTAATTCATTTTCCTAGAAACACATCCCCAAGTTATAGGAGCATGGGAATTTGGAAGTGTGCAATTTGGTACAATTCTTCTCTCACTAGGCCTTTGAGAAGCTCTAGATGTATTCTCAGCAGACAAACCTTCAAACATAAAGTCCATAGGACCAAAGTATCTAAGAAATGCTTTATTTAAGAGTTCCTCTCTGAGCAGAGAGAATGAAATTTATGACCCCTGCACGGTAGACTGAACAGTGACATTTCAGTGGAATGATTGTGGTTACTCCTTATTCTAAAGCATGGGGGCACTTCTACTGAATCACAGAGTAGAAGTAGGGGTTTATACTGCTGCCCAGACTCATGGGCAGTTTTCCACCTGGTTATACTCAGCTTCGTTTTGTTTAACTAATTAATCTTTCCTTTCACAGCTTTATCCAGACCTAAGGTATCTCCCCTCCCAATGAAGACAAACACACACACATACACACACACCCTGAAAATATTTAAATGTCTATGTGTATTTTCTTAACTTGACCATATTCTCAGGCACAGATTCCTTCTCATATCATTTTTATTAATTTTTTTAAACAACCACTTAAAATTTATTTAAGTGACTAACTGCCTTTCTCCAGATGTCTGGGGAGAATAAAAAAAGCAAAAAAAAAAAAAAAATGATTTTTCACCAAAGGATATAAATCAACACAGCACAAGGTCAGCAAGGGAATAATTCCTAGGGAGCATATTAGCAAATTGCAATAGTTAAACCATAATTTTGAGGTCTATGGATATTTGTGTGTGTGTGTGTATGTGAGTGAGTGTAAAATGATTTTAAAATGTAAAGTAGGGGGCGCCTGGGTGGCTCAGTCGTTAAGCGTCTGCCTTCAGCTCAGGTCATGATTCCAAGGTCCTGGGATTGAGCCCCGCATCGGGGTCCTTGCTCTGCGGGAAGCCTGCTTCTCCCACTACCATTCCATCGGCTTGTATTCCCTCTCTCTCTGTATTTCTCTCTGTCAAATAAATAAAATCTTTATAAAAAAATAAATAAAATAAAATAAAATGTAAAGTAGGAAACTGATGCAGAGCCATAAGGGATCTCAGTTAAAAAGCAACCTCATTGGTGAGCTCTCCAAACACTGGGTCTAAATAGGTCCCATTCCATGATTCTTTATTTCACTTAATTGTTTGATTTCTTTATTGTGCTTCATATTTTATATATAATTACTGTTTATTTCTCTCTGATATACCTCCTCCATTAGATTTGAAACTTCTGAAATTCAGGGTTTGGTTTTCTTCGTTACGGGCCACCTAGAGCCCACCCAAGGTCTTACTGTTAATAATGCTTAAGGGATTAAACCAACTAACAAAGATACAATATTTAAAAAGTCACAAGATTGGGTCACCTGGGTGGCCCAGTGAGTTAAAGCTCTGCTTTCGGCTCAGGTCATGATCTCAGGGTCCTAGGATGGAGCCCTGCATCGGGCTCTCTGCTCGGCAGGGAGCCTGCTTCCCCCTCTCTCTGCCTGCCTCTCTGTCTACTTGTGATCTCTCTCTCTGTCCAATGAACAAATAAATTAAAAAAAAAAAAGTCACAGGATTTCCATCCTTCTTTTACTTTTATATTTCAACTGAAAGTTCAAAATACTCTCTATTTTCAATCTTACAGTACTTATGCTGTGTAGGAAAAAAGTTTCAGAGATGTAGCAGGAGCTGGCAAGCCATTGTTTGGGAAGAATGTATGTCTGTATGTATGTATTAAGTACTCATAAATGTGTAAGGCTTGGTGCTAGATTCTAGGTAGAGAAATACGGTCTTGTCATTGTTATGGCCCAATGGGGGATATTGACATCTAGACAAACAATTCCAGTACAGCATGGTACCCTTGTTGTATGAGCGAGAACAAGGGAAAGATTCTCAATATAAGATAGAAATGTTTTCAGAGACATGACCTTTAGTTTCGGTCATTAATGTTGAGCAAGCCTTTTACTAGTGGCAAGAGAGAGAAAGCACTCTCTAGAAACAGAAAGAGAGAAGAGAAAGGTCACAGCGTGCTTATGAATACCAAAGCATTCTGTGCAGTCTTCAAGAACAGGCAGGATACATGAGGATGAAAAGAGGAGAAAAAATGGTCCTCATTTATATTAAAGGTGTTAATCTACTGTTTTCTATCTTCACCAAGATTATAATAAATAGAAATGTTTTGAGTGGAAGCAAGTGGAATTTGGATTAAGATTTTAAAGGAGATTTCAGACTCCCTATTATTGCTAATCTTAACCATCAGGACAGACACAGTTTAGAACAGCTTGATAATGGAGAAATAGACTAGAAGACAAACTACTTCCAAGTCTTTTTTCTTTTTTTTCTAATTTTATAATGCACTATGAAAAAAGTCATAGTAATTTACCATGTAACTCAGAGTTTGGAACTATACTTCTGGAAATGTGGATTTTGAAAACTCCAGTCTTATTACAATTCCTTTTCTATAATTTACATTTATATAAAAGTTTTTAACTTATCGTCTAGAGTCAGAGATAAAGCTTTATTTGAAACCAGTATAAATATTCATATTTCATTTTTCACTTTAAATGATAAATAAAAAACACTGAAATTTCAGAGACAGACACAACTGTTTCCCTAATGTCCTAAAAGATGTCATGCTGCTGTTTCTGCAAACATTTTAAAACTTGACACAGGTCTCTAGATAATGAATCATTCATCCTGTTATTTCTTTTTAAACTTTGGGATAAATAAGGATCACCCCAGAGATAACTTAAAAATTCACAATTTACTACAGTAGAGGAACATGCTGAGAGGAAAATGTAATACTCAATGACAGAAGGCTAGGCCTAACTTGGAAAAATAAACAGAAGCAATGTGGAGAGAGACTGGGACCCCTGGGCCTGCAGAATGCTCACATTCCAGAGTGATGGGCAATGGAGCCGTCACCAAATGGTTCTCCTCTCTTTTCACTGAAGACATTTAAGATATTTTTTGTAATGCAGACTCTACTTGGGAATTTTTATCATGTCAATTATTACATTACATGCCCCACACATCACACACAACTTGCAATGGAGGGGATCATCCTTCTAGTGGGAAAGTCCACTATATCTTATATATATATATATATGATATGGGACTATATCCTTTTCTCCTTCCCCACATTCTGCTGTCTGTAAAATTGACTTTCTTGTATCCATCAATCTCACAGAGCTAAATTTCTCAAGACAATTTATCCTCATTTTTTTTTCATAAGGTAAAGAAGCTATTAAAATTTCTGTCTTTAAGGATATTTCCAAGAGATGTAAAAACAGGATGAAGACGAGAGCTTTGTTTAAGGATTCATTTGAGCTCCTGCAGTGTTTGAGTTGCCTTAGCCTATATGCTTCTAAGGATGGTCCCAATCTTTACTCAAATATTCATTAAAATATCCATTTTGATTATCCTTTCCCATTCATTTTTCTTTGTACTTAGCCCATTCTCTCATTCTCTTTATTACATGCACTACCAATTTTTCCTTCTCTTCTTTACTGGCTGTTGTCAAATAGCTCCAAATATGAGCTCTTGTTTTCCCTAGGGGCTTCCCATCTATATAAAAACACACATGTTTGCACACTCACAATACATGCTCTCACACATCTCCCTTTCTGGAAATTCTATCTTCTTCATATCTTTCAGTTTCTCAAAGCTGAATTTCTCAAGACACTGGCTGCCTCTCTTTTTTTTTATCCACCTGTGGGCTTCTGAAACCTCACCTCAGTTTCTCCGGTACTTGCCATTCAAAGGAAAACACTGACCCAGAAACTGAAAATTAATTCACTCTCTGTCTTTGTAAGCACTTTACTAACTTCCCCCCAGGTGCACTCTTTCCTTCACCTATATATTTCTTTGGGTTTCTAGGAAGCCTGCTGACCACTAGTGGGAAGCCAACTCCGATAGAAGATTCCTTCATTCTCCTAAGACAAGACAGCAAATAAACAAGTTTTTATCCCTGATAGGTTTCTCTTAATTCTTCCCCTCCTTGCAGACACAATGCCTAATAGAAGCTTTGGAGGCTCAAGTCTAAGTTTCTGTGACTCTGTGGTCAGAGTAGAAACATCTCTGAGCACAATTTAACCAAAACAGCTACATGACATAATCAATCATCATAAGAGCTACAGTTGGTCACCACAGCAGGTACATTCTTGCTCATGTTTCTCTGTGTTGATTCAGCTACTCAACCAAAAGCCTCTTACACAGACTAGGAAAGATAGATATCTCTGTAGCTAGCTCTGTTGCCTCCATGATGACAGTATATTAACCATAGTCTAACCAGGTCATTCGCATTCTCACCGGTTTATTTGTTAAAACAGAGTGCACATCAATTTACCTGCTCTGAGGTAAAATTTGAGGAGCAGACACATAAACAAAACCAAGAATCTAAATAAAATCATCAAATGACTTCTAGAAAGGAAACATGCACTATAAAGTGTGGGTGATAAAGAGGACTAACATCTAAGAGGAACTTCTTGTAACATGTTCTCTTATGTCTTTAGAATAAATTCCTATTTTTGAAACTTGATTTTAAAAAGCTTCTTTCCAGAACACCTAGGTGGCACAGTCCATTAAGCGCCTGACTCTTAGTTTTGGCTCAGGTCATGATCTCACGGTCCTCATGAGACTGAGCCCCAGCTCAGGTTCCATGCTCAGAGCAGAGTCAGCTTGGGATTTTCTTTCATCTCTCCCTCTGCTCCTCCCACTCATGCACTCTCAAATAAATACATAAATCTTAAACAAAAAATTAAAAAATTAAAAACTTTCTTTCCAATTGACATTCTAGAAACATGAGTTTTACAATGGTACCAATCAACTAACTTATTTTTGCAGGGATACTAACTTGCTAGACTATATTCATCATGAACCAAAGCACTGTAAAGGCAAGCAGGCAGCACAAGGGTGAAGGCAAACTATTCTGTTATTGCTACTGAGTCTGTGGAAGATGAGGAATTTTTGTTTTTGTTTTTGAAAATGCTAAGTGTAACATGTAAAAATATTTCTTTTTTTTTAAAGATTTTATTTATTTATTTGACAGAGAGAGAGATCACAAGTAGGTAGAGAGGCAGGCAGAGAGAGAGAGGGGGGAAGCAGGCTCCCTGCTGAGCAGAGAGCCCAACGAGGGCTCGAGCCCAATGCAGGGCTCGAGCCCAGGACCTTGAAATTATGACCTGAGTCGAAGGCAGAGGCTTTAACACACTGAGCCACCCAGGTGCCCCATAAAAATATTTCTTGAACACTTTTTTGTAAAGGCTATGCCACTCTGATTCTTTAATGTATCAAAATAGCTTTGATTAAATTCATACAACTTATCTCACTTTTGACCATAAAAACAAGAATCACCATTTTTAAACCAAACCACACTATTGTAAAATCTTTAAAACATCTCTTCTTTTTGTGTATTTATTCTTAAATTTTCTTGGTGTTTTAAACAAAAAACAAACAAACAAACAAACAAAAAACCCAAAAAACCCCACAGAATTCAAACTGCTATCATAATATTGTAAAAAAGAAATGCTACCCAGAACTCTTTCTTTTTTTTCTTAGAAAATATTATAGATGGCAGGGAAATAGGTACTGCTATGTATAATCATTTCTTTTATTTGTCAAATCAGTGAACATGACTATGGATGTTCCTGAGTTTCAATTAGAATAATAAAGATCGAGGCGCCTAAGTGGCTTACTGGGCTAAAGCCTCTGCCTTTGGCTCTGGTCAAGATCTCAGGGTCCTGGGATCAAGCCCCACATCGGGCTCTCCTGCTCAGCAGGGGGCCTGCTTCCCTCTCTGCCTGCCTCTCTGCCTACTTGTGATCTCTCTCTCTCTGTCAAATAGATAAATAAAAAAAAAAAAGAATAATAAAGATCTTTAGTGCTATCACAAGGGGAATTTTTTTTTTGAGACTAGTAAATTTAAAAAAAAATTCTCAAAGTAACTTGGACACCATATCATTGAGGCAAAATATACAACAATACATGACTAGGTTTTATTTCTATATCCCTTTAATATTTTCTTTTTATTGAATCTTAATATTATCTCTACATAAATAAATTATATATTAAAATAGAGGTGCCGTTTTAAATCAACATAATCGGGAATTACTAGCCCCACATTGGGTATGGAGCCTACTTAAAAAAAAATGCTTGACTGATAAAGGGCGTTGTGGGACTTATGTGCCTGTTTATCCCTCTTTATACACTTCAATTATGGTATGATTCCACTTGTCCACACATTTCTGCTGCTAGTCACTGGAATCTCTCATGGTGAAAACATTAGCTAACATCTTATTAAAAACACATTTCTCTTCATGCTAGTGAATAATGATAATTATTCATATTGGAGTTCGTTTTATTAACATGAATTTAATCCAGTGGTATGGCTATTTGAGTAACTACATGAAAAAGATTTATTGTTAAGTGTGATGTCATTGACATATATTCTCAGCATTTTCTTGTAAATAATACGTATCTGTCCTAGTTTATTCATCTGTAAAAGTAAATATAACACTTTTACACAATCATGGTCAATTTTTGCTACTAATTTGGTCCAACGTTGGCTTCATTTAATAATACTTATTTCTACTTATAAGACATGATTTCAATATAGCTTATTTTTTTATAATTAGACTAATAGAGAAATAAGGCATGGTATGAAAGTTAGCTTTTGGGGAGGAGGGATAGTGTAAGGTTTTGTTTTGTTCTGTTTTGTTTTGCTTCTAACTTACCAAAATTTACATTCTGCCCTATCTGGGTGTTTTGCAGACAGAGGTACACAAAAGCTCCTTACTTGATCATTCAGCACTCAAGATGGTCTGGTTGAAGACAATTTTATCTATTCTGGCCTTTCTTATTCACTTAGGTATATACTTCCCTCTCTCTCCCATATCTTCACTATTGCAATGCCAATCAGCGAAGAAATGAGCCAGGAAGAGATTGTCAACATGCCATATGAACACGGGAAAGCTGCTATGGTTGCTTCTTAGGCTAAAACCTCTAGGAGGCAGAAGTAAAATTGTACCAGCTTGTGCCCCTGCACCATGTGCAGTGGTGACTGTCAGCCTCCTGTAACTGTCTCCAGTGACCACAAGGAGAAATGAAGAAAGGAATTGGGAAATCATGTAAGCAGAGGCATGCAGACAATATTTTTGAACAATCAGATATGATAGAAACATCATCTACTAACGACGACCTAAGGGTCTCTCATGTGGAAATCAGTAAACCTTAATTTTTAAAAACAAATGATACCTTAGGGTGCACAGTTACACTTGGAAGCAGGATACACCTTCTCCTTTTTGCATAAAATCCCCGTAAATTGACAGGTTTCAACTTATTTCACTGCAATCGGAAATATCGTCCCCAGGCTATAGTCCTCAGTAAGACCATGAATAAAGCATTTACTAACCTACTTTGAGGTTGACTTTTCTTTCTCTCTCTTTTTTTTTTTCAGTTGACAACCAGAACTTTGGAAATTCTGATCTCACTGCTTTTTCAGAGAAGCTACTGATGGCAGAGGACTTGAACCTAGGTGAGCATAAATGTACTGTGAACAATTCTATTAGAAACACGTTTTAAATAAATTCAGATGTGCCAGTTAATCCGCTGAATATAAAATGAGTCCACACGTTCTGTTTATACTTGTAAATTAGTAATTTGTAATTCCACATATTGAAGACAATTTCACTTGGGGGCCAGTTTTCTATCTCAGTATGTTGTTCATGTTGGTATTTTGGCCCCAAATTCCATACCCCACTTTCATCTGTCTGGTGAATCACTTTTATTCTTCAATCCTGTTCTTTGCATGCTATGCATTGATACATTCTGATTTAATATGAACAAAATAACCTTTTACGTCTTCTATTACAGTATAGATCACAAGGTAGTATGATTATATGTTTAAATGTCAGACTGCCTTATTAGAATGTGAGCTTTTTAAAAAGTAGTCCATATATATATTTTCTTAATTCTTAAAAATTAGTGTAACATTTGTCCAATTTGTCCAACAGTTGTCTTTGAATTACCAAATGAATCTCGAATATTGAATAGATATTGAAAACATGCTACAATATACTTTCTGCAAATAGGATAAAACTAAAAAGTAAAATGATTTTTAAAAACAATTTAGTGTTATTCATTTCTATTATTTTAAGTTTGAGAATTAAATATTAAAAGTGCAGTAATAGATACCACAATAAAATGCTAAAAGCAAAAATAAATAAATAAATAAATAAATAAATAAATGCTATAAGTAAAAAAGGGAAGATTTTTTTTTTAAATATTTTATTTATTTGACAGAGAGAAACACAGTGAGAGAGGGAACACAAGCAGAGGGAATGGTAGCAGGAGAAGCACGCTTCCTGCTGAGCAGGGAGCCTGATGCGGGGATCGATCCCAGGACCCTGGGATCATGACCTGAGCCTAAGGCAGACACTTAACGACTGAGCCACCCAGGCGCCCCAAAAAAGGGAAGATTTTTAAAAAGAGAAGAGAAAATTTTCATTAGGCATAATAAAAAATGACAAGACAATGTTTCCTCAAGTAAAAATTTAATAAACAATCTATGTAAAATGTGCATTGTGTTATGTGGTCCTAAAAGTTGGAAAATAGTACTCTAGAGCTAGATTTTGGGCAACCAAGATACATGATCTGGATTGTGCTTTATAGATAGTAATTTGGTGTCTGAGCAAAATTCAACCAAGAAAATAGAGTCCGGCAACGGAATCCAGTTAAAAGGTATGGTTTAAGGGACACCTGGGTGGCTAGTGGGTTAAGCGGCTATCTTCAGCTCATGTCATGAGCCCCAGGTCCTGGGACTGACTCTGACATAGGGTTCCTTGCTCAACCAGAAGCCTGCTTCTCTCTCTGCCTGCCGCTCTCCTGCTTGTGCTCTCTCTCTCTCTCTCACAAATAAATAAAATCTTAAAAAAAAAAAAAAGTGGTTTAGGAGGACTCTAGAACATGGGAGAATCAAACATCAGAGTTAGTCAACGTTGAATTAAAAATGGGAGCATACAGCTTATAAGACAAGATGTAAAAGAGTAATTTATAAATAAAAATAGAGTTTTGCTTTGTTTTGGTATTTGGTTTAGTTATTAACATCTTAAAAGACTGAGAAAGAGGAACAGACATTTCATTGATAAACTTTCAGTACAAAAATTTGTAAAATGTTACCCATTTTCTACTAGAGTTTTTTAAGATAATGTCTTAATTATTTTTTAAAAATCTTTTATTGCATTTTCATAGAAAAAGGGAAAAAAGAAACAAAGTAATTTCAGCTTTTGCATTGTTTAGTGTACCTTTACTGGAATAATAATTTTGATACATAAAAATCATAATAATAATTTCAGAAATAAACTGCTCTTCTTAAAATATAAAGAAAGAATGGTGGTAAGCCACTAATTTTCTTCATTAACTGAAGCATTTTAGAATGTTAATTATAGCTTCTTTATATTATATCCTTATTGCATTTTTTTAATCAAATGACTATAACCTAAGGCACTGGGTGTGCAATTAACTGCTCATTTTTCTCTCAGGGGATTTCTCAAAGCTCCGTACATCATCCTAAGTTACTTTTTGGTTTTGTTGAATTAAATATCAGGTTTCAATTCCCCTTTTTTGTCCATCATGTAATTGCATGGAGAAACCAGGATCATATCTAACCCTCTTTAATTCCTTCATCAGACTCAAAGTTAACTTTATTTGCTGTTTTCTCACCAAATAATAAATGCAATTATACTCAAATGTAGCAATAAAACAATACTTATTTCTTTCATTCACAAACAATTTCTTAAGAAAGACTATAGAAAATAAGTTGGCTTTAATTTTAAGATTTTATTCGTTTGAAATATTAACATGCATGCAGGTACACCGCGTAAATGAACAAGTCATCCATCCTTCTCTTCTATGTACCATTTTATTTTTCTGAGTAATTGCTAAAAATTAGAATAAAACCTGTGATTTTATTTTAAAAATAACAATATACTAAAAAATTTTTAAAAATGACAATATACTGAAAAGTGGGGATCCTGACTGAAATACAGAACTGGATGGGCAAATTCAGGGGGCAATGGAAGGGAACGAGGCTACACATAATCAGGGAAAGTAAAGTGATGGTTGAATTGATTAACTTCACAATGAGAAGCAATTCAACGCTACAGAATTCCCAGTTTTCCAAATTAGAACAATAATTCCACGTGAAGAATTATTATTTAAATTTTATTTGGCATAGAGGTAAGACATTTCCATTGCTAATGGTATAAAAACATCGTTGTTATGTACAGTGAATAAATGCAAATTTCCATGAATCCCAAACATTAGGAGAACATCACTGCAACCCTACTTGAGAAAAAATGAAGTATAAAAATGTCATGCGATTGTTATCTTAAAGACGTATTATAAAGAGTAGAAAAACAGACTTCTGGTGGATTAATGTCAACTTTCCCTCTCTCTATCTCTATATATATACACCTACACACACATATATACATACATACACACATATATATAATGTATACAGACACACATATATATAAATGTCAAAAGGAAACAATAAATACTTTAGAAAGGTACTTAGGAATCTCTATGGTATGACCTTAACATAAAATTTCTTTTTAGTTTCTTATTTAATTCTATATATTGTACTTCATGACCTCGTTGGAATACATTATTTGGGATATCATGAACCAATTTCCTGAACACATTTATTGCTAAAAGTGTTCATTAGCAAGAATTCCTTACAATTCCGTTTTAAAAGATCCATATTGTTTGAATTGTTTTTTGTGTGTTTGCGAAGAAAGTTACCTTTGCATTTAGCATACATCTTACTTTTTATTTTATTGATTTAGTCCCAGCTTATTTGCTCGGAATCATGCTGTATTTGTTTTTGTAAATTTTTTTCTGTTCTTGTTAGTACCTCTCATAATGCTTTTTTTTTTTTTAAAGATTTTCTTTATTTATTTGAGAAGGAGAGAGGAGAGAGCCTGAGCAGTGGGAGGGGCAGGAGGGCGGGAAGACAGACTCCCTGCTGAGCCGAGAGCCCAATACAAGAGCTTGATCTCAAGGACTGTGAGATTGACCTGAGCTGAGAGTACTCACAAACTACATAGTTCTGGGGCTGGGTTCTGACGGTCGTGTTCATAGTCCTGTATGATCTCCCATCCTGCACCTTCTCTTCCCATCAAGGAGACTGTAACAGTGATTAGTATTCCGGGAGTCTACTCTCACTTGTGCATGTTTAGCATAAGCGAACTGAAAATCAGAGACAGTGAACCAATAAAGCTATGACAAAAACCTCAAATGAAACAAATCCTCAATTTCAACAGTAGCCTTAAGGTGCCTGGGTGACTCAGTGGGTTAAAGCCTCTGCCTTTGGCTCAGGTCATGATCTCAGGGTCCTGGGATCCTCTCTCTGCCTGCCTCTCTGCCTACTTGTGATCTCTCTCTGTCAAATAAATAAATAAAATCTTTAAAACAAAACGAAACAAAAAAACAGTAGTCTTTCTAATATCACATGGAATTAGAGAAAGTGTCGGAAGGGAGATCAAAGTACGGAGAAGCAGTTTTAATAGATTGCAAAAATCATCATACTTTTGCACAATTTTACAAATATACATACATGACCATGAAAGTATGCTTACTGCTGGGACTCCTCTCAGCACCTAGGAAGGAGCTGGCTTAAGCAGGGAGCTTGAAAGCTTAGCCTCATCAGCTCCCAAGGAAATGTACCTCTGAGTAGCAGCTGGAAATAACCACTTATAAAGCAAACAGGAATGGAGATGCCCTGGAGAAAAAGACAGCTGAAAGAAGCCTGGACAGGCTTAAAAAAGGCAGCTTTGAGCCTGGGGCAAACGCTGAGCCAGTGGCTCTGAGGAGAAGAGTCTGAGCAGGGGTATCATGGCTTAGGCATTTCAGTTTGTGCTCCTCTGAAAAATTGCTTGAGTGAGAGTGACATCTGAATTAATGGAAATCACCTCACCTTACAGATATTTATTGAGTGCTTATTATGCTCAATGTACTGGCTATTGTTTCTCAATCTATATAGCATTGCAGAATAATGAGATTACATATTATGAGGGTTCTAAAAAAAGAGGGGGGCTATGTTATGAGAGCCTTAAAATGTAAATTAGGTGTGACAGTTGATATAATGGAGGCAATTGTTTTCTCTACTTGGGGGGATCAAATTTCAAGGAGTCTATAAAGTTTGAGGAATCTGGAAAGAAATAGTTTTGAGAGAAAAAAAATCCAAGATGATGAGAGAGATCAACAGGAAAATATTTGCTTTGGAAATTAGAATTTGCAGAGATATACCCCAGCATGCGAGTTTGGACAATGTGATACTCCTTGCCGACTTCAGCTGCACTTATCTCCCAAACACACCGCTCACCTTCAGACTCTCATGCTTTTTCCTTCAGTTTTCTACGGCAGGAATGGCCCTCTCCATTCACCTCTGCCTAGTTACCTCTTATTCATCCTTCAGTGTTGCTCTCCTATAAACTCTTTCTGCCTTATTCATAGCATAATAAATGACTCTTTCCTATGTGTTTTCATAGCATTTTGCATATCACATTTTATTATAGTGATTTTGTGTCTAACTCTGGCTATTAAATTGAAGTCTTTGAGGTTTGGGGTAATGGTTAATTTATCTTTGTAACCCGTATGTGCTTAGCACAGTAGTTTGCATTCAGAGGTACTCAATAAACATTTGATGAATGAATGAAGGAAGAGAATTTAAAAATATGCAATGGTTTTGCCAATATCCCTTAAGGGTCTTCTTTCATTGCTTTTGTATTCCTGAGAAAAATTGCAGCAAAATTCATTTTATTTTATATTGTATCTTACTAAAAAAAAATACAAACTTACTGAAATACAAAAACAAAGAAACGAAACCCTAAGAATATATATACATATGTACATATGCCTAAAGAAAATATGTTCCAGAACACATTTCTCATAAATCAAGAGAATAAATATATATATCTGTTGAAATTGTTAAATACTATAAATTCCCTGCTGCCTCTATATTAATCTGCTTGCATTTTTATTAACATTATAAAAGAATAGGAAAGTAAAGTGAGTTTTAATATAGTTTACTTAGATATATGTATTTATTGCTTTCCTTTCTAAGATCTATAGTAATTTAAAGTGTTAAAAAAAATTACTGCTATGGTCAACTTTTCAAGTGGTGCCTTAATAAATTATTCCTAAAAATTTATATATATATATATATATATAGAGAGAGAGAGAGAGAGAGAGAGAGAGAGAGAGAGAACCCAAGCATGCACACACATTGGGAGTGGAAAGGACAGAGCAAAAGGGAGAGAGAGAATCCTCAGACTCTCTGCTGAGTGTGGAGCCTGACACAGGGCTCAAACTCACAACCCTAAGATCATGACTTGAGCCAAAATCAAGATTCAAACGCTTAACGGACTGAGTCACCCAGTCATCCCTGCATTGATAAACTCTAAAGAAGGATAATAAAACAAACTATATTAAAATCTACTCTCTCCCCTTCAAAAAAAACCCACAAAAAGAACACCGTTAATTCTACAGGAATTACTCCAACAAAGGTATCAATGTGCAAAGCCTTATGAAATTGAGTGCAAAGTGAAAAATGCAATTTAAGGTATTAGCTGTAGTGTATGGAGTTCCTCCTCCTAAAAATTGGAGAAGACATAACACACTGTTTGTAATATATGCAAAGGACATTAGAGGAGTTCCTGGGTGGCTCAGTGGGTTAAAGCCTCTGCCTTCTAGCTCGGGTCATGATCCTGAGGTCCTGGGATCAAGCCCCGCATCATGCTCTCTGCTCAGTGGGGAGCCTGCTTCCTCCTCTCTCTCTACATCTACCTGTCTTTCTGCCTGCTTGTGATCTCTCTCTCCATCTGTCAAATAAATAAAATCTTTTAAAAAAAAGAAAAGAAAATCATTTAGTTGTGACAAGGAAAGGCATTCAGATATTTAGCTGGCTGGTATTGAATTACTTAATACAGTTGACCCTTGAACAAGATGAGTTTGAATATACATGTCCACTTTCCACATAGTTTTAAAAGTTCACAGCAAGAGACAAATAATACATTATATGTTAATAAAAAAAAAGTTCAGAGCAAAAGCCACAAGTTATGTATTTACAACTGCCCACCCCAGTCTCCCAGGACCCAATAGATGTCGACTGGAACAGAGGTCACATCTGTTGCCTGAGTACCCAGTGAGGCCCTCAGAGGCTCTCTGCAGCTCCCAAGGGACACCGGAAATAAAAGGGCTGCCCATGTGCACAGTACTGTAAATGTATTTTCCTTATGGTTTTCTTAATAACATTTTCTCTTACTCTATTGTAAGAATACAGTATATAACACATGCAACATACAAAATATGTGTTAATCAACACATATTGATTATGACATAATCATTGTAATCATATGAGTATATGATTATAACATATTGATTGTTTATGTTATTGATAAGGCTCCTGGGCAACAGCAGGCTATTCATTAATTTGTGGAGTCAAAAGTTATAGGGAAATGTTCAACTATGCAGAAGTTGGCACCCCAACCCCCTAGTTGTTCAAGGGTAAACTGTACTGTTACATTAATTTTTCCTGTTAATTCTAATTTAACTTCAAAACATTTTTATGATTCAGAATGTAACATGACACACCTTATGAGTATATAGGGTGTCCTGTCTATGACCACTTCCCATTGCAAGTATAAATTCTAGAATTTAGTCTAGAATTTAAAACCTAGAATCCAAATGTCCACAGACCCTTTCTTATATTTACTGGGTAAGAGACAATATTAATTGTTATAAATAAATTCTGTCCCCACCTTGCTTTTGCCACATCCTGGATCTTAGCAACTTTATTTCTAAACTATCCCCAATTATTGTGTGTATAACTGGAGATGTCATGATACTTAGTCTCAATCTTCTCACTGAAGATTTCTTTCCCTCCTGGGTGATCTGCATTGCTTCCACAGCTTCTAATGCTCTTGAAAAACTATGCCAGTCTCTGATGGCCATAATTACTCACCTCTATCTACCAGAAACCAGCTCTTCCCCAGCATGACCCAGGCCCATGGTGAGCCAGAGTGAGGCAATGGAAAGGAATGGGCTCATTCCCAGCTCTTGTCGCCAGCACTCAAATCAACATGCTTGCGCCTCTAGTTTCAAATGCACTCATCTTAGATTCACAAGTTTACTCAATGTGGCTCAGAAAAAAGGCTCAGATCAAAAACTGTCAGAAATATCATTCCCTTCATTTCCTTGTCTTTCTTCTCAAGACTTCTGTACACACACACACACACACATTCAAATAGATTAAGAAAAAACTTAAACAACTAAACACATCTTTTAAATTTTTGATTTTTTTTTCAACCCAAACAAAGACTTCTTTGTTGTCTGCAACACATGTGAATCATTATTGGAAAATTTGCCTCTTACCAATTCAGCAAAGAGCTAGATAGCTAGATCTTGGATAAACTAAATACATTATTTTTTTCCTCATGTTGTATTCTGGGCACCAAAAGGAAAAAACTTATCATAATTTACAAATATTGCTTTTATTTTGAATCATTTTAAAATTATTTTTACACAGAGTCAGTAAAAAAAAAAAAGTGGGTGGTGGTCCAAGAGATAAAAAATTCAGCCCTACTGATGTCCATATTTGTAACAACTACCACAGAGGATTTATTAAAGAATCAATGAGTTAATATTCATAAAGGACCTAAAACAGTATCTTGCCATAGTAAGTGTATAGATGACAGATGTAGCAATAGTTTGATTTGTTGTGGCAGAAATATGCCCAGAGGAAATAGATAAAAGAGAAAAAACAAATGAAACACAATGGAATACTACACATTTCAGCCTGGTTTATGTCACTTCAATATCACTCTTCCTAGCTAAGGATTTTTTTTTCTTTTAGAGAGAAAGTGTGAGTGGGGGTTGGTTTGTGCAGAGAGAGATGGAGAGAAAGAATCTTAAGCAGGTTCCATGTTCAGCACAGAGCACAATGCAGGGTTGGACCTCAGGACTCTGAGATCGTGACCTGAAGCGAAATCAAAAATCTAATGCTTGGGGCGCCTGGCTGGCTCAGTCAGTAAGCATCTGCCTTCAGCTCAGGTCATGATCTCAGGGTCCTGGGATGGAGCCCTGCATCAGGCTCTTTGCTCAGCAGGGAGTCTGCTTCTCCTTCTGCCTCTGCCTTTCCCTCTCTGATCCCTCTTGCTCTCACTCTCAAATAAATATATAAAATCTTTAAAAAAAAAAAAAAAAGAGTCCAAAGCTTAACTGACTGAGCCATCCAGGCACCCCCCTATCTAAGGATTTTGAGTTTGCTCCATTAGTTCCAATCCCATAGCTCAGATTCAGACTTAGGAGGGTTGCATCAGAACAATATATAGAACATTGTTTATGCAGCTACAAGTCATTCAGTTAGTTGTTTCTTTCAGTTCATCTTCTGATTCCAGTAATGACATTTTGCCTCTGGGGTTTTTCATATTCTAGCCTCAGGTAGCAGATGTCAACCATGTGCTGTTGTTTGGTTTGGTTTTCAAAACATTCCATTTATGAATGAATCTCCAGTCTCTGACTTCACGGAGGCAATCTGAGTTATAAATAAGGATTTTTAAGTAAACTTATACTTAAGAAAAGCTTTTAAAAGTTTATGTTTTCACAGCAGTTGCTCTAGTTTACAATTCTATAAACAATGCAAGAGATTTCCAGATGATATGCATTGTCTATATGGAAAACTTAATTTCATATTTTTAATTTTTGATGTTCTTTTAATCACACAATTATATAGTACACATCATTGTTGAGAGTACTTTTACATTGAATGATATTTGCTAATAAACTATACAATTTCTTTCATCTTTTCGATATATGATACCATTATTAGAAAACAATAACAAATCATAATTTTTCATTTTTGTCATGAAAAGGTTTTCAAATCTGAGAAACCCCTGCTTCCTTCATTATTTAAAGGCAAATTCATTTTTTTTAAATTCAATGATCAGCATTCTGTGTGATACAATGTTTGCAATATATTTAATAATATGCTAATATTCATATATTCATAATTAAGAACTGAACAGAAATTAAGAACTTTTTACATGATTAGTACTTAAAAATGGTAGAACATTGATTTTTCTTATTGCAATGATTTCTAAGGGACATATACTGGGAAGTGCTACAAATTACAGATTTTTAAAAGGATCATGTTAATACTTTGTGTAAGTCAGATCCAAAATGAAAGAATATGGCATAGGATGTGAGTGGAAATAACAGGTAAATAAACCAAATAATGAAAATGAGCTTGAAACTTAAAAATATTAAATAGTTCAAAAAGATCTTTAATAATTTGCATGGTTCCTTTAATCTACTTATAAGCATTTTGGTTTATAATTTTCTATTGAAAATTCTCATTTCTTTGGGGTAAACACCTAGTAGTGCAATTGCTAGTTGGTAGAGTAGCCCTATTTTTAACATCTTGAGGAATCTCCATGCTATT
This sequence comes from Procyon lotor, assembly GCA_028646535.1. NCBI lineage: Eukaryota > Metazoa > Chordata > Mammalia > Carnivora > Procyonidae > Procyon > Procyon lotor. The sequence goes on along the minus strand of CM053603.1, from coordinate 157,289,892 downwards.
TTCCAGAGTGGCTGATACAGCCGCTTGCATTTCCACCAAAAGTGTAAGAAGGTTCCCCTTTCCCCACAACTTGGCCAACATTTGTTGTTCCTGCCTTGTTAATAAAAAAAAAGGAAAGAAAAAGAAAGAAAGAAAGAAGAAAGAAAGAAAGAAAGAAAGAAAGAAAGAAAGAAAGAAAGAAAGAAAGAAAGAAAGAAAGAAAGAAAAAATTTGTTAATAAAAAAAGGAAAGAAAGAAAGAAAATTTTCATTTCTTTTTAAAAATATTTTATTTATTTATTTGACAGAGACAACGAGAGAGAGAGAGAGAGAGAGAGAGAGAGAGATTGAGAGCACAAGCAGGGGGAGCAGCAGAGGGAAGGGGAGAAGCAGGGAGCCCAATGCAGGGCTCAATCCCAGGACCCTGGGATCATGACCTGAGCCGATGGCAGATGCTTAATGTCTGAGCCACCCAGGCGCCCTGAAAATTCTCATTCTTTAATATATCTGGATGTAATATATTGGGGTTTTGCAAATATAAATGTAGTATTGTACAAACACACACAAATAGAAATGTGAATATATACTTTCAATGCATTCTCATCTTCTCTCATAGAAAATTATACGAAAACAAGTCATAAGAAATCCAAACCACTCCTTATCGGGGCTCAAGTATGAGGTAACAATGGTGTCACATGCACAGAATCAGTATATAGCAAACCGCAGCAGGCCATCTGCAAACTTGCGGTTATAGTCATTGAAGTTGCCTAGGGATGCAGAGTTGGTGTGACTTATCTTAAGTTAACTTCCATGCTACATATTTACCAGGTCTCCAAAGTTTGATACATTCATCTCCTGAGCTGTTTTGTTTAAAGTGAAAATGACGGTTTACTCTTCTATGTCAAAAAGAAATTCCTTCAATGTGATTTTATGATTTTTATGAGCTTGACTGGACAATATGATTTAGGAAAGAAGCAACACAGAACCCCATCTATATTTCCTTATATTCATGAAGAGAGAATTATTTATACTAGAAACAATTACATTAAGCTAATTCTTTCTTAAGGCAATGACTTTATTTGTAAAGGGAGAAAAAGAGGAAGGGTTATTACAGTATCTTGTGATACAATCAAATAAAAAAAAGACCACCATATCAACAGTAATAAAAAATAACCATCATTTCATTTAAATTCAAATGACAGAGAGAAATGTATTTAGCAAACTTGCCTTCCCAAATTCTCACTGGTAATTTTCCTTACTGTTTTTCCTCATCAAATTTAAGACCCCTGCTCATCATTCAGTTTGATGTATGAGAATATATTATCTGATATACTCCCAATGTAGGAGAGTATCGTAAAGGTACATTTTCCTTCATGCCCAGGAAAATTTTTAGGAGGTGGTATGTTCCCTTCTATTATTTAAAAAAAAAAAATTAAAAAAGTAATTGCTAATAAACTATACAATTTATTGTATAAATTGGTTCTTGAGTAAAACAAAAACAAAATTAAAACAGTGTTTTCATAGTGAGTAACCATGGGGCGCCTTGGTGGCTCAGTGGGTTAAAGTTTCTGCCTTCGGCTCAGGTCATGATCTCAGGGTCCTGGGATGGAGCCCGCATTGGGCTCTCTGCTCAGCAGGGAGCCTGCTTCCCCCTCTCTCTCTGCCTGCCTCTCTGCCTGCTAGTCATGTCTCTCTCTTTGTCAAATAAATAAACAAAATCTTTAAAAAAAATACTGAGTAGCCATGTTGAATTTATGAATGTCCAAAGACACATTTTCATCAAAAATATAAATACATATACAAGGCTTTTTTTCTTTTCTTTTCTTTTTTCCATTTGGGAAAAGGGTCAGGCCAACAGTACATAATCACCATGGTAAAAGTTTTAGACCTCTTCCCTCTGGCAACTGGTTTTCCAGTTCCTAGAGATGCTATGTGAAAGGAATATTAGATTGCCTATAATTTGGACTTGGGTGAAAATGGCAGAAAGCTTTACTTTTAAAAATATGTTTAGCTAAAAAAAAAAAAAAATATATATATATATATATATATATATATATATATGTTTAGCTATGCTATAGAGTACAATGTGTAAACCATAAAAAGTAAAACTGAAATCTAGAGTATTATGACATGATCTATGATCTATATATAAAAAAGATTTAGATTGTGATATTCTGCAACCTGAAAATAGTTTACAAGTGGTCAGGGATGCTTATATATTTTAGGAGAACTACTTAAGAGTTAAAATATGCGCATTTGTTAAATTTTTGAAAGTAAGACCAGTTAAGAGGGAATAACAGCAGCCACTATAATAATAAAAATGTCCTTAAATTGTATTTATAGAGTTCATCAAGCAGAGTAGTATGCTCCAGTTTACTAATCTCAAAGCAGGACTCAACACGTTTGCCCATGGCTTCTTGGTAATCGCAGTCACCAAGGAAACCACAACACAGTCAAGAGTGGATGGAACAATGCTTTACTTGCATAGACAAGAGACAGAGCAAAATCAGCTTCAGCAGTGTGCACGGGTCCCCCATGATAATTGGTCTGCCCTACAAACATCCTTCCCTCTATATTATTGGACTAGTTATACAAGACTTTAAAAAAATTTTATTAAAAATGTCTTTTCGTAGATTAGCATTTGAGGTTTTACATTTCCCTTTAAGTGCTTATTGGCCTATAACCCACAAATGAACCCTATAGCATTTTCATTATCATGATCTTATAAGTATTTAAATTGTGACTCTTCTGTTTTAACTTTTTAGAAAAGTTGGATTTGTTAAAATCTGTCTTGTAAGTGATTTACAAATTATTACATTAAGGCTGGAGACTGTGGTCTATATCCTATAATTTATTTAAGCCTGCTAAGAACAACTTTATAGCCTTATATATCATCATTTTTGGTATTTCATGAGTGGTTGAGAATAAAATTCATTTTATATATGTTAGATATGTCTATATATATCCATTGAGCTTAAAATGTGTAGGTTGAATTTTCTATATTCTATTTTTTTTTAAAGATTTTATTTATTTGACAGAGAGAAACACAGCGAGAGAGGGAACACAAGCAGAGGGAATGGTAGCCGGAGAAGCAGGCTTCCCGCCGAGCAGGGAGCCCGATGTGGGGCTGGATCCCAGGAACCTGGGATCATGACCTGAGCCGAAGGCAGATGCTTAACGACTGAGCCACCCAGGCGCCCCTATATTCTATTTTTTCCTAATTTTGTAGATTAAGTCTTTTGTATTCCTAACTGTTCTTTTTGAAGGTTTATTTATTTATTTGGGAGAGAAAGAGAGAGTGGGGTAAGGGGCAGCCAGAGAGAATCTCTAAGCAGATTCCCTGACCTGGGGCTCAATCCCATGACCCATGAGATCACGACCTGAGCCAAAACTGAGTCTGATGCTCAATGGACTGAGCTACCCAGGTGCCCCCTAACTGTTGTTTTTAAAATTTATTTGAGCAATCAACTAATGAAGATGATATGTTAAAATCTTTCACTGTACTTGTACATTTGGACACAATACATACTGAGTATGTATGTCTAAGATAATATCACTTTGTAGTTTTCTGGTGAAATTATACAGCTTGAATTATGGAACTCCAGAGTATACTTTCCCATAAAGTCTATTTTGTCTAAGATTCTAATTATCCTTTAAATATAAAAGGTCACCCTAAAACTTAGTGACTTAAAACAACATTTACTTTAAGCACAAATCTTGAATTTGGGCAGTTTTCAGTGAGAATAGTCCATCTCTGCTCTACTTGGTTTCATCTGGGTTGATCGGAAGCCTTAGAGCTGGAATCATCAGGTTTCTTCATTCACATTTCTGGTGGCTGAGCTGGCTATCCACTGGCATATTAGCTGCTGGCGAAATCATCAACTCACAGCCTCCCCACAGAGAGTGGACATCTTTACATGATGTTTGAGTACAATAGCAAGCATCCTGATAAAAAAGGGTGCTATTTGTAAACTGTTCCACTTTTCAATCTTCAGGTTCCCATGCTAGAAATGGGCTTTCCACATGTTCTCCCACTGAAGCTGTGTAAACTGCCTGCCCAGAGACTGGAAAATATTCTCATAATCCCTCATTTCCCCTCCTCTGTGGAAGAACATACCCTCCAGGAGGGTTGGTCTGCTTGTCTTGCCTTTCAGTTTCTTCTGGTAGTTGCTTTTTGTATCAGATCCAGGTTTTATAGTTAATTTTGCAGGCGTGTCATCTCATAAGTGGTTATTTAATTGTACTTGAAGCAGAAATTACAAAACTTTAATACTAGATTTCTAGAGTATATGTGGCAAGCACAGGTTGCCTGTGGGATTTTTTTTTTTTTAATTTCTGAACTCCCAATTCTACTGTCTGTAAGTCTACCCTTATTCCAGTAAACACAACATTGATCACTATATCTTTACAGTAATATTTGAAGTTTCAAAGTAGAGTAAGATTTGAAATTGGGAAGCATCTTCAAATTTTGTTATTTTTGTGATTTTTTTTTACCTATTATGGGTGCCTTGCATTTCCATGTGAATTTTAGGGTCAGCTTACCAATTTCCCCAGAGCCAGGGAGATTGGTCTGGGATCAAAGGTAGAAGTTGAGCTATCTCATGTAGCATGCAGTTCAGTCATGCAGACTGGTGAATCTTGGTGAGATCTCCATGTTAAAGGAGCATCTATGCAAATCCTTTGAGAACTTTGAGAGGTGATGTTAGATTTCTTAGGGTACTACTAATCTAGGGAAACTTTTTGTTGTATTATTTGTTTGTAGTTTACTAGATTCTGAAAGTAATGTCAATTTAAATCCCAAAATATCACAAGGATAAACATCAGTTACATACTTTCAAGGGAGAGTTTGTTTTCTGTCTAGGGTCCACACAAAGACAAATTTTTCTGGTTATTTTCTTCCTTTCCAAAGATGGAGGCTGGTTTCCAGGGAAACCAATCATATGACTAAAGAGTTGGAACTTTCAATCTCATCCCGTGGCCCTGGGCAGGAGCTACAGATTGTGTTCAATCACCAATGGCTAATGATTAAATCAATCATGACTTTATCATGAAGTCTCCACAAAAAATCCCTAAAGCATGGGTTTGGAAAGCTTCCATGTTGGTAAACAAGTGGTTGTGCTGGGAGGGTAGCACACCTGAAGAAGGTGTGAAGCTCTACATCCCTTTCCTATACCTTGCCCTTCGTATCTCTTCTATCTTGTTGCTTTTGAGTTGTAGCATTTTATAATAAATCAGTAATCTAGTAAATAAACTACTTTCTTGAGTTCTGTGAGCCATTCTAATGAAAATTTATAACCAGTCAGTCACAAGCACAGATGACAACCTGAGTTTTCAACTGGCATCTGAGGTAGGGAACAGTCTAATGGGACTCAGCCCTTAAGCTGTGGGTTGTGAGCTAACTTCCACTAGATAGTGTCAGGATTGAACTGAATTATAGGAAACCCAGTTAGTTTTCAGAAAGTTGGCAAACTGGTTGGCCTGGGGGGGAAAGCCCACATATCTGGTATCAGAAGTGTTCTATGTCTAGTAGTATAGAAAAGCATTATTTTGATTTGAAGGATCTTTGTAGTCAACAACTAATCAGCTCACTTGATCTATAAACCCTAATTTACTGTCCTCAAATGGTCTGCAGTTTTTTCCCCTCTTGTTTCTACTAACAATTTTGATCTTTGCTGATAACCATTTTTCCCTTATCCCTACCTTAAATTTTTTTAAGATTTTATTTATTTATTTGACAGAGAGAGACACAGAGAGAGAAGGAACACAAGCAGGGTGAGTGGGAGAGGGAGAATCAGGTTTCCTGCTGAGCAAGGAGCCTGCCCTGGGATCACGACCTGAGTCGAAGGCAGCTGCTTAAAGACTGAGCCACTCAGGCACCCTCTTACCTTAATTTTTAATTTTCTTTTAATTTTTAATTTTAATTTTAATTTTTAATTTTCTTCAGTTTGAAAATGGTTCAGTTATCTTTTAAACAAAAGATATGTGACAAGATCCCTGAATGGAACTTAAGGACATAATATCAAAATAAATAATATCAAAATAAATCATAATATCAAAATAAAGAAATATCAATAGTACAGTCTTACCATTTGTAGTCAGTAATAGATTTTAAAGAGCATGTGAAAATAATACCAAAAAATAAACTATTACTAAACAGAGTGTCAACATAGCAGGAGTGGTTATCAGGTTTATAGAGCAGAAGATATTTTGGAGAGAAACATTCTCAAAATTCTGTCCCTAAAAACTATAACATCAAATGCAAGAAAGCAGTAATAAATAGAGAGAAAGATGGAAAGAAATAGATACAGGGACTGAGATACAGTGGGAAAAAAAAGGGAGGAAAAAAGATAAATGGAACAACAGAGAAGGGAGGAGGGAGGAAGTGGACCCTTGCCACTCTTCTGTTATGTTGAAATATTTAAGAGTTAACTTGGTAATATGGAAAGAAATACAACACCTTAGAGGGAGTTTTCACGTGTTGAATCAGTATGTCTTTATATCTTGATAATCAGTATGTGGCGATCTTTTTAAAGCCACTAACAGAAAATTTAATCAGATTTTATCTGCTGTTCAATTCACTCTTTATTTTTCTTTATTTAGAAAGAGAAAACTATTAAGAAATTATCATCAAAAATGTCATGTAGTAGAACTGTAACATATTTTAGAAACAAATTATTTGTGAATCTGCTATAGTTATTTTCTTCTTGCATATATTGAAGAAATAAGAAACTATGCTTTTACACTTAATTCAAGTTATCAAGACAATGTGCCACTATAACTTTAGCTTTGTATTTCAATATCAAGAGATTTAACTTACTAAAAATATTCATACCTCATAACAAACCCCTTTCCTGAAAAACAAAACAACCATAATAACATAAATTGTGGTTTTGACTTATTGGGGAAGTTACTGCATAGGTTTACATTTTATAAAAAGTAATTGAATTTTAAAATAAAACTTTTTTTTCTCTGAATTTATGAATATTTAACACTCCTAGAAGAGCTAATGTTACAAAAGCAATTAATACTAAGGATTTTTAAAAGAGTAAATAAATGAATCTTAAATAAGCTTCCTTCCATATCAAACTCCTTTTAATCCCACATTGACATCAATATTACAAATGAAATAAGTTTTGTAGGTCACATAATTTCTGTACACAGAAACATAATACTCCACAGAAAAATCAGCACTAATTTTTAATACATTTTCTAATAAGTTACCTCAGGGAAATTTCATGTCAGTTGACAAAATATTCAAGAACAAGTACAGGGAATACCTGAATTTTTATAGGTCAAGTGCACCATATAATGCAAGCTTTGAATTATGTTTTGCTGATGAAGCCACCAAGAGCATTTCAGTTTCATTTTATCTTATTTTGAATTATAGATTCCGTTTATGTGATGCCTATTACCATTATTTTTTTGTTGGCTAAGGGAAAAATATGATGTCCCATTGTAATGGCTTTCTATTTTACTTCTTAAAGTAGACAGTAAATGCATGAATCATAATTGAAAAATAAAATAAAGACGTGTTAATATCATAATACATTAAAAACAAAAGAAATGTTTGTGAGAATCAAAACAATCCCTCTGCTTCCTGTAAGTAGAATATAAAAGTGAGCACTGGATTGACATCACTAAAATGATGGAGTCAGTAAATCTAGAGCTGTGTTCCCTCACAGAAACAACCAAAAAGCTAACAAAAATTCTCAGAATCAACTTTTGCACATGCTGTACTCTGATCAGAAATTACAACAGTCAAGGGGAAGACTTCAGAAAAAAAGAGCTTGCTACATTGCGGGGTAAGAGCTCTGTGGCACTTAAAAATACCTGCCTGACATCTCCCTCTCCCAGATGGACTGCAGCCATGGAAACAGCAGTCCAAACTCCTGGAGCAGGTTGAGAGTGCCAGAGGGAGCAACACAGGCAGTATTTGCAAAGAACTGCAGTTGTGTGCTACCTGTCTGGAGGATCCCTTGAGGACTGGCAAAAGGGCTTATCTTGGTTTCATCCAACTTTGCACATTTCCAAGCAGGTAAACTGAATAGGTCTATAACTGTTAAGGAAATAGAATATTTAAACTCTCAAAAAGAAATCATCATGCCTATATGGTTTCTCTGGAAAATGTTCTACGTGATCTCATAGAAAATAAGAGGAAGGTGCCCTAACTTTTTTAAAGCTGGTATTACCCTCATACCAACATAGACACACAAAATCCTTAACAAAATATTAACAAATGGCTAACTCAGGCTTATTCCAGAGCTGCAAACGTTTTTGATTATTTGAAAAATAATCACTGTAACTCACCATATTAATAGGTTAAGAGAGAAAAATCACATGATTATATCAATTGATGCAGGAAAAAAATGTTGAAATTCAACACTGATTCATGATAAAAACACTCAGAAAACTAAGAATAGAGGAGAATTTCCTCAGCTTGATAGAATGTCTGCAAATAAAAGACTTAATGCTTTCCCTTAGAAATCCAAAAAAAAAGAAGGCAAGATTTTCTTCTATCACCACATTTATTTGACAGGGTGCTGTAAGTTCTAGCCAGTGAAATAAGGCAAGAAAAGGAAATAATATACATGCAGTTCAAAAAGCAAGAAAAAAAACTGCCTCTATTTGTAGATGACATCATGAAATATGCAGAAAATCCCAAGGAATCTACAAAAAAGTCTTAGAAACAACAAGTGAGTTCAGCAAAATTTCGAGATATAAATGTTTTAAAAAAATCAATTGTATTTTTTCATATAGTATTAATAAGTACATAAGTATAGACATTCAAAACAACACCATTTATAATCACTCGAAATGCTTTGGTTTAAATCTAAAAAAACAGGTGTAGAAATTTTATATTGAAATCTACACAATTATGATAAAAAAAAGCCAAAGAAGACCTAAATAAATGGAACAATATACTATGTTCATTAAAAGGCTCAATAGAAAAGATGACAATTCCCCCAAATGGGCATACAGATTAAATATAACTCCTATCACAGCAAGATTTTTGTAGATATTGACAATAGTTTTCTTCTGAAATTTATATGGAAAAGCAAAAGAACTAAAACAACTACAACTTCCAAAAAGAAGAATAATCAGTCTGTGCTGATTCCACGATTAATTATATAAGTAGTAATCAAGACTTATCTTCGTATAGAAATTTGTTCACAGATGTTTGTAACAGCTTTATCCATATTAGTAAAAAATGGAAACAAACCAATATCCATCAGATGAAATGCTAAAAACAAAAACAAAACACAAAAACCTGTGGGACATCCATACCACAGAATACTATTCAGCAGTAAAAAAGGAACTGTCTATTGACTTAACCACCAAACGGAAGGGATCCCCAGAGAATTATGTTGGGGGGAAAACAAAAGCCAGTCACTACAAGATTCATACTGTTTATTACCATTTATATAATATTCTTGGAATAACAAAATTAAATGGTGGGCCAGGTGGGAAAAATGTGTGTAAAGCTATAAAAGGGCAACATCAGGAATCTTTGTAGTGATGAAATCTTTACTAGATCAATGTCAATACTCAAATTGTAATATTGCAGTGTAGATTTATAAGATGTTAGCACTTGGTACATTTGAAAGTGTACACACTGGGTCCCTGCATTATTATAGATACATGTGGATGTACAATTGTCTCAAAATAAAAAAAAATAGTTGAAGAAAAACAGAGGTATATATATGGTATATATATCATTGATCAGAGTCCTTGGAAATGAAATTGTTTGGCAGAACACTAAGATGTAATTTTAGGGAAAAAATTTGATTAGTTGGGATGAAAACTACTCATAACCTATTGCTCAGTTTCCAGAATTATGACAATCCACAGACAATTCACAGTTCCTTTGGAGAAGAATTCTACATGCCAGTTGCAGTAATATACAATGACTATTATTCTAGGATTACTCCAGCGGAACTGTGATCTAGTTACTTGAGTAATTTTTCACAGAAACAGGGAACACCTAAAATTTTCAAGAGTTTTCAGTTACTGCTTTGACTGACTCTAATTCTTGATGCCCTGAAGAATCACTGTGGTCTACTAAAAAAGAATTTATTGAATTCAGGTTTTAAAGGGTTTGTAGACCTAAAGATGTCTCCTCCTTCATTCTGAGACCACAGGTTTATCTGATGGTAATTTTCCATTCACAGAATATACTTAGTAACTACCACAATCCCTGGATCAATTCCCTGACCCCATGAATGGCAGGAAAGGATAAATGAAAGCCCAAAGAAATGTCCCTCTCAACAACAATAGTAAACAAAAGCAATTCTGCAGCCAAGGAGGTAGTTGCCCAGTTTAGCACTATCATGAAATTCTTGGACATTGCAGGAGTGGTCAATACCACTAAGTATCTATTTAACATGACTATTTTACTAACGCAAAAACATGTAGATTGTGGAAGAAGTCTATTGATATTCTATTTGATAATCATCAAAACAAGTTCATTTGGTGTTACCATTTTAACCTGCAGTTATGTGGGTGGCATATTTAATAGAGTAATTCAAAGCATGCTTTGGCATTTGGAATGCAGTTATCAATCTCTCTTTTTTTAAATCACTATTAGCAAAGAAAATCAAAAGTACTTTGTTTTCATACAGTAAGGAAAATAATATGTCTTCAAATATTTGCCTCAAAGGTATGTCAAATCTGTTCCCTGTGAGAAAAAGTCCAAAGGGATCTTGATTATCATGATAGTCCACAGAAAATGATACAAGTCTGTTTCATTGGTGAGATTATGCTAATTCCTAGTGAACAGGAAGTAGAAAACATTTTAACTGCCCTTCTAAAATACATGTTTGACAGAGGATCAAAGATAATCCCCAGGGAACCACAGCTGTTTGACACAATAATTAAGTTGCCAAGGTTCCAGTGCTTTGTAGTATGTTGCTATATTACCTCTACGGTGAGAGACAAGGTCATGAATCTTGCACTGCCCAACATGAAAATGAGATCCTTTTTGGATTCCAATGGCAATATATATCACATTTGGAATAACCTGTAAGGTTGTCAACCTTAAAAGGTGCATTGAAAAAGAAAAAGTTTTCATCTTTTTCAGCTTCAGTGCTATACTACCACATGTTCTATGCCATATAACAGACCCAATATTTTCAGACATGTTTTCTTGCTGACAAAGATGTTCTGTGTGGTCTCTGTGAAGCTTCCCAAATAAGAATCCACAGAAAACATCTAGAATTCTGTTTTCCTGTCATGCTTACTTAACAAGTAATTTTATTGGAAAATCAACTTCCAGTTTACTACTAGGCTCTGGGAATGACAAAATATCTGACTGAGGTACCCCAAATGGGAACCCTAAGTGGAATTTATTGATCCATCAAAACATAAAATTGACACAAAAACCATCATCCATTGTAGAACTGAAATGATATACATGAGACATAACCAGTGCTTGCCCAGAAGACACCAGTAAATTGCACAAAAATATATTTAAAACACTCATGGTACCTAATCTACACTTCAATGCCTTTTCTCTCTCCCAACTTATAGCACAATGTGGTGTCATCTACCAAAAGCTACTGCTTCTATTAGAGAGGCTTCCTCTTAGTGCTACAATTTCTGAATTCAGATATGAGTTCCCTCATTGCCTCATCAGACCTAAGGATGGCTCAAGTTCTTCACTGTTACCAGCCTTGGAGTATGGCTCTGCTATTTTTGATTATTTATACTCTCCAACAGTTTTGCAAAGTATTAAATATACTTACAAATATGAACTTTGAATATTCAATCTGTTTCTTCCATGATCAGAGAAATATTGAATTTTTTCTCTTTGCAATAGAATTATATAAGAATTTTACTACATATGTTAGCCAGTACAACCATGGAAGAAAAGAAAAAGAGTTAAAAAAAAAGTTTGACAAGAAAGAAATAAAAACAAATAAATAAAAGTGAAATTATTACAAATATATGACTGTATAGTTCTATAATCTGAAGAACATGCAGATAAATTATTAGAATTAGTCGATTCATATAGTAAGCTTAATGACAAAGATAATAGATGGTAATCAGTTGTGTTACTATATGCAACCAACAAACAAAATTTAAAGGTATCTTTTACTATAACATCAAAAATATCAAATAAATATGAATTAATCAAACAAATGTCAAGATCTCCCAAAATTAGATACAATATATATAAAATGTAGAAATAATATATACATATACTATACTTAAAATATATATTACATAGTATATGTAATATAGATTTTTATATAATTTATATACATTTAAACATATCTACATGGTATCTTTACATATAATACACACAGTAATATATACATGCATGTATACACACACTTGCTTTATGAAAAATGACATTGTTGATGAGTGGAGCAAGCACTGAACAATCTGAATAACAACATAGAAAACAATGCCTACACACACAAGAATCTATTTCAAGTTGATTACAGTTGTAACTATGAACAGAAAAATGATAAAAATTATAGAATATAATTGGCAAAATATTGCCTGGTCAAGTGGACAGGAAATTATTTCATAAATAACACATAAAAATTAGTGATCATAAGGGGCTATATTAAAATAAAAATGAGTAATTGTAAGGGGACTATTAAATTGTAAGATCTGCTCATCTAAGTCTCCACTAAAAGTGAGAGAAAAGTTATAAAATGAGAGAAAGGATTTACACTTTTTGGAATATTTACAGACTAGGAAACTGAAACCAACTCTGCTGAAAACACTAGACAACTTGGAATGTATTATATATACATGTATATATATTATATATATCTATGTACATCTGAATATATGTATGCCATATGTGTATGTATATATGGCACATATAATATATAAACTTAGAATATGTAATATGTATATTTATGTATCTTAGAGATATTAAGGCAATGAGGAATAAGTCTGGGACCAACAACAGAGAGAAGAAAACAAAAAGAAATAAGAGATCTATCTAAGATTTAGGGCTCTTTATTATGTTGGTTCACTTCTAGTACTTTCAGAATAGGTTGTCAAAAATTAGGATCCTTGATGAGTTCCTCAAGCTTTGACCTATGAACCCAAAGGACTACACTCTTAAACAAAGAGTAAAGAAGAAATAGACCAGAAATTGAATTAGAATTATTGCTAAACAAACTCACTCTGAAGTAAGAGAAAATCATCCTCAGGCATAACTTTTATAACATTTGATATACAATTTAAAAATAACAGGCACACAAAGAGAGAAGACTGAACAGGAAACTAGGAGAAAAACAAACAAACAGAAACCAATATAGGTAAAACATGTAACAGAGATATCACATAGATTTTTAAAGTGACAATTCCAAATAGAATAAAATAAAGACTTAGGTCTTTGGCAAAAGACAGAGATATTTGGTAAGTAGATGAATAGATAGACATTAAAAACAGATATTCTAGTTTTGAAAAGAAATAAACAAAGCAAGAACTAAGGAAGATTTGTGAAGCAAAGATAAGAAACTGTTGGAAACAGAACTGGTGAACTAGAAGGTATGTCAGAACAAAATATCCAGAACTATATACAGAGAGAAAAAGGATGAGTAGTTGAGAAAAGGGATAGATATATGGGGTGTGGAGCGAGAAAATCTCAAAAGAGAGAACAGATGACAGAAAGTGTATTTAAAAATACAATGACTGAGAAAATTGCAAAACTGTTAGAAAATTTTAAGCCACATATTCAGGAAGTCTTCCAACTTTAATAAAGATAGGTAAAAAGAAACACCTAGAAATATTTGAAACAGTTAGATAAATAATTGAAAAAGAGAAATAAAGAAAAAATGTTAAGGGGCACATGGGTGGCTCAGTTGGTTAAGCGACTGCCTTCGGCTCAGGTCATGATCCCAGAGTCCCGGGATCAAGTCCCACATCGGATAAAAGGATAGACAATACTCAAGGGAACAATAGAGTGATAACAAACTTCTCAACAACAATGAAAATAACAGAATCCGGAAAATACTGGCAGAATATCTTACATATATTAATAAACGGCAAACTAGAATTCTATAACCAGTGAAAATATCACCAAGAATAATGCAGAATGACATTTTCAAACAATAACAAAAACAGAATTTGTCACCAGTGGTCTTGTTCCAGTTAATATACTAAAATTTCTTATTCAGGCAGAATAAAACTAATTCCAGCAGCAATTTCAGTGATGCATCAATGAAGGAAAAACTATGAAAATTCTAAATATACAAGGAAATATAAATTATGTTGTTTATCATAAATAATATTAACATCTTATTCATTGGTTTATAGTTTAACAAAATACATGATGGCAGTGATCATGATCAGGAGAAGGATAAGTAGAGTTGAAATATTCCAAAATTCAAACAATACTTTCATAATAATGAAAGGTTCAGCTCAACAGGAAGTCATGACAATTAAAAATCAGTTTGTAACTAATAACCTTGCCTCCCACTAAAACAGTAAAAGGACAAGCCATCTATGAAAAGAAGATCATTATAACAGGTATGTTCAAAAGAGACTCTTATCCCAAATACATAAGTAACTCCTATAAATATGTAAGAATAATACCAGCTATAAATATCTATAAAATGAAATACATGTGAAAAGATACTCAGTCTTTTTGCTGATCAGGATAATGGAACCTAAAACCACAAAAAACACTTTTATACTTTTGCTAGAATAATGAAGAAATCCTAAAACATTCACTGTTGGGGACAGTACATGGAAAAGGAACACTGACACTCTGCAAATGTGAATATAAATGCTAAAAACTTGTTTTATGTAGCAACAACATTTAAAATATAATTAAACTTCCCATTTTAGTATCTTTTGATTCATTACCCTGAGTAACATGAAGTTAGGATATATAAGGAAATTAGTAGACATCCCTTTTTCCATTCCTTTTACCACAGACTGTATGCATTCTCTACTCAAAGTACGCAAACACATCTCTTAGAACCCAGAAATCCCCCTAATAGGTTTAGATCTAAGACATGTGTGCATATATACACAAAGAGACATGTGCAAGGAAACTCAGATCAGCTTCATTCCTTCTTTTAAAGATTTTATTTATTTGTTTGTTTATGTATTTATTTATTTATTTAGATTTGAGAGACAGAGAGAGCAGGGGTAGGAGCAGAGACACAGAATCTCAAGCAGACTCTGTGCTGAGTGTGGAGCCCTATTGGTGCTCTATCTTACGACCCTGAGATCATGACCTGAGATAAAACCAAGAGTCTGACACTCAACCAACTGAGCCACCCATGTGCCCCTCAGCTTTATTCTTAGTTGCCCAATTTTGGAAACTACTTAAGCGCTCATTAAGAACAAAATAAAGAAAGCATAGAATATTAATACCACTGAATACTATATGACAATTAAAAGAACTCGTTTGCATGTAATATGATGAGAGATGGTCTTAAAGATTCATTTCCCTTCCGTTTTCGGTAGCTTAGCCGAGTTGGCTCAGCTGGACTAAGTTGACAGAAATTAAGGTTGATTTCAACATCACTGACATTGAACATTTTTCCCTCCAATGGCCCCTTGGTATGCACACTTTGCCTCTCCATATGTACAGTGCCTAGTAGTGATCCTGGGCCTGAGGGCCCCACTATCAATTTTTAGCTACTTAGAGAAGCTTGGTGTTCCCCACTGCATTTTAGGCTAACCTATAAAAATACAAAGTGGTATGAGGGTACCTTTCTCATTTGTTTTTACAGTGTCTTGGCTGCATGCCCAACCTGCTAGTCAACCTCGGGCCGATCTGCTCATAATGTGGCCGCAGTGCACACACAATATAGATGTCCAGCCTGCACTGCCAAAAAAGAACTCACAAGACTACATGTGCTCCATCACTTCTCTAACTGTAAGATCTCCCAATTAAATCCCATGTTATACCTGTAGTGCACAGGACAAGGGTTTTATATTTATGATTCAGTTGCTTGATCTAACAACTTGGATAAATCTCACAGACATAATGCTGAGCACACCCCTCCAAAAAAAACCTCACTCACCAAAGTACACAAATTGGGTGATCAGTTTACATAAGTTCCCAAATAAGCAAAGGTAAAATAGAACTTTTGGCCTTAAGATATTGGTCCCTTTAGGAGGAGAGGGAGTAGTGATTGACAAAGAGCACCAAAGACCTCTGGAGAACTAGCTAATAATGCCCTATTTCCAGATCTCTGGGGGTTACATGTAGTGTTGATGGGTGATGTTCATTCAACGTGCATTTATGTTTGTGCATTTTACCTTCTGATCAAATGATGCTGTTTAAAGTTGCTACATTAAACAATAAAGTGTTAAGTATATTTAGCATAGTAAACATGTGGCAGAGACAATTTGCATTCACTAAATATTCCCTTTTCTAGCCTACATTTCCCAGCTTGCCTTTCAGTTAATTTTGAGACTTATGAACAGAAAAGGCAGTGAGCAGAAGAAGCAGGTGTCACTTCTAGGCAGAGGCTCTTCAGACCTAGTGTCTTCCTCCATCTTTCTATTGTGTCACCATGGTGTCCTTGGAGGCCACATGTTCCAGATGGTGTCACTACCAGATGGAAGGAGGCTTCCCAACTCCCATCAGTCTTTATGTGTATGTGAGAAGTAAACCTGTGTTGCATTATGCAGCTTAAACTTTCTTAAATTACACTATTACCAATGTAAAAATTATGAACAAAAAATAGATCAATAAAATTTGGTGGTAAAAAGAAAGAGGGGAAAATTATACATACTCCTATTTCTTGCTGCTCAGCATAATGAATAGACTATATTAAAAATAGAAATCTCTTGGGGCACATGGGTGGTGCACTGGGTTAAGCATCTGACTATAGGTTTCAGCTCAGGTGGTGATCTCAGAATTGCGGAATCGAGCCCCATGTTGGCCTCTGTGCTCACGTGGAATCTGCTTAAAAGAGTTCCTCTCCCTCTGCTCCTCCTTTTCCCCAGCCTCTAAAATAAATAAACTTTTTTTTTTACTTAAGAAAACTCTTGCACACTTAAATTTTGAAAGTTGTTATTGGACCAAAGCTATCTTTAAAGATTTTATTTATTTATTTGACAGAGAGATCACAAGTAGGTAGAGAGGCAGGGAGAGGAAGAGGAGGAAGCAGGCTCCCTGCTGAGCAGAGATCCTGGATGATCCCAGGACTCTGAGATCATGACCTGAGCCAAAGGCAGAGGCTTAAACCACTGAGCCACCCAGGTGCTCCCTGGACCAAAGCTATCTTTAAATTATTGCAGGAAACACCCACAAAACAGCAAACATAGTTTGTTGTATATGCATAGAATGTATCTGGAAGATATACAAAAAAATATTTGGTTGTTTCCAGAGAGAACGAGTGGATATATTATATGTACAAGCCACAAATAAGAATTAAGTTTACAAAATGTTATAGCTGATTACAATAAAAATATTCTCCGTAGATGTGCACTTTCCATTTAAGAAATCATTTGCAATCGCTGTTAGAGTACCTCATTGTGTCTATTTATATTTCTTAAAACGGTCTGGAAAAAGTGAAATATAGGTATAAACAGTATCAGATTCATCTTAAAAGGATATATAGCTGATCTCAGCAAGTGATAATTAGATTTACCAAACACTCAAGATTCAGCAGGTAGAAACGTTATGTAAAAATTAAACTAAGATGTCATTTCTTCTTCATAGCTCTTCGTGTTTCAGCAATTATGTTCAAAGATAAAAGCCTAAAGGTCCATAGGATTTAAAACACAAGAGGGAATTACTTTTTTTTGGACCATTCTGACTTTCTCCAGGTAAAAATCAGTGAAAGGCCTGATTCTGGAAGTAGAAATGGGTAAATGAAATATAAAGAGAGAATCTTATAAATAACTTCAAGCTTTTGACTCTGTGTCAATAAAGATATAAGCACTACATTTAATCTGTATTTTTCTCTGTCAGCATGTGACCTACCAATTCAACACAATATTCTCAAACTCATTCCTGCCAGGAACACTCAGGGAGGGGTTCTGTCTACCATGAAAACCACCTTACCAGGTCAAAGATTCGTTCTTCCATGTGCCATATTCTTAGAGCAAATACGTAGGAATATTTATCATTAATAGTTTTTTTGTGATCCTATCAATAATTTCTATGGATAGTACCTCATGGGGTAATAATAACTCCACAAATCATAGGTTTAAAGGGCACTTTTAACAATGTGCTTTCAAAATGCACAGTTTAGTAGGGGAAGCATGTATCATAGTTCTAACACTGTGCAAGTTGGAGAACATATTATCTCTTCAAGACTCTGTGACTTTACAGACTTTCAACTCTAGCAAAAGTTAAATCTAAGTCACATTATGATCAGATGATTTAGTTTAAACTCACAGGAAAACCACTTCATCCCCTTCATCATTTTCGCTGCCCTTTGCTGACCCTTCTCAACCCCATTACATCTGTCTGATGATATGGTGTTCTTTCATAGCTTGATTGAGGGGTTTATTGATTACACTCACTGCTCTCCACTATTTATAAATAGGTCTGAAAGCGAGAAGGTTTAAATTTGGTAATGAAAGAAAGGCTTTTTCATGACAGCCACAAGATTTCTTTGATGGTTTATCTGATGAGCTGTCAAAGGACAGTCGCACCCAGGAAAACTCAGCACCTGAGCAAAAAACAAAAACAAAAACAAAAACAAACCCAAAAAACCCCACAGCACAGCCAGGAAACTCCAGATGTATACTTCTAGTAATTATATAATCCTTATTGGGGAACTGGAAGCCTTTTTGACTGATAGAATATTTTCATTTCTTCCATATACAATCAAATATATAAGAAAGAGCTTGTAAGAATATAGTTGAACACAAATTTTTCATGTATATATATATACATATATATATATACACATATATATACTTGTTTTGTTTTGTGTTTTCTTTTTCTTTTTCACTAGAAGCTAAGCTCAGGACACAAGGTAGTGTACTGATGGTTTACTTAGCAAGTGATCCAAAGGAACCCGAGCGACAAACATAGGGAAGTAAAAAGGGAGTGGAGGAAGGCAAGACAGGAGGAATGTCTTACCCATTTTGCAGCTGCTACTGGCAACTGGTGCTTGATGTGATGAGATGGTCTGAGAAGACTGTAAGACATCGTTCAGAACGGTCGGCCTAGGAGGCAAAAATGGAAACCACTTATCCCTTGGCTTCAGTTCCCAATTAAATGAAAGAGGCCCCTTGAACTTAAACCCCAGGCATTTGAGTTGTATATAGAAGAGTGCTGAGCTGATTCCCTTGGGGCCCCAGAGCACAGAGTCCTAGGAGCCTCGGAGCAGAAACAAAGATTGACTTTGCATTAAGTGAGAGCTGCCCTCGTGCTAAACTGGTCTAAGCCTGCGTAACAGAGCTTAGCTTGCAACAGTGGCTGGTACGAGAGTTGGGCCAAGAGGCTTCTGTAAGCCGTAACACATGTGTCTGACAGTTTCCTACTATAAATACAGATTTTAGTGTTTATCAGTGTTTGATCCTGATTATCTGAAGAATCCCTCTTCATACTTGACGATGTGTAGATGACCTGAAAAGAAAAAGATTTTTATGCCTACACATTTATTTAAATGTCTGTAATAATTCTGACATTTTACATTGAGAAAAATATCAGTGAGTAAATATTTTCTTGAATATCTGGGGTAGCTAAGTGTGTTGGTAGTCTTGGCCTTGGACCTAGTTTTCAACAGAAAAACGCTGGTAAAATATTTAGTAGAGGTTGGATAATATGGCATTCTAGCAGCCATTAATAGTAACTGATGACCATCAAGCTGCACAGAATGGAATTTTCCATTATCATCCTAAGTAAATATCTGAAGACTCACTAAAAGTTCTGCTATTTAAAAAGGAGGATATATTAAACTAAAACCCAGCCTAATGACTCAGCTCAATAGAGCGCAGCACATAAATTGTATAATTACATAACCTGCCTCAATAAAATGGGATAATGAAGTCTTAAACTGTGATTAGAGAAAGAATGTCAGCGTATCCGTTACTGTTAATCTCCCATACCTTCATTTTTTTTTTCTCTCAAACTCTGTCCTGCATCTCCTTGGGACACCCGATAGATGTAATACTAACTTCATGGTATTTCTTGAGAGAATAAATTAACATATAAATATAAAAGTCAACCTATTAGGAATGTTATCCTAATGGACTTCATAGCCTACCAGCTGGAAGGAAACATTGCATAATCCCATGTTTTCCAAACTTTAGCTTTTATACCAATCACCTATAGACCTTGTTAAGATGCATCTTACATTAACATTTTTTTAAGATTGCATACTCTCTGTTTTCTCTTAAATAAACCTTTGACATTTTCGGCCCAGTACCCCATAAGCCACTTATTACCATTCTATCCTAAGTCATTCATTTTCCTTGGAGTCGTTATATATAGCAAATCAAAATACCATTTTTATATAGTCCTTGGAATCTCAGACTCTGAATGAGAGCTGCATTTACAGCTTTAGTCTTTTGCCCTGACATTTAAAGTCCATACCTTTGACAGACCTTTTCATTCCTACATTTCCCAAATTTTGTGCTCCCTCCTGACCCCATTTCAACACTTACAATCTTTTGTGTGTTTCAAAAGTCACAGAAAGATATAATATTAATTCTTCTGCGTGATAATTAGATCTTACTCCACTTTCCTATATTGGTATATTTTCAGTTTAATATTCTTATTCACTTTTCTTAAAAGAGTAAAATTCTTAAAAAAGTTTCCTACGAATAGATTATATCTAACAGGAAAGACCAAAAGTGATCAATATGCCTGGTTAGGTTAATATACATTATGCCTTTTGTTTTCTTTCATTTATACACCGTGGCAGTTTAGTGGGGCCCTGACTCAAATGAATGATTATAATAATGTATTTATTAATGATTGCTCAAGTACTCTATGGTCTCAGTCTTAATTCAGTTATGACTCAAATGAATAATCTGATAATAATGAAATTATGGCAACTTTATATTATGAGCTTTAGTAAATAAAATTATATAAATATATGTTTACTGGGAAAAAATCAATGCCCTAAAATTCTAAAAATATAATGTTTGTCCAGATTAAAGAAATATAGTGATTAAGTTAATTTTCTACTCAAAATCATCTTAGCGGTCAAATTTTACTTCGAATTTAGAAAAAGAAGAAAAGCAAACCCACAAGGAGAAGAGTATTAAATCTTGCATATACTACCCGAACTGTCAGTAGGAAAAAACTTTTCGAGCAAAATTTGCCATTTTCAGTATAGATAGTTTTGGAAGAAAATTGGCTATCATATTAAAATAGTAATGAGCTCACAGTCTTTTTCAGAATTCAATGTCTAATTTAATAACAAGTGGGCCTTCCAAGGAATGTTCTAGATATATGGTAGGGATGAGATATAAATTTTCATGTTAGGACTGCTGCAGCATTAAGAGGAAAATTGCCTCTTTTTTTGTCTTTCAGTTACTTGCGATCAAATTGTTGGCTCAGTGTCTGTGATCCTCCTGGTGGTGGCTGCATGCCAGATTAGCAATAATGCGAACCTGAGTCTATCAGCTCGAGGTAGTTTTGCTGGCGTGAGGCTCTACAGCACTTAATTTAATTAGATGAAGCCTCCATTGTTGAAACTGCTGAACACAGTATTTTTGACCGAGCCAAGGAAGAATCTAATTTATTAGACCTTTGAAACTGGGCTGTGGAAGTGTTATTGTGGTGTCTCACAGCAACTGCCATGTTTTGAATATAAATTCTGACTCCCAAGGAAAGCAGTATTCCAGGGATCTAGCCTGTCTTTATTGCTGAAACGCTAGGCATTTTTCTTTGGAGCTGTGCACCCTATTATGATCTTGGTTATTGTTGGCTTGCAAGTTAGAATACAGTTTCCCATTATTATTCCACAAAGAAATTTGGTGCTGTGATGGGAGTAGTGAGCCGGGATTGAGGAGACCTATATTTTATTTCATCTTTGTTTTTTATTGGGTGATATTGAACCTGCCATTTCATTCCAGCGGGCTCACACACAAAAAAGACAGGCATTTCTCTAGAAATGAGAACTATTAGAAAGCTACTAAGATAAATTCTAAAAGGGGCTTTCAGATACATAGGGGAAATGAAATTAATTTTTATTGAGCAACTGCTGCGTGCTTGCTCTCAAATAGCAAATGACCAAAATAAGCAAAAAATAACAACAGAAAAACAAACCTCAGTATTTGTCCCAAAAGAGACTCTATCCAAATAGAAGGACCAAAAATGATCAATATGCCTGCTAAGAATATACCGATTTTGTAATTAATTTGGAGATTAATTTGTAGATTATATTCAACTTTGGCAAAAGAAAGAACATTTAAATTTAAGGCCAAACATAAAGAAGAAAGCAACTGCGGTTATATTTTATGATCTTTTTAGGAAGAAACACATTTTTTACTCTTTCTTTAAAAGTAATTGAAAGTATTTACCTCTGGAAATACGTTTTCCTTGCACAAGACAGTAGACATACATGTTAAAGTTATAAGGATTGGGTAAGAATATTCACTGACATCACACAGCAATTGCATTTACATTTACTGAAAAAGATATTTATTGAATGCATCATCTATGCTATAAGTAGCATCCTGGATCTTGAGGATGCTGCAGAAAATAAGACAGACATGGTCTCTATTCTAAATTGCTAATGGGATTTACAATGTAGCGGGGATACTGACACACCAAAAAAAAAAAAAATCAAGTATTACATTACAAAGGATACTGTGGTGCAGTGAGGGATGTAATAGAAGGAGCTAACCTTGGCTTATGAGTTCAAAGTAGGCTTCCCTGAGGAAATTATCTTTAAGCTGTTATGTGATGGGTGGATAGAAGTTAGCCAGGTAAGTTTTGAGATGACTGAACTATTATGCCTTTTTGTTCTTATTGAAACATGTATGACTTTCTATTTTTCTAGCTGGATTAGCTCTGTTCTTTATCAAGGGAATATGGCATAAATATAAAGAAAAATAAATGTTAAGCTAAGGCTAAATGTCTATAGAGATTCAAATATTTTAGATTGCCTTAAAGAAAAAAAGGAATAAAGGTAAAAGTCTTCAATATTCATATATATTGATATCAATATATCAATATATTCATACTTCTTGCATAGATTTTTATTATAGAAAGCAAATAGTTAAGACATTTAAGTGCTTTAAAAGATAAAACTCAACTTAATTTGCCACTGAGAATATTTCTGACTCTAAAAGTGGAACTTTTGTTTATTACTGTTATTTTATTATCTTTATACTATTTAAATAAAAATCTTGCATAACATTTTGTTCTTCTGGGTATATCTAAAGGTCTTTGTTTTTAACATAATGGAATTCTTTATTATTAAGTAGCTTTGGGATGGGAAAATGGTCCACACCAGGGCTAGCCCGAGAGTGCACAGCAAAGATCACTGAAATCCATTAACAACAGTGTTTTCAACTTTCAGTGAGCATCTGAATCACCTTGTGAACTTGCTAGGATGTCCATGACCTCTCAGTAATGCCAGTGTGGCACCCGAGAATCTAAATTTAGAACAAAATCCTAGGTGAAAATGTGTTTTCTTCCCTTCAAACTATACTTTGAGTAACAGAGTTAGTTTTAGATTTTGTTAAAGATTTCAGACTCTAGAACAATGGGAAGGCATCAAGGTGTTGAAAGCAAGATAGTGACATGATGTGATTTTTATTTTTAAAATATTATTCTATGAAAGGATCTGAAAGGACCTTAACTGCATATTGTTAAGTAAAAGAAACCTGTCTGAGAAGCCTGCATATGGTATGATTCCAACTTTATGACTTTTTGGGAAAGATGAAACTAAGTTGCTAAGGATCCAGGGGGAGATTAGAAGAATAAATAAATGGCATGGGAGATTTTTAGGGCAGTGAAACTTCCTTGTATGACAAATGTAATCATGGAATCATGTCATTATACATTTGTCAAGACCAATAGAATGTATTGTTAACACAGAGTGAACTCTAATGTAAACTATGGACTTTAATAATAATACATCAGTATTGGTTCATCAATTGTAATAAATATATCACACTAATGCAAAATACTAATAATGGGGGAACTGTGCATGATGGCTGGGAGAAGAGTTATATGGGGACTATATTTTCAGCTCAATTTTCCTGTGAGTCAAAAACTGCTCTAAAAATATAAGGTCAAATAATTAAGAAGAAAAAGATCGCTCTTGCTACAGAGTGACAGAAATTTTTAGAATTTAAAAACTGATGCAGGGAAGAAACTAATTTTACCTTGTAATTATTTTCCAATGTCAAATCAGGACAATGCTATAATAAAGCCATTACCTGTATGCATCATCAATGATACACAAGATGTGTTCCTTTGATTCTTACATTAGTATAAAAATAAAAATACAAAATAAACATGAGAATCCAAAAGAACAGTTGAAAAGAGTATCACTATGCCCACAAATATCGAACTATATTTCATCCATTTTTTTACACTGTACCTTCAGTGTGTGGTTTATGTTGTTTAGGTGAGAGATGATGAGGGAAAAATAAATCAAATCATAGTATATTTAGGGACGGAATCCAGAGGCACCTGGATTGTGCAGTCAGTTGGGCGACCAACTGTGAAACTCTTGGTTGCAGCCCAGGTTATGATCTCAGGAGGTGAGATGGAGCCCAGTGTCCTACTCCCCACTCAACATGGCGTCTGCTTGCGACTCTCTCTTCCTCTTCTTCTGCCCCTCCCCACCATGCCCTCTCTCTCTCAAATAAATAAATCTTAAAAAAATGAAGATGAAATCTATGTAACTTGATGATTTGCAGGATATGAGGGCAAAGAGAATGTAATGTCCAGTATCACTCATAACCAATTGATATAAATGACCAAGTAGATGCTAATGATTTTGCTGATACAGAAGTTAGGAGAAAATAATGAGTTATTACAAAGACAATAACAGAACTAAGGGATCATGAATATGCTACAATGATAATGGTAGTTTAAGAGAGGGGGAAAAACAATGGTAATGGGTGAGGAAACACACATAAATAATAAATTAAGAAAGGCAATCAAACTATTATTCTTGATGAAGTCAGAACAAAATTGTATTGCGGATAGCCGGTATCTTGTTCTACTAAATATCATTTGAGTTATTAATTTCAGAGATGAGTGTACCTTAGCTGCTAGTAAATTCTAGTGTATAAATATAGGACTTTTAGCTAGAAAAAAATGATGGAGGAAACAAAGAGTCTTCCAGACACTGAAAGATCAGCATGTTAAATGAGTTAGCTGTGGGGATGAGAAAGCATACTGATGCATGGAAAGTGTGAACATGACCATAAAAATTAAGACAGAGTCATGTAAAAAGATCTTAAATAAATGAG
The DNA here is from genome assembly GCA_028646535.1 of Procyon lotor. NCBI lineage: Eukaryota > Metazoa > Chordata > Mammalia > Carnivora > Procyonidae > Procyon > Procyon lotor. The sequence goes on along the minus strand of CM053603.1, from coordinate 157,264,579 downwards.
AGGGACAGCTGGGAGCTCAGTATTCTGAGCTTCCTTCACAAGGAAGCAAGTCATCTTGTAAGACTGGAGCAAGTCATGTATTCAAGTTTTATGATCTTAAAATAGTAGGATTTTTTTTTAAAGTTCAATGGTTAGGAACAAAGACCCTGATATGTATAGGACGAGAGAATAAAGAAGCCCTCCAAAAGAAGATTTTAAGCATATAGAGGAGATTGCTGACCATAGAATAGGAGTTCCAGAATAGGAGTTCCAAGTGTTTAGAACAAAAGAGAAAAGAATTTTAGAGAAGAGAAAGAACAAAGAAGTTGGAAAGACACATGTACTTTGGACAGATACAGGAAAGAAATTTCTACTTTTGTCAGGTACAAGGAAAAAAAAAAAACAGGGTGAAAAGGCATAGCAAATGTCACCCCCACTAATTCCAGGAGGATATAGATTCTTCTACTTTATAAAAGAATCCCTATAGTTGTAGCGTGGGCCTGATGTTTCTTTTATTCCTTGGGTCCTGGAAGCTACAATTAATGCAGCAGTGATCTGTGATAAGAAGCAAACAATCATTGTGTGATCCTTCATGCTGTAGAGATGAGGAGGAGGTGGGAGCGCACAGGAAGACAGATTCCCAATACCATCATGTCAATAATCTGCAATGGGACAGCCAACTTTGATGTAGTAAACACCATGACTGCACTCCAAATGTTCTTGAATTGATGGAAGGGGACAGTCCAGTACTTTTTTAAGGACTACTTCTATCTTCTAAATTCATAATAAGAATATAAAAATATGATTTGTGGTAAGTGGAGTTTTCAGTTATTCTTATTTTAATTTAATCTGTATTTAATAGATTTTTGAGCTGCAGAAGTAATCCACTATGAAAAAAAATCGTGTTTTGTTACCTATATTAACATAACATTTTTTGGAAGCTGATCTTTAGAAGATTTAAATGTAAAGAAGTACATTTCTATTTATTTTAGGTTACTCCTAAGGATTATATTAAAAGTTTTTTCTATTATGTGTAGTAGTAATTCAAAATATTATTAGAGCATTGAGAGTGCTTTTTAGCAATTCTCCTCATGCTGAGCCCTAGGTCATTTAAAATTTATGCTATGCACTCAACAGGAAAGTTATCAGGGTCTTGGGCTATGTGAAAATTGATAACATTCATTGATCAATGATGTATGAACTGAATCTACAACTTGTTTGTTTGGCTTCACCTGCACTTCACTGACAGTTTGATTCATATTCTTGGTAATACATAGAAGAAGTCCCAAACATGCTGGAAAATAAGAAAACCATTTTGATACTCTAATGGTATCCAATTTGTGCAGCAGCCTCTGACTCTTCATCTTATCCAGGGATCAGAATCATCTGAGTAGTTTTACATGGAACATGTTCATTAAAATTCTGTGAGGAATTTTTTTAGGGGGTTTATTCTTTTACTAACACAGCTACCATAAGTCTTCTACGTGTTTAGAATGAAAATATCTATTCTCTCCATTTAGGGGATTTTACTGTAAAATATAAAATCATGTAATACTCAGGAATTTTAAAAAATGGTCAAGTGTGTAAAAAATGGTTAAGATTGTCGTATTAGAAAAAAATGGAAAATCTACTAGGTTTCATTTACGATGGTCTGTTTAGGTCATTATCTTTTTGACATGCTCCTCTTGGACTCCATGCTTCTTAAAGTAGCAGAAGGCTTCAGTGTTTTCTGGACACATTTTGTCTGTTTTATTATGTATGTGTCTCTCTGTCAATAGATTAATGGCTTGTAGCTAGCCAGAGTTACTGCTAATTTTTTATCTTGGCATATCAGGTTTTCATAATGAAGTTCATGCTTTTTTTTTGTTTCCCCTGACCTGTGACTTTTTCCCTTTCCATCTTACATTCAAATATTTTGGTACCTAATTCTCCCATAGAATGGATATCTTACCCCTAAATGTTGAGCTGTGCAAACACTGCGATTTAAAAATATGCCAACTCTATCCTGCAACTTAGCCTAAAATCTCTAATGGAACTCAAAACTGCTGCTCTTGGCCTGTGGCTTGATACACACTGTAATAAGACTGACAAAATTTGAATCACTTGCTACATATTGGACCTTGGGTCATTTGCTTGATCATCCTCTCTGTGTGTCTACATTTCCTCTCTGAAATGACATGATGTTAATAAACATGCCCAACCTCTCTAGGTTGTTATGATGATTCAATGAGTTAATAGTTTTAAGTCCTTCAACAGTTCCTGGCACCATGTAAGCTCTCCACAAGTGCTTGCAAAATAATACGCTTACCTAACTATATATCCAGTTTATTTATTTATTTATTTTAGTTTAGATTTCTTATTAATGATATTTACATTCAGCCCAACATTCTTATCCTTTAAAACTTTTTCCATATTGCCTCATCATTAGTTTTGTCTTCCCGTTTTCAAATTGCTAGTGGCTTGCATGAATTACTCACTAAAGATTTTTCATGCATAAAATATCTCTCATATAGTTGTTTCAAGGACAAAATAGTTAATATATGGTAAACACATACCAGAGTGCTGAGCATTTAGTAATGCTCAATAATTCTTATCTCGACACCCCATCTGCTTTGCTTATTGGAATGATAAGTCTCAGCTAGTCCTGCTGCAGACGGAGACTTGTTTACAACATTTAAGTAATCATGATTTAGAGTCAATAAACTTTGGGGCAGTAAGATCTGTTTGTACCTTCAACACTTCTGACACCAAATATGTGGGTTTTCCACACCGTACATCAACTGGTTGTCTTACAAGTCCTACTTTCCTACTAACTGCCTAGGACCAGCGCAGACCTGGCCCTATTAAGGGCTTTAGTCCTGCAAGACCATCCCTGCTTCAGATGAAAATCCCAAGTCCGAGGCTTCTCATTCTTCTGGCCCATTGACTATAAATCCGAGGTCCCTCAACTGGGAATTTGCTAGGGTTTGGTAATTTGCTAGAATGACTCACAGAACTCAGGGAAAACAATTTACTTACTACTACTGGTTTGTTATAAAGGGTATTATAAAGTATATGGGTATATATACCCATATATATATATAACATATAAAGTATATATATATAGGGTATTATAAAGTATAAGAATAAACTGCCAGATTAAGAGGTACAGGGAGAAGTCCAGAGGATGCTGAGACAGCAACTTCTATCCCAGTGGAGTGTCCCCTGTGCCTGACCTGGGGTATACTCTCTTGGAGGCCGCTTGAACTCCATCGTTTAGCTATTTATGTAGCTTCTATTATATAGGAATGATTGATTATTAGTTCAGGCTCCAGCCCTCCCTCTACCTTGGAGATCAGGGATGGGGAAGAAAGTTAGAACCCTCTAATCTTGTAATTGGTTCTTGTGGCAACTAGCTCCAATCCCAAGGCTATTGAGAAGCCCACCAAGAGTCACTTCATTAGCATAAACGCAGGTAAGGTGAAAGGGGTTTCTTATGAGTAACCAAAGATGCTCCTCTCATCCCAACACTCAGGAAATTACAAAGATTTTAAGAGCTTTTAGCTAGGATCCAGGGACATAATAAAGTTCAAATATATATTTCTTATTATATCACAGTATCGCAGGCAACTGGAATGGCTATCATCTCTTTAATGTGTTGAACATATTATTTTCAGTCTTAGCTATCGTAGGGATTAGTTATCTCCTAGTTGATTCTCAGTGAATTTGACCATTTGCTCTACTGATTGTAAAATAAAGTGGATTGGGAGTGGAAAACACAAGATGATTGAAAAAATAGCTTAACTGAACCCATGAACATGGTGAATTCAAAAGATAACTGTAGTGATAAAAGGTGGTAACATTTTACTGAACCAATCAAGGATAGGTGGTGGTTGTCTTATAGAAAAAGAGAAACAAATAAATAAATCTTTATAATTTTGCCAGAAACAAGAGATGCATTTGCAAGAGCCTGTATCGATCTAAATGGAAACCTCTATGGACAAAACACTCAATAAAATGCATTTCACACCCCTCACTGGAATACGCATTTTTCTTTCTGTAAGTCTCCTCAAGTAGTAAGTTAATCTTCTCATGATCTCTGTATGTACAATATATGAACAAAGAAATATATATATGCAATAAAATATTCAATTTTCAATACTTATCTGAATTTGCAGCAGACATCCTAACTTGGTTTTAAGGCATTTCAGAAAATGCAACAATATTTGAGAAAGATATTCTGCAATTGCTTTTTTCTATATTCTGATTATGGATTATGTGTTACCTGCCACATACTCAGAATAAGGTCTAGGAGAGAATTCACTGATACATCGTTAATCTGATGTCTATAAATTATAAAAGTATCTTAGTGTTAGTTGAAAAAATTGCAGCATATTGTGTACGGGACATTTCAGAAAAAAAAAAAAAAACCTTTGCTGATAATTTCTCACAAATTTAGTATAAAATTATTTAAAAATTAGCCTTGTTACTTGGTAGATATAACACATTTTGTGATGGTATCCAAAACACTTCTTAACATCTCTAGCAAATAAGTGGCAGTAAAAAAATCATCACTTATGAAATACACCATCATTTAAAATGATTCTTATAAAATTTTATGAACCTATACACAGAATTTTTACTTATAATGCATTAACTTATTTTCATTTACTAATTTACACTTAGTGCATTTATTTACTCATTTAGCAAACACTTAAACAACTTGTCATGTGCCTGGAATTGCTTCTGTTTTCTAGACGATAAGGTACTTGCTTTGCAGGGGCTAAGTATATTGTCTTATGTAAAGAAATATTTACTCTGCTTACAAAATAACTGAGGAGAAGCAAAATTACAAGATGAGAATCATGGTGTGTATTGTCTCATATAACCTAATTCTTAAGGCAATCAAAATTAAAATAGGATAAATAAATGTTTTTTTAATAATTTTATTAATTATGTATGTTGATGCTCAGAAAATAGTAGTTACCATGTCGTAAGGATTAAGGTATGGTTTTCACACTGAGATACCACCTTATACCAGTTAGAATGGCCAAAATCAACAAGACAGTAAACAACAAATATTAGAGTGGATGTGGAGAAAGGAGAACCCTCTTACACTGTTGGTGGGAATGCAAGTTGGTGCAGCCACTTTTGAAAACAATGTGGAGATTCCTCAAGAAATTAAAAATAGAGCTACCCTATGACCCTGCAATTGCACTCCTGGGTATCGGAGGAGTGCTTCTTACCCCAAAGAAGCAGATGCATTACAAAGAAGGGCCACATGTACCCCAATGTTCATAGCAGCAATGGCCATAATCACCAAGCTGTGGAAAGAACCAAGATGCCTTTCAACAGATGAATGGATAAAGAAGACATGGTCCATATATACAATGCAGTATTATGCCTCCATCAGAAAGGATGAATACCCAACTTTTGTATCAACATGGATGGAACTGGAAGAGATTATGTGGAATGAAATAAGTCAAGCAGAGAGAGTCAATTTTCATATGGTCTCACTTATGTGTGGAGCATAAGGAAAAACATGGAGGTCATTGTGAGAAGGAAAGGAAGGGTGAATGGGGGGAAACCGAAGGGGGAGATGAACCATGAGAGATTATGGACTCTGAGCAACAAACTGAGGGTTTTGGAGGGGAAGGGATGGGGGGTTGGGCAAGCCTGGTGGCGGGTATTGAGGAGGGCACGTATTGCATGGAGCACTGGATGTGGTGCATGAACAATTAATCTTGTAACACTGAAAAAATAAAATAAAAATATTTGGGGGATGGGGCGCCTGGGTGGCTCAGTTGTTAAGTGTCTGCCTTCGGCTCAGGTCATGATCCCAGGGTCCTGGGATCGAGCCCGGCATCAGGCTCCCTGCTCGGCAGGAAGCCTGCTTCTCCCGCTACCACTCCCTCTGCTTGTGTTCCCTCTCTCACTGTGTTTCTCGCTGTCAAATAAATAAAAATTAAAAAAAAATAAAATAAAAAATATTTGGGGAAAATAAAAAGAAAAAAGAAAAATCTTTAAAAAAAAGAGTATGCAATGCTCTTTTTTGGAGGCACGTGCCTCCCTCCCTTTTGGGAAGGCACGTATTGCATGGAGCACTGAGTGTGGTGCATGAACAATAAATCTTGTAACACTGAAAAAAAAAATAAAAAAATAAAAAAAGAGTATGGTTTTCATAATAATAGTAAATTAATATATATGAGAAATGTGTCTTACCTCACAGATGTTAACTACACAGATCATAAAGAAATATCTTTATTTTTTATCTTAGTAATATGAAAATATCAGGATGTCTGGGTAGCTTAGCTGGTTAAGCTTCCAACTTTTGATTTCTGCTCAGGTCATGATCACAGGGTTGTGGAATCGAGCTCAGCCTTGGGCTCCATGCTGGGCATGGAGCCTGCTTAAAATTCTCTCTCTTCCTCTCCCTCTGTCCCTCCCACCCTGCTCACTTGCATGCCTGTACATGTTCTTTCTTTCTCTCAAAAAAAAAAAAAAAAAATTCAGCAAAACTTATATCCCTATCTAAGGGAGTTTACATGGGATTAAAAATTCCCAATTATTAGTCATCTTAATCAATGCAATCTTTCTTATTAATTTAAATTAATTTGTAATATACCATTAACATTATAGTGGGTTCATACAACAATAAACCTCAAATGATTAAAAGTATAAAAACTTGTTATTTCTTTATGTAGCAAGTATCTACTTAGCACTTTCTATAATATGGGAATTTTGCCAGACAGCTAGACACTTGATGTAAAAAATGACCCAGGTCCCCAATATTAAATAAGGTCATCTAACTGAGGAAATAATTTGTGGCCATCAAAAAGAATCAATTTTTCACCTTCAACTCTAAGCCAAGGCAATTTGCTATTATCCAAAATTTTATCATCTCAATATTTAATGCATTTTTTATTGTTAAGAAATCTCCCGTGCCCCCTTATTTCCCTTACTCATACTCTGCCAAGTATTGCTTTACAACTCTTATGTCTAATACTAATTTCAGATGATTTGTTGAGTGAATTAGCTAATATGTAAGTATAAAAGTGAATATGTTAGGCATATTACTCTAATGAATTTAACCCTCAATTAAAGAAAATATCTCATATCCTATGCATCCCAAACTTTAACATTTATAACAATCACCTGTATGACTTATTAATATCAGTAACTTGCCTCCCCAAATCTGGGATGGAGCTTTAGATTTGGTGTTTGTAACTCACATTTAGTTGTTGTCAATGCCAATGGAGAATGTCAATGTAACATCTGTGTGTAACTATCCCCAAACCCATGCATCTTGAAGTATTTTTGGGTCCCAGGTCTCAATTCCAGTGAGTAGAGGTGGGGCTGGGGCTTCATCACACCTACAGGCAATTCTCAGGACCAGCTGGGTATCCTCCAATTTAACTCAATCCTGACACTATTTACCCAGAGATAGCATCATATTCCACAGGTTGAGAGTTCAATCCTGGAAAGCTGTTCCCCACCCACACTTTAGATGCCAGTCACAAGTCCAAGGTATTACCTGTGCTTCTGAACAACTGGCTCCATGTGGAGGCTTCCATGACCTGCTCCTTGGACTTCAGATTACAGTGGAAAGATCAGATTGTTACCTGTACTTCTGACTATTTGCGAACTAGAAGTTCCCAGGGACCCCCTCCTCAGGTTGAACTAATTCGCTAGAACAGTGTCCTCTTCAAGCAAACCACTTTCCTTGACTGTTCACCAGCCCTTCTGGGTTTTTATGAAGTCTTCATTATATAGGCATGATTGATTAACTCATTGACTATTGTTGCTGGTGTCAACCTTCAGCACCTCCCCAGGTAGAGGTTGAGGGTTGGACTAAGAATTCCAACCCTCTAATCACAAGGTTGATTCCAAGAGTAACTATCCCCCATTCTTTTCTGAAAAGTCACCTCATTAACATAACAAAAAGCACCTCTATAGCTCTCATCACTTAGGAAATCAAGGGTTTTAGGAGCTCTCTGCCAGAAACAAAGATTAGATAGATAGATTTCTGTATCTATAAATCTCTATATAAAAAATGATATATCTTAAACATATTATCTTACCTACACACATATATATTTATTTAGATCTAATTTACAGCTAAGTAAGATAATGTTTAATAATCTTTAAACTAAGATAATCTATGTATCATGAATGTCATAGTTTAATAATCATTCCCTTTTTAAATTTATTTTAAAAATTAACTAAATGGGATAGAAAAGTATGACAACTTTAAAACATGAAAAATAAAGCAGATTTATAAAACAAGTATAACTTTTTTACTAACCGAATTTATAATATGACTACCATCTTAAATCACTTATTTGTACTTTTATTTTAGCTTGAAGTTATGTAGGACATTCTCTGTGAGCACATACTCATTATTTGTTAAACTTGTTATAGATAATCATATTTGTTTCACTTTATCTTTGTAGAATAATCATGTTATAATCCTTTCAAGGGCTTATTACCTTGAATCCATTCTGTAACTACGTTTGGATATTCATCATGAGGTTGAATAGCAATATTTTCCTCTAAGATTAGGAATGGATCAAATAATATTATGTTAAAAAACATAATATTGTATACAATGTCTCATAAATGTAACATACTCATATTCATTTATTTATCGTTTTAGAGTACTTAACAGAATTAGTAAAAACTTCCCTTTTTTTTTTAATTTTAAGCTTTTTTTTTTAAAGAGAGAGAGAGAGCAAGGTGGGGAGGGGGATAGGGAGAGAGAGAGTCTTAAGCAGGCTCCACGCCCCTTACAGAAACCAAGCTGGGGCTCCATCCCATGACCCTGAGTTCATGACCTGCACCCAAATCAAGAGTCGGACACTTAATCAACTGAACCAACCAAACGCCCTTTATTTTCCTTTTTTAACTGACATAGAATTTTATTTATTTATTTATTTATTTATTATTATTTTTTGAGGATTTTATTTATTTATTTGACAGAGATCACAAGCAGGCAGAGAGACAGGGGGAAGCAGGCTCCCTGCTCAGCAGGCTCGGTCCCAGGACCCTGAGATCATGACCTGAGCAGAAGGCGGAGGCTTTAACCCACTGAGCCACCTGGGCGCCCCTGACATAGAATTTTAAAAAGATATTTTGAAGTTAGAGATACATGATTTTAAATATATTCATTTTTCACTGAGTCTCATTTACCCTTCCTATGTTTATACTTTCTTTATAAAATGCAACCTATGAAACCTACCTTGTGTGTGTAATTGTAGATTAATGAATTCAATGCTAGCAAAGTATTTAATACATTGTATGGGTACTCAAGTATTTAATACATTGTATGGTGATAGCAAAGAGTGGGAAAAAGAGCCCTAATGAAGATTTTATTGGAAAATTTCAAGGACAAAATCTTTATATTTATTTTTAAACCAACTTTTTTAATATAATCTTTCAATTGTTATCTTATTATACACACTTGAAAGATTGTAATGTCCAAATATTGATTAATTGACAAACTCAGGTTAACATGCTAATGAACAAAAATGGCAAAACTTGTACTGATCTCGGGTAGCACATTTGCATTATAACTAGTACATTCAAAATATTATCTTCTGAGCATTATAGAAAAATCTAGGCAAGTTTATAAGGAATAAAATCAAAATAATAATCTTTCAACTCCTTACATAGTTGCCTGCACTTCATAAAAAGCTACTATCTGCTACCTTCTTTTTAATAAGATCATCTCACAACAGATATTTAAACTTCACACTTCACCCAGAAAGGCATTAGATAACCTATCTCTGTATTAATGCAAAATATAAAGTACAAAAAGTAATAGGATTGGGCCTTCTTAAGGGAAGAGTGTGGTGCAAACCTAATACCTTCCCAGTTCTCAACCATGAGGTGTAGAGCATTTCTTTTCATGGGTTGAAAAGAAATTCATTACTTCTATTACTGGAAGTCTTAGCTATCCATTCTACATATTTCCAGATTATAGTCACTCAGAATACATTAATGATAATAAAGAGTAGACATTGGGAAATTTTATCTCTATTGCCAAATTCAATAAAATAAAACTAGCTTCTACTACATATATTAGCACTTTTGGAAAATCTTGCTTTCCAGCAATATATAAACTCAAATTTGCTGATGTGTACATATTCAAACAGCATTTATTTAGGTCAAATGCATAATAGTCATAGTTGAGATTTCAGAGGAGAAAAAAATAATTCTTACTTACCCAAACATGTCAACTTTAAGGATAAAAGATTAACTACAAGGAACACTTGAAAAATATAATAAAAGGTGGTTTGTATGATCTATATCTTACTGTTTTAATATGTATTATATATTTTTCCTTATAATATCATTGAAATATTAGAAAATATAAGAAGTACAAAGATAACTCCATGATTATATTCTGTTTGTATCTATCACAGGAGATAATGGTTGGATGGATGGATGGATGGATGGATGGATGGATGGATGGATAGACAGATGGATATGTTTTGAAATAACTAACCTTTAGTTTCCACAGCATTTTTTGAATTATTTGAAGTTTCACTGTATAGCCGGATCAAAACTCTTTTGTCCAATCCCATGTTGCCGAACTTGAACTTGTTTTGAAATTTTTCCTTTTGTAAAAAACTATAAAATCATCCTTTCCTGAATATTTGCTACATCCTTAATAATTTCTTTAAAATGAATTTATAAAGCGGAATTGCTAGAATATATACACTGTTGAAGGCTGCAAATTGATATTATCTGATATAGCCATATGTAATAATCATCTGATATTTTGGTCAACTATTATGCTAAGTGCTGAGAATTAAAAGTAACTAAGTTACATGCACACACACAATACTTTAACTGATCAAACTTACAGTGTGTGAGGCAGACAGATATTAAGTAAGTAGTGCTTAATTACAGACTGATAAGCACTCAGAGCACTATGAGACCATGTGTCAAAACAACTTAACTTTCTTAGGGAGCTTGCTTGTAAAAATACCATCTGCATTTTCAAACCTAAAGTTGAATGAGAGTTTGGTGATGAAATGAAAACGTGAGGCAATGAAAAATGCTGTGCCTTTGGAGAGAAGAGCATGTGCAAATGCAGGAGCCTAGATGAAAAATGGCCCCACAGAGAAACAGGAAAAAAAACAAAAAACAAAAAACAAGTACTTAGAATGCATCAAATGGAGAGAGGTGGCACGAGGCTGGACAAATAGACCAATCTCACTCCATGTAGCATAATGCAACACACATTATAAAGACTTTGGTATTTTGTTTGTTCCTCCCCACCCTGAAGATTTTTAATCAAAGAGATAGCATAATCATTTCAACGTCTTTAAAAGGTCACACTGACTGCAGATGAGCCCAAAAAACCTACTCTTCTGAAAACTCCATCTGATAAGATTGTCAATACCAGTCAACTTCTGCTATTAAGGAAAAGGGAAAAAAGAAAAAGAAGAACACTTGCGAGACAGAGTCCTATTAAAGTCTTCATTTAGGGACAGTGGATCAATTATATAGGTCCATTTAATTAAGTTAATGTAAAGGGGAAAGTACTAATCTAAAAATTTTGTTTTTGCCTGCTCACAAGATAAATTTATTGTCTCTCCTTGATATTAACCCCATAAGAGAATTATACAGAGACATATAATGACTTCCCATTCTTTTTCCTCTTGCATCACTGGCAGAAGCATTTGAAACAGTATATTTTTTACTTAGTTGACAAATTATCAGCATTTAACATCATTAGCCCTATTATCCATAAAGGAATCTAAAAATATCCTGTATGTACTTGATTTTAAGCCAGATTTTCAGAGCTCCGAATGCTAGTAGTTAGAAAATTTCTTCCTTGGTTAACACCTTTTACAGCTAATTATAAGGGATGCTCACAGATCTTAAGTTCTCCTCTATCTGACCTTCTCTCACCCAAGTCACAATTGGTACAGCTTCAGAAGATTTAAAATATGGATCCTCCAAACAGGGAGATCTACTTCCCCTAAGAGCTCATGAAAAATAATTCCACCAGCTTTCCATACTTCTTTAGGTCAGTATCTTAAATCTAAACCTCTCCAGTCATCCATCATCACCCAGAATTTTATCTCTTGGGTTTTTTATACTGCACATTGTATCCAAAATTTCATCCCTCTTTGACTCTAATTACATCTTCCACTGTGTTCTCCAAACCTCATGATGTGTCCTAAGGCAAAATTGTGTTCTAATCCAATACTTATTTTCTCTGGAGTCCTGGAGAATAGATTACTATTCTCCAATGTGTCATTACAACACAGTGGTAATCCTCTCAATTTATCACTTCAAGACTCTTGTTCCCTTTTGTCGACCTAAAGAAACTGGCCTTCTTTGAATTTTTCCATCAGCGTAACTACTCTCTAGCCTTGCATGTTGAAGAAAACTCTCAAACCCTCAATCCCAATTGATTTACCAAAGAATTTATAATATTGCCTTTTTCTATGCCACTAACTTCATTATTGACAGAATCACCTAGCTTAAGCATTAAAAAACATTTTTAATTCCCATGTTAGTTTTTTTTAATACATGCTGAGTGTAAAGAAAAACATGGAAGGCATTGTGAGAAGGAAGGGAGGGGTGTATGGGGGGAAACCAGAGGGGGAGATGAACCATGAGAGACTGTGGACTATGAGCAACAAACTGAGGGTTTTGAAGGGGTGGGCGTTGGGCAAGCCTGGTGGTGGGTATTGAGGAGGGCACGTATTGCATGGAGCACTGGGTGTGGTGCATGAGCAATAAATCTTGTAACACTGAAAAAATAAAATAAACATATTTGGGGAAAAATAATATAAAAAAAGATTTTATTTATTTATTTGACAGAGAGAGAAATTACAAGTAGACAAAGAGGCAGGCAGAGAGGGGGGGGAAGCAGGCTCCCTGATGAGCACAGAGCCCCATGTGGGGCTTCTCAGGACCCTGAGATCATGACCTGAGCCGAAGACAGAGGCTTAACCCACTGAGCCACCCAGGCACCCTAATTCCCATGTTAGTTATTTCAGCAAGTTAACAAAATCAACAAACACCCCGATTTACTGAGTTTCGACTCTGATATCCACAGGCTGTAACCTTGCTTTTCATCTACTGATTGAGATTAGAAAAAGGGTTACAGAAGGGGAAAATTGAATTAGTGAAAAAATCAAAATAAGAGATTACAAATTGGACTTGATGGAATTTTGATTGGAGACTATAAAAATGAAAATATGAACTAGGCATATTAGTAGAAAATGATAAGTTATATTTTTTAAAGATTTTATTTATTTGACAGAAAGGAGAGATCACAAGTAGGCAGAGAGGCAGGCGGAGAGAGAGCGGGAAGCAGGCTCCCTGCTGAGCAGAGAGGTCAATGCGGGGCTCTATCCTAGTACCCTGAGATCATGACCTGAGCCAAAGGCAGAAGAAGCTTTAACTCACTGAGCCACCCAGGTGCCCCAATGATAAGATATTATTATGAACATTTTTCTTCAAACAATGCAGATAAGTCAAACTAATTCTGCAGTAAAGAAAAAAATCACTTTCTGGCGTTTATAAAAGAAATATAGGAGGAAATAAGAATAGTGGTGTGAGGTTTTCAAGTGAATGCTCTACTTAAATTTTAAATTTATATTCTAAATGAAGTCAGGGAAGTAACTGTAATGTTTTATAAAATCACTTCTCTAGTTCTAAATATTTAATTTTGATTAGCTTTCTGTTCCTAGAAATACTTTCCAATTTTTTTTTATTATGGTTTATGAAGAGATCCATGAATGGACTTGAACTATTAGAATGATGTGAGGAGAGAGAGGAAGATGTGCCACAAACCAAAGTTTAGATACACCTTTCTTAAAACACAGAAACCAGCTATTTACTCTTTTATTATTAACAACTTATTTTTATTAGACAGATGATTATTTATTATGATTAAAACAATTCTTAAAATGATTATTAAAGACAGCAAAGATGGGCTCAGGTCAGACGCAGGGGCACCTGGTGGCTCAGTTTGTTGAGCGTCCAACCCTTAATTTTGGTTCAGATTATGTTCTCAGGCTCTTGGGATCAAGTCCTGCCTTCAGCTCCCCACTCAGTGGGGACCCTGCTTGTTTCCTTCTCCCTGCTATCCCTCCTCCTACTTGAGCACTCACTCTCTCTCTCAAATAAATAGATAAATCTTTAAAAAATCAAGAAGATGGAAAATAGAGAGAAACTAAGGAAAGGAAAATAATTGGTAGAATATTTTGTTTATAGGTGAAGTAACAAGGATTTGACAAAGGTTAATGGAGGTCCTAAGGGAAAGAAAGAGACATGAAGGAGAAATATTAATTCTACTGATGATAAAACACAGAAAAATAAGGATGAAATAAAAATATAATCAAATATTCTGACCTGTGACAAAGAAAATGACAACCCTATAATGAGATATATATGAACCCTATAATGAAATATAAATGAGATAATTTACAAAATTTGAAGGTATAATACAAAAGAGTGAACTATGTTTATTCATACAATAAAATGGTCTATTTTTTTCAAATTTAGTCAGATTGGAATATCAAGGGGTCTTGAATTATTTTGAAAATTGTGAAGTAAGTTAAGAATGAGCTGAATGATATGGATTTGCTTCTTCCTTGTATATTCTTATTCAACGTATCTGTGACTATGTGAACAAACTATGATAAGCAATACAGGCAATAAACAACACTTTATCATCCTTTAACTAAGCTTTGCTTGAGTAGCAGAGTCAACAAAATTGGAATGAGTGGAGAAACACCAGAGCTATTTAGCTTTCTTTGAATTGCTTATATGTATTAAATTATTTAGCATTTAATGAAATGTGCATGTTAACAGGATAAGGTTATGTGGCTCTTTATCGAACTTGATGCACCCAAGATGTTATTTTTACAGAGTAAATATTTTATAATTTTGCTGCAACCTATTTTTCGCAAGGGCAATTGATTCATACTACCAAGAATCCAATAAGTCCATGTTTGTTTTCATAATTCTGTCTTGTTAAAGACAAATGTCAGAAGCATTGCGTATACAGAGATACATTTGCTTTATGTTTATATGTTGGTTAACATATGTCGGTTATTTACATTTTGCAGCTAATTTTTTTCAAATCAAAAGTAACAAACTTAAAAAGTTGCACAAATTCAGAAAAAAATTTCATTTTAATTTTGTTTGGTAAACATACAAAAAGTGATACCCAGAGTGAGGTTTATAAAATTAGCATTTTTGAAATAAAGCAGTAAATAGCAATTCACATAATGGTAATGAGACTCGTAAGAACTCATTGTGTGATAATCTAGATATGATTTAGTGAAATTACTTTAGAGTGCTTTCTTGTAGATGGCATTTTGATACATTGTCTTCATTTTCACAGGAAGTGAGACTTGTAATTCTAAAAAAAGTAAATTTTCTGTGTTTTGGTAATGAAGTTATTACAAAGTATCAATGGGAAGAGTAAGCTATCAGAATAATATACTTACTGGAAATCACCATCATAGAATATTGAAAACGTGACTTTAAATATTATCCAGTTTAACCCTCTTTGTAGATAAAAGGAGAGGGAAAGGTAATAACCAGCTCCATTAATGTTAAAAATCCAAATAATACCATCTAGTTGGGAGAACAGAATTAAGCAAAAATAAACAAGGTCAATCAATAGATAGTATGTGAGAAAGTATGAAGTTCTATTGAAAAAAATAAACTAAGAAATTGTAATAGGGCTTTTCTGTAACACAAGTTTTCCTTTAAATGAGATAAGTCCTTCTGAAAAGGTGATAAGAAGTAATGATCTATAACAAGTGTGGAAGCAAGCCATGTGTGATACTTTCAAGCAAAGGGAATTTAATGTCCTAAGAGGAGAGTGTTACTGGCATGTACAGAGAACAACACTATACAAAGGGCAGTGTATCAGCTGAGTGATCCAGGAGGGATACCTAGGAGATGAAGTCAACAATACTAACTCCATCTAAACTACCTTGTTTTTATTCCAGATGAGATTGTTTTTAAGCAGAGGAAATGATTCAACTTAATGTTCAAAAGGCTAATTTTAGCAGCTGTTTTGAGAAGTAATTATAGGAAAACAATGGCAGAAACAGGGACAGAAAGCTATTATAGGTATTATCAAAACTGCTAGATAACCAAGTCTGGAATTCAAAGGAGAGGTCTCCAAGGGAAGTAACACATAGCCTAACAATTATCAGAGAATTTTTATAACCATGAGATTGTATGAGAGCATTAGAAAAGAAGAAACTGTAGACAGTGAAAAAAGAGGACTGAGAATTGTGTTTAGGGTGTGCCAACCTCAGAGACTGAGGGATATAGAATATTTAGCAAAATCAACTATGAAGAAGCATTCATAGAGAAGAACATGTCAGATTGAAAACAAAATGAAAAAGATATAAGTGATCACCTCACATGCTTTGATAATTCAAATATTTTGAAGCCTGAAGATTGATTATTGGATTTAACAATCTGGAGATTTTTGTTGGCTTTTACTAGAGCCGTTCCAGTGGAGTAGTAGGAATAATGCGTATATGTAATGAGTCTGAGAAACAATTAGAAAAATGGAACTGAAGATATAATATTGATAATTATTCTGAAGAATTTTGCTATGAAGAAGGCAAAAGAAAATGGCAATATATAGAGAGGCATTTAAAGTCAAGATGGTTTCTCTGTATAAATAATAGGGGTAAGACAAAATGGGCTATGCTTGTAGGCCTTTGAATAATATATAGTAAAAGGGGAAAATCATGTAAGAGAGAAATTGGAGACACACTAGAGCAACATCTTTGAATGAGAGATAGAGGATAAGATCATAGTGACTGATCTTCACAGCGTTTTGTGAAATAGGTAGTATTATGTCATAACGGAATTTTGCCGCTCAAGATGAGGTTTTGACATTGCCTTATATCCTCCCACCTATACTTTTGTCTTTATCTGTCAAAATCTATTGCTATAAACAATAACGTTAAATAGATGATGATGATGCAGATGAGGATGATGATGAATATAATGGTGATAACGATCTTTCATTTCAGATACTGAACTATGTTGAGAAAGAACAAACAATGGAAGTGGAGGCAGACTATATCCCACCTAAACTGTGTCCTCAGTGATTTGAAAGAGGAAAAGAAGATAAGCCAAAGGATTAGAGAAATCTGAAATAGAGATAGGTTGAATGAAGAAGTGAGGTACAGAGATTATGTGAGATTTCTTATTCCTGCTTTCCCCCAAAACTCAAACTTATCCTTGAACACGAAGAACCATTAACATTGGAGACAATTGGATAGAAGAAATCTTACCATCATCATTGAATTGTAGAAGTGGCTTTTTCTAGATTTTTGGAGATCCAATATCAAAAAAAGGATCACCACAGGGGAAGAGGGGGTAAGATCTGACAGTTACACTTTGGTGGCACATTTTAACTACAGCTTGAATGTCTTCTGAATTATATTACATACAGTACTATAAAGTCCAAAAGACTATTACAGGAAGTTAATCAGTAGCAAAGCCCCACCCCCTTGGTCCTAGTTTCCTAATCATTTGTAAAGTACTTTTCCTAGTATACCAAATTATCATTTTGCTTAGGATATTTTATATTTTATTGTTCTTTTGCTTATCTTATAATACTTGGAAGCCTTCAGTTTCTCCCTATTCTACCTAACACCATGTCTTCCAAGCTTGATGACACATGAAACTATGCTCACATCCAACAACATATCTTATTCTTATTTGTTTTATACATTTTTTTAGTTAAGAAGGATAAAACAATGATCTAAGTCTGAATATAATAGGAATTGTAATTTCTGAAGGCAGAGGGATCAATCTACACAAAGATTCTCTATGCAGAAGGAAGCATAACACATTCAAGAAATTGAGAGTATGCTGCATGTCTGAAATGTTGACAGGAAGAGGAAACATTGTGGAGGAAGTCCCGAAAATTAGTAGCATTACAAGGTATTTAAGCTCTACATTCCATGTTAAGAGATTTTATTTTTCTCTTAGGTACAATGGCAAGTTACTGATCTATTCATTTATTCAGCACATACTTATTGACTGCCTGATACGTCCCAAACGTGATGCTAAATATAGAGGAAGATCAAGATAAATAAAAATGTGGTCCTGCTTTCAGGAAACTTAAAATATTGTTAAAGGAGAGAAAAACACTAATTACTAACAACAATATAAAAAAATCAGATTTGGCTACATTACCTATTCTGAAAAAGAGGCTTATGGCACTAGGAGATTACATACTGTGTAAGTCTTCAGTTTGTAGATAGTAGCTGAAGTATGAAGAGAGAATGACATCAACTAAAGAGAGAGAATAAAATATACATTATGTAACATGCACACAGAAGTGAGCCTTCAGTAATCTCACCATTTAATTACTTTCTTATAAAGACTCACAAAGAAGTGGGGGGGGGGGCAGAGATACAGGAGGAAGACCAGGAGAGCATGATATAATGGAAGCTAAGGAAAAAGTTAAAAAAAAAAATGAGGGGGAGGGGGTACATGGTCAGCTGTGCTCAAACGTGAGCAATGACTTGGATTTAATAGCAAGAAGATCAATAGTGACTTCTGCTAAAGCTGTTTCTATGAAATGAGACGATCCAAAGCTAGTCTGAAATGATTGCCTGTTAAAACTGGCATGTAGGGGCGCCTGGGTGGCTCAGTCGTTAAGCATCTGCCTTTGGCCCAGGTCAGATCACGGGGTCCTGGGATCGAGCCCCGCATTGGGCTCCTTGCTCTGCAAGAAGCCTGCTTCTCCCGCTACCATTCCCTCTGCTTGTGTTCCCTCTCTCGCTGTGTTTCTCTCTGTCAAATAAATAAAATCTTTAAAAAAAAAAAATTGGCAAGTAATGCAGTCACCATGCAAAGACATTTTTTTCGGAAACAGGTTAAGTTTGTCAGTTGGACAGATGGAGAAAAAAGAAATGGAGAGATTTGAGAAGATATGCACACATACGTGGGGCTAGTGAATGAGTCAAACCCTCATGATAGCCTTCATGACTCTGAAGTCCCTGCACTTCAGGGAATATGGTATCAAGGGCTGATTTGAAGTCAATGATTTTGAATTTGTAGTGGACCAATCTTTCCCGTCCTTTCATGTACTCCAGCCACGTTTGGCAACTCCTGGGTTGGCAGAAATGTCAATGGTTTTAACATTATCTAGAGGGCGATTTGCAGAAGTCTTTAAAATGTTTCAAAAAGTCACACACTAAGCAACAATGCAATGTTAATCTTAGAAATATGTAATAATAGCATAATCATTAATAGAAACAAAGTCATATAAAAAAGGTGTTCATTAAAACACAGTTCAATATTGTATTTTGGAAATAAGACAAGTAGTCTCCAAAATTAATACATTGTTTAAATATTTTTACTGCTTCCACATATGAAATGTTCTGTAAACATTAAGATGAAGTCCTCCATTTTATAATGTTGGATAATTTCCTTCATGTTAAGTCATAGTATGTGCATATTGTATAATATCATTTATTTGAAATGTATATAAAAATGTAAACAAAAATTTTCAGTGTTTTATCCAGGGTATATTTTTGTTATTGGATTGTAGAATTCCAGTCAAATATTTGGCCTTTCTATTAATCTGAAGTATATTTTTGTTTCATTAGAACTTGTATGTATTTGTTTCATCTCATTGTTATATAAAATCCATGTGATTTCTTTAAGAAATCTCCTCAATCAATTCTTCATTTATTAAAAAGTATTAGTAATATAGTTCAAAACCATAGTTAGCATATATATGAAATTTAGTTCAAACCTGTAAGTGGGCGTTAATTAATTTCTAAGCTCATATGATCTCTCCTCCTGAAGTAGCCTTTCATTTGGAGAATGGATTCCTTCTAAAAGGGAATGACAGGCTTCTTATATGAGCTCTGTCGCCACCACCTTTACTCTTCTGGTCAAAGTGATTGATTCATTGATATATTACCCTAATCAGCCCTGCTAAGGTAATTCCCTGGAGTTTTCCAAACCAAAGCCAATATAAAAGTCTTTTATATACTTCACTTGGTCATAAAGCTGCAAAAATATCACCCTCAAATGGCCTGGGACTGTTTCATTGCTGAGAAAATGATTTGGGAGAATTCAGACACTACTCCTACTTGAAGGGTTCTAGAATCCCTGCATTTCAGAGAGTTTACTTTTTATACCATTCTAACGTTCTTGGGCTAGTCCAGAATTTTACTAATCGATGTCCTTTTAATTTGATTTAGGTAGAAAAAAGATAATCTCCTATTAATGAAGACCTAATACTATCTATGTAGAAATTGCTATTTCACAGGGAAGTTTCATTGAGGTACTAGTTATAGGTTGTATTCACATCAAAATTATTTTTGGAAATGTTTCAGGGTATGTGAGTGGTATCTCTGCTATCCCATTCTATTGTAATATACTTTTAAAATTGATGCAATTAAAAATCTGCCTATTTTCTATGTTCGATTGAAAAATTAAATTGTTAAATGTATTTTTCAATGTTATGTTCATATCTTTTACACAATCTATTGTTAAGTTAAAAATGTATAAATGGGGGCACCTGGGTGGCTCAGTCGTTAAGCGTCTGCCTTCAGCTCTGGTCATGATCCCAGGATCCTGGGATCGAGCCCCACATCGGGCTCCCTGCTCGGCAGGAAGCCTGCTTCTCCTGTTACCACTCCCTCTGCTTGTGTTCCCTCTCTCCCTGTGTTTCTCTCTGTCAAATAAATAAAATCTTTAAAAAAAAAATGTATAAATGAACGAATAAACAATTAAATAAATGTTTGGTTTTACCTCCCAGAAATAATAATTATGAGGAGGAAAAGGAAAAGGGGGAAAAGGGGGAAAATGGAGGAAAAGGAATGTAAATTTTTATAGTCTGTTTGATTACATAAATGATAAAAATATTTTTTAATTTGGGAAATACGTTACATAAAGTTATATGTATTGTTTTCACTTACTGTTATATTGTGAACCTTAAGTATTTAAGAATAAAAGTTATTGGGTCACCTGGGTGGCCTCTGCCTTCAGCTCAGGTCATGACCCAGGAGTCCCGGGATCAAACCAGGCATCTGGCTCCCTGCTCAACAGGGAGTCTGCTTCTCCCTCTGCCACTTATCCTCTCCTGTTCTTCTTTCTCTCTTTCTCTCTCTCTCAAATAAATAAAATCCTTAAAAAAAGAATAAAAATTATTATAAGTAAATTGAAATTAAATTAAAATTTCTTCACATAAAATTAGAATTCAAGGGGCGCCTGGGTGGCTCAGTCGTTAAGTATCTGCCTTCGGTTCAGGTCATGATCCCAGGGTCCTGGGATCGAGCACCACATCGGGCTCCTTGCTCGGCAGGAAGCCTACTTCTCCCACTACCATTCCTTCTGCTTGTGTTCCCTCTCTCGCTGTGTTTCTCTCTGTCAAATAAATAAAAAATCTTTAACAAAAAAAAAATTAAATTCAAAAGAAGCTCTGAAAACTTTAAATTTGATGATCTCTTTGATACAGAATTGTAACCTTGATAGCCTCTTTGGAAAGTGTACTTAAATTCTTTGAATTTGGAAACCATAACTTCTTAATTGTTTTCTCACTTCACAGTTATTTTCTTAGGATAATTTGAACATAGGATTCACATTATTTACCACCACTCATCAAACATTATACACACACAGCCACAATAAAAAGCAAGCTAGCTAGCTACTTTAACAAAGCTAGTATTTTAATTCCTATGGAGCCAAACTTCTAAAACTTTCTTTTTGTGCTTTGTTTACAATGAAAAAATAAATATTGTTTTCATACGTAATTTGCTTGGTAATGTCTAATGGGAGATTGTAAATTATCCAATTCTTCTGTGAAACAGATTTCTTAATTTATTACCAGTATAGTACTTTATATAAGTTTGAATAAGATTGACCAATGTTGATATACTTCCAAGTAAGTATCATAAAGGCATATCTAAGGAAAAAA
>CM053603.1:157222489-157242163 GCA_028646535.1 Procyon lotor | reverse complement strand
CTAAGTATTAATAAGTAAGATTAAAAGTATAATAAATGATATTTTTGAAAAAACCTATTCAAAGTAAATGGTTTTGTTTGCAGTTGACAATGATAGAACGATCAATGTTATGTTACAATTTCTGTTCCTTCATTTGTCTTTGTTGGTAAAATGAGTACTGTCAGAGACTGGGGGTCCAGCTCACAGCAAATTTAATGTGACACACTTTATCTCTGTTCTGAACAGGGTTTTACAAGCTGTAATATTAAATGTACAGAGCACTGGTACTTCTTCCTTGTGTTTAATGAAAAGTTTATAATTCCTTGTTTGCTTTTTCAATTTTGAAAGATCATAAAGTAGAGACAATCTAAAGAAAGGAGACTATGGTCTCAGCAATAAAGTCATGGATGACTTCTTTTCTCATTTGTATCTTTCAATGTCTTGACACTTTAATTAGAGTTATGAGTTATCGATTATCATTAAGCTGGATAGATATTACCAGCCCAGATATAGAACACTATAAAACATGAAAATACATTAAAATTGTGTGCATTTTATTTGTAAATCTTTTTATTTTTTAAAAAAGATTTTAATTTATTTGAGAGAGAGAGAGGTAGCAAGTGCAGGGGTGAGGGGCAGAGAAAGAGAGACAAGCAGACTCCCTGCTGAGCAGAGAGCCCAATCAGGGCCCCATGACAGGACCCTAAGGTCCTGACCCAAGGGGAAGGCAAAAGCTCTTAACTGACTGAGCCATGCAGGTGCCCCTGTAAGTCCTTCCGATCATTGAAAAAGCCTAGCGTTGCACATATGAGATACTTAGTATCATTCCTAAAAGTAACAAAAACTAAAATGTTTGCAATAATTTCTAAGCTAGCTATATGTATCTATATATTACCAGTTCATTACAAAGTTTGACCTAATATAAATTCATGCTTTATTTCTGGATCTCAGTATTGCTTAAAAATCTTTTACATTATTGCCCCTTGGCACTGTCTCTGTAGAAGGAGCTTTGCTAAAGTAAATTTAATTTAAAAAATCAAAGACCTACAATGACTCAAAATGTTTGTTTCGTTTGATATCATTTTTAACAGAACTTTTGTGAAAGTCATGTTTATAACATACTTAGTAAATTTTCTAATATAAAGATATCTAGGGGCACCTGGGGCTCAGTGGGTTAAGCATCTGACTTTTGATTTCGGCTCAGGTCATGATCTCAGGGTTGTGAGATCGAGTTTTGCCTTGGGCTCTGCGTTGGGCATGGAACTTGCTTAAAATTCTCTTCCTCTCCCTCTCTTCCTCCCTCTCTCTCTCTTTTTGTCTAAAAAAATTAAATTAAAAAATCTATATATCTATATATTACAGGATAAACAATTATTAACTATGAGTTGGCGTAGCCAACTCTGGAACAATGTTTGGCAGTCTCTTACAAAGTTAAAGACACACTGACCCTGGAACTTCATTTCCTATTATTTACTGAAGAGATATGAAAACATGTACTTATAAAAACCAGTACATCAATGCTTATAACAATTCCGTTCATATTTGCCAACACCTGAAAACCACCTAAATGTCCTTCCATTGGCATAAGAAGATATAAATTTTGGTACATCCATATAGTAGAATACTTCCTACAGTAAAAGGCCACTGATTCACACAATGTGGGTGAATCTCAAAGTATTTCTTCTGAATGAAAGAAGTCCAGTCTCAAGAAGTTAGGAACCATATGATTCCGTTTATGTAGTATCTCTGAAAAAAAAAAAAAATTATAGGAAGAGAAAACAGATCACTGTTGATTAGGAATTAGGGTTGTACGGAGAGTTATCACTAAAAAGGATAGCAAAGAGGAGGTTTTATAGAGTGATGTAACTGTTCTTTATCCTCATGCAATCACCAGCAGTGATTTGCTAAAATGCATGAAACTATATACAAAAAAGTCAATTACACTGTACATTTATTTCAAATAGATATTAAAATATCAGCTGATAATGTTAATAGTAACAAGAAAAGCGATTTTGAGGAGAATTTCCAGACTTTTTTCTTCATGTGAATAGGAAGTCTTTGGTCTCATTTTAAAAATATTTTATGGACTATTAACATTTTTCTAATTGTAATAGTTTTTGATAGAAACGAGGTTTTGATTTTTTTAAACAATCAAGTAAGATGAGAGTACTAGTGTTTTATGATTTCTTCCATCTGTGCAAACACACTAGTGATCAGAGTTCTGAGTATATAAACTGAAATAACAATTATAAAGCAAGTCAAACTACCTGTATTCCTTATATCTGATGTAATAACTTGAACCTCAAAGAACAGAGAACAAAGTTTGCGGAGATGAATTGGGTATCTTTTCCACTCATCTTCTCTTTTTTTATAGCTCTGCACTGCAGTCTAGATTAAGAAATCTAAACATTCTGAATCATCTGTTGAAAGGTGATAAATCATACTTTGCTGGGTTATTGTGGGAATTAAACGAGAAAATGTACATAAACTCACCTGCTCATAATGTGACATTTAGTGGAACCAAATAAATAGAACTACACAACCAAATAGAAAAGGTAAGTGAATATGAAGGCACAATCTTGCACAGGGACGAAAATCCAAAGCTTTTCAAAGAAATTTCAAGCAGGTTATTTTGTTCGAAATGGCAAAGGAAATAAAGAGAAAGGGAGATTTGAAATAACAGTTTCGACATAAATTTTCAGAGATGTGGTATCATATGTTTACAAATAATGCAAGAACTTCACAAATCATCTCCCTGCTTCTAAAGCTTGCTATTCACTCACACCTCCACATTCTCCGGCCCACCATACACTGCAATACACTTACAGTTTTTCACAAAGCAGAGTGAACTTTGAAAAATTAAATCAGGTGTGCCCCCATCGTGATTTTGTTTGTTTGTTTGTAAAGCCAGGCAGTAGCGGGTCACACTCAGTGCCTCATTTGGATGTGTCTGGAGCCTCAGGAGCTTGACTACCTTATGTTGTCCCACAAGTGGAGCTTGAGAGCTTGTTTGGAGATCCTGGCGGGGGAGCACATCTACTGGTATACCCCTGATAGAAGAAGAAGAGTCCTCCTCCACGGGGAAGGTCGTCCTTTGGGACCCAGGGCTGAGCCTCAGGAGGGACCCACATGGGAGTGGTGAGGGAGCAAAGGGACACTCGCCTTCCCAGCCAGATCCGCTGAATCGACCCTGATGATCGATGGGGTGACAGATGTCATAGCCAGATTGCTCTCACTTCCCTGTCTCATGTACTCTCATGGCTGCTGGAGTAGTCAGGAAAACATCCACCACCACAACCACAACCACAAAATAAAACACAGAAAACCTATTTTCATGACCTACATTTATCTTGCAGATTTTTTTTCACTTTCCATCCCCTTGCTTCTTATTTTCCAGCTACAATGGCTTTCTTCCAGTTTCCCACACATGCCCTTCTTTCTACTGGGCCCTGTCCATGTCTTGTCTAGAATGCTCTCTCCACAATTCTTAGTCCCTCTGATGCACTGTCATCTTTTAGGTCCAAGTTAAATGGTCCCTTCTCAGAAGGCTTTCTGACAACCCTATTGAGACTGACTTCTTGCAGTTACTATCAAGTCATACTTCATATTTCCTTTATATGGTTTAATACCATCTGTAATTACCTAAGTTTTTACTTACATTTATGTTTACACATGTCACTCCTATAATAATATAAGCTTCATGACGTAGCAATAATTACAATACTTAGAGGAATGCCTGGCATGTAGAAGAGAGATATTTGTAGCATTAATTTTGTGTTGAATTCCATTTACTTCTAATTTTCCACAAGATAGCTCAGCTTGAACAACTCTGAGTATATGTAAGGAAAAAAAAAATACATCCATTCTTATTAGTGTTTATAATCCAGGGAGAAAAAAAATAAAATGATTAAAATGTGCCCAATCAGAAGTTGATTTCTCTGTAAACATCGACTATATTTTTATCTGGGAAATTTGAGTTCACTATGAATTTTGCCCTGTTTAATCCACACTACTAGCTCAACTAAGTTTCTTGATTTTTTTTCTTACAACCTAAGTATGCCCTAAACTCTAAATTTAGTATTCAAATGCACCTAAATTTTCACTGTAGTAATATGCTTTGCTTTGCAAAAGAGAGAAGAAAATTCTACAATTGGTGACACAATTCTCAAAAATATGATTTCTTTTTAAAGTATTCTGTTGATGATACTACAAGTGGTTTAATCAAGAAATTGATTCAGGGAATTGGCTCCATGGACAAGACAGATCAAATTAATTATTTGCTCAGAATGGACTACCTTTAATTTTTCTTCCTTGGGGGTTAAAACTTTAATAAATGAAATTTACCAAAGGGAACTAAATCTTTCGGGTTCCTTTGCTTGTATTCGTTGGCACGAGCTTTTTAGAGAGAGGATTTTATCCTCCCTTTTTGCTTAACACCCTAGATGAATCTGTCTGTCATCTCTTTTAATTTAAACAGGCAACACTGAGGATTCTTAACAATACCTCTGACCCCTGAGGAGCAGGATATATAGCAGACCATTAATTAGTTGTTTGAAGTGAAGGGATATGGCACATCGAATACCATGCCTCTCTGCTCCACTGCACAGTATCCCCACACCGCATTGTCCATTTATATTTCTGACGACTACCAAAGAGCTAATACCCTTGAGAAACATCATAAGTTAGCAAGTTTGATTGATGTACATTAGGCAGTCAATGACTTGTTCTATCTGGAGTATTTTCCTTTTTGCATGAGGGAAAGATGGTCAAAATATGTATCAGACCTTGAATCAAATTAAAGCCCAGAAGATTTCACTGCAATGCTGCTTTTTGTTTCATACATAAATTTACATAAAATTGAGTTACTTAAGATTTCATATCTGTTTCAATTTTCCTTCCATTCTAGACATCCTCAAATGAAAAGCGGTTTCATAGAACACTGCATTAATTGTTTTAGGGTAGGGACACAATCAACTCAACTGTTTTCTAATTTAAGTTCAGGAGACACTATTGTTCTTTGTGAATTTTTCTTAGTTATAAATTGATAAATTATTCACATTCATAGTCACTAAAAGAAACATGAACAGAGTGTTATCAGGAGGCAGCAACATAATGACTGGAAAGCCTGGCATTTCCTTTATATTTTTAGTGATCGTTTGACCTTCCATGAAAGGAATCTCCCTTCCATAAAGTCACCCCACAAGAATTAACAATTATAATGCTGAATATCTTAGAGATATTTTTAAGTCACCTTTTTGGGTTGTATTTTCTTATGACAAAATTAAGTATTAAGACTATAATGTCAGTACTTTGTTATGTTAAGAAAATCCAATTTGTTAAGGATATTTAGAAGTTTGGGACTAAGTAAGTTCTTAAAACACATTTGTAGAATGTCATGTTACCCCAGCTTAATGACCTACCTTCATAATGAAAATCTAGAGATGTGGCATTTATGGGAAAATTGACCGCCACTCCTAAAATATCATGTTTTTTTTTTTATTTTACCCCAATTAAATAATTCCTATATAGATAATTGTAGATTTTTGTCTTAAATGGATTATGTCAATCTACTACACTAATCTTTTATGTATTCAATTGAAATTTAAACATATCCCTGTTGGGGGTGGTGTTGTATAAGGAATTCACTATTTTTGGCTATTTCCCATTTGCTGTTCTTTATCATCTCTATAATTTGATCAATTTCTATATAGTATTAGGAAAAAACTGTTAAAAGTTGTCAGGTAAATCATCAATTAATTGTTGCCTTTTTTCCTCTGGTAATCCCTAAATTCATTAAATCCACTTAGTACCCCAATTTCCTCTTTATTTTCCAATATAGTTCTTTCCTACAGATACATGAGCCAGACATTTTCTTTCCCCTATAATAATAACATGCTTTCGAATCTTTCATTTTGATGTTTAGAGACCCCTTAATTCCTTTTGACGAGATAGATACATGTCTTTTCTGTTGAAACATAACCTAAGGGAGCAAATGTACTTTTTTTTTTTATTCAAAAAGGTTAGTCTTATATGCTGCTAGCTCATTATCTGTTTCATTCCATTGTGTCCTTCAGTTGAACTGAATAAAAGATGCTTGGAAAGATGAATCTTAAAGAGCAGAATAAGTTATCTTTTCAGGCAAATGGAATTCAGCTCACACTCTGCTATAAACTCTGGAGGATGGTATAGCATCCAAATTTCAATGTGTTAAAAAGTATTTCTCAAATATGTTAAGAATTAAAAATGATTTAATGTAATCTAACCTCCACATCAGCTATTGCTCAGAGAGGTAATAGAAGTGTCCTGATTAACGGGGGTGGGGAGGCAAAGATAAAACAAAACAAAATAAACAGACCAAAAACCTTGAGTAACCTATATCTGAGGTTTACGAAGGCCCAAGGCTGAAAGTTATAGCCCATGAACTCTTCACCTCCTTTCCTGCTCGCTAGCCATGTGACCTTAAAATGCAGCAAGAGAGGATTCGGTGTTCAATGTTCTCAAACACTGTGTCTTTCTTTCCTCCTAGATTTTGATGAACTCCAAGGCAGTTTTATGTCCTATTTATCTTTGTAGCCCTGGGGCTTAACATAGTGGCTTGCTCTTTACTGTGCTGATGGAAGGAGAAAGCAAGGAGGAAAGGGGATGCGTGAAAGGGGGCAGGTATGGAGGAAGGGCGGGAAGAAGCAAACTGGCCCAAAAGCCTACCTACTTCAGAAAGTGATTATGAAGATAAAATGAAAACGTGAAGGTGGAATGTCTGCGAGAAGAAAGCTTTCTAGTAAAAGTTAATGTTAGTTTTTGCGGTATGCCAAACATTATTTAAATTATTTATGACCTTTTTGGTTTCTCACAATACCCGTATCAAGTTAGCATTATTATCTCCATTTTCCAGATGAGAAAATCAAGTCACAGGTAGGAGAAGTAAACTTTTTAAGGTTACAGAGCTATGACGTGACAGGGCTAAGATTTTGAAGTGGTCTGTCCAACTAAAGAACACGTTATTCCAATACTTACTCTAAAAATTATTTCTATTGTTTGATGTGATGCTGAGAAAATTGTGTGTCCACATTAATTTCAGTGAAACTAAGTCATTGAGGGAGGAATTCATCAAACTTATTGGTTTTTCCTTCAAACCTTCTATGATTCAACAACAAAGAAAGAAAAAACAAAAGAGAGAAACATTTTTCCTGCCTTCTGAGCCCATATTCATGAACTGCCTATGGTTTAAAATGTTTTTTGTTTTGTTTTGCTTTGTTTTTTTGTTTTGTTTTGTTTTTATTTAGAGAGGTGGAGAGTGTGTGGGGGAGGTACAGAGGAAGAGGGAGGGAAAAAAATCCCAGGCAGGCTCTGAGCTGGGGATGGAGCCCCACGGGGCTCATTCTCACAACCCTGAGATCATGACCTGAGTCAAAATCGAGAGACAAACTCTTAACTGACTGAGTCACCCACGCACCCTTGTAGTTTTAAATATTTCTTTGCTCATGACACTGTCCCAGATACCAAGCCTGCATCATGAAATTTCTGACTTACTAGGCTTAGCATCAATTAATATTTTTTAAATACTTAACATCATTTTTTTTCCTAAAGTTACTGAAAGGAATTTATTTGGTAGTGGGTAGCTCTTTTGAAGAGGTCATTTTCTAAGTAGCAAAAGGATAGTTTTAGCATACTCCGAAGAAACTGAAAATAAATATCAATATTCTACAGTTTAGTTCTCTTATTTAGCTATTTTAGGTCATATAATATGATTGTGTACACTTGTCAAGCTTGTCAAGCATAAACTGCAAATCCATACTTAGGTCTCGAGTCTCCACCCCCCAGCATCCCTCAGAAGAGTGTGAATATAGTCTCCATAGATGATAAAGGAAAATGCTATAGCTAGATTTTCTCCATTACATTTTATTTTAAATTTCTTTAAAGATTTTATTTATTTATTTGACAGAGAGAGAAATCACAAGTAGGCAAAGAGGCAAGCAGAGAAGGGGAAGCAGGCTCCCTTAAAGCAGAGACCCCCCCCCCACCATGTGGGGCTTGATCCCAGGACCCTGAGATCACAACCTGAGCTGAAGGCAGAGGTTTTAACCCATTGAGCCACCCAGGCGCCCCTCTCCATTACATTTTAATTCACAACCCAAAATCTATGTCATGGACTGTCTAATCTCATATGCAAACATTTCCTCCATAGTGGATCATTACCAGTCCAATAGCTTACTAATTCTGTACATATACCTAGTTTAAAAAATAAGTGATTCCAAATAGAATTCAAGCCACCTTTGTGTCCCTACCCAAATAATTCCTTTCTCTCTATCCTCAAAAAGGATCATGTAACTAAATTTAAGGCTTGCATTCTTATTTTTAAAATAGCTTTGCTTATACCCATAAAAATATGCTATGCATTTTAATAGTTTAAGATTATAAGAATTTATTATATTGAATGAAGCCTTCACCAATATTTCCCGTTCAACATTGTGAATAAATTCCATGTTCTTTTAAATATGCTCAAATTTCTCCCATTAAATAATTAATTAAATTTGTAAATAAAAACTTGGTAATCTCTTATTCCTCTTCAGCTACACACTTCTCCCTTTCATCTCATCTGTTAAATCTGTAAAGCATTTTCTATAACTGTTATCATCATACCCTCACTTCCAACTTACTTCAACTCACTGGTCACTACAGTTTTCATTAAGATAATCTATTACTTTTGCTACATATGAAGGATAAATTTACATATCATTTTACGTGACTTTTGTACATCGTCACAAATGATTATGACTCTTTTCTTGATGTATTCTCTCCTGATCAGTTCCACACCAGAGATATTACAAATACTTTGAATTTTAAACCGAATCTTTAAATATTTGGTTCCCATCTGTTCTTTCCATTTCTTGATAATCACAGATTCCCTAGATTAGGCATCATTTCTTGAAAGACTCTTAGTAATAATAATAATAAAAAAAGATTCTTAGTAATCCCTGTACAAAAAGTGGTTGGGTTTGTGACCAAATTCCCAACAATCAATGCTTTTCATCTTTTTTCCCACTGTTTAGATCATCCTGTCGGCACCTGAAACTTTTTTTTCAAAAGTAAACAATAACCTAAAGAATAATCAAAAAATAATAATCTATCCAAATTGTCTGCCATTCAAAGTAATTTCTCTACAAGCCTACCACTAGAGGGCACTAATTTGGATGGTAGATTCAAATATTTCTCCTGAAACTCTTTGGCCTACACCTCACGTATTGGGAGAAACAGACCTGTTACCCTAATCTCAATGTATTAGACCAGAAAACATTTAAGAATTTAACGAAAACTACGGGAGCTGGATCTCACACAAGCCACCGTGTCTGAGAAAACTGTGAAGGGCACTAAGAGCACCACTACAGGGCGGGCAAGTGGTCATGGTGACGATGTTACCAACTCAGATTCTCAGCTTTGAAAAGCATAAACACTTGCTTAAAAAGCAGTTACCAGCACTCAAAAGGATATGGTTTTATTCAAAACGAGAAACAGCCATACTTCCCCAAAAAGGCAAAAACAGTTACAAGTATAGAATGCATACCCCTTAACCGTTGTGTAAACTTTAAAATTATACATCCTCTTTGATCCTCAATTTCCCTACTGGTAAAATGAAAACTATGGTACTTCTTAGTTGGTTGAGATGTTGAAAAATATTACTAATTTCAAGCATGTAAGTGTTTAGTCCAATGCTTAAATCATAATAAACTATCATTAATTGCTCACTCTTACTAATATTTCAGTTTGGGAAAGATAGAGACATAGTATATATTGCTCTCCTACAATGTTGCTTATCTTTGAAATAACATGCACAGTGTGGAATAGCTATGTCTCTTCTATGCAATCTTAAGAAGCCATGTATTTTTTTTTAATATTTTATTTATTTATTTATTTGACAGAGAGAGAGAGAGATCACAAGCAGGCTGAGAGACAGGCAGAGAGAGAGGGGGAAGCAGGCTCCCTGCTGAGCAGAGAGCCCAATGCGGGGCTCGATCCCAGGACCCTGAGATCATGACCTGAGCTGAAGGCAGAGGCTTTAACCCACTGAGCCACCCAGGTGCCCCAAAGAAGCCATGTAAATAAGAGGTAAAATATAAAAAACAAGCAGGATTTTCTCTTATGCAAATAAAGGCAAGCAGATTAATGCATTTTTCAAAATAAACACACAAACAAATGTGATCATATCTTTCTGTATGTAAGAAATTCCTATTATCCTTGGATTTACTTTATTTATTATGTTGTATTCCTCTTTGGAAAAATAGTACTGAATAAAAACTAGTGAATCTAGAGGCAAAAAGCATTGCTGACTCTGCACTAACTGGGACTCGGGTTTGCTTATAAAAGAAAAAAAAAAAAGATAAAACCAGTCAAGAAGACATTAAAAAGACATTAAAAACAAACAAGAAAACACAGAATCAATTTTCAAGAGAGTACAAGCCCCAAAGAATTTAAGTTGAAAATGCCACAAAACTTCTCTGAGTTATTTAGTTATATTTATTGATCATGGTTATCTTT
The DNA here is from genome assembly GCA_028646535.1 of Procyon lotor. Taxonomy (NCBI): domain Eukaryota; kingdom Metazoa; phylum Chordata; class Mammalia; order Carnivora; family Procyonidae; genus Procyon; species Procyon lotor. The sequence continues at coordinate 157,231,651 of CM053603.1, read as the reverse complement.
GCAAGTGTGATTTAGAACAAATAATATTCCAGTCAATTCAATTTGTTGCAGAAGCTTACTTTTGTAGGTCCTCCTTTCACATTTCATTCACTAAATTACCTCACTATTATTGGGAATTTTCTCTAAGATATCTTTTCATTGACAAGCAGTATCTTTCACTATTCAGATAGAAATTTATTGAGATTATTATTTGTTTTTCATGTCAGAGCTCAGTTACTTTGAATAATGGACATTTAAAACAACCTGGAATTATGCCAATAAAACAAGCCTTTCACTTAGTTTTACTAAGTGAAAAGTAAAAACTAAAAGTTAGTTTACTAAGTTATGTTCTGTTTAACGTCCAGAGTTAAAGAGTATATTTCTAATATATTTACATTTTGAAAACGTGTATATGTGATATATGTATATAAAAATATTCTTTCTGAAGAAATATTCTATCTTTAGGAAAAAAGATATTATTAAATAATTCTAAAAATTTCATTTCTATTTTAAAGAGAGGACCATCTCAGTAAGTCCACAACCAATTAGGCAAAGTAGTCATCGCTTACATTTTTCACCGTATACATACTACTATTATTTTACTCTGTATTATGTGTTTTCTTTTCTGCTAAACATCAGTACATTGAAGAGAAAAATTATGTTCTATTTAATACTTTGTGCCTGTTAAGTATAGCTGAGAACCTTGTGCAAAAGTTATGTGCCTGTTTATTTTCACTTTGGTATAACTAAAATCAATTAAAGAAGTTGAAAAATAGAGGCATAAAAACAGATTTAGCACAGAGAGTTTTTAAAAAGGAAAGAACTGAAATTATACCAGAAAATATGAGCTGAAGTCACAACAGTGCTCTTATAATTCAGAAAACTGTTCAATGTATTAAAAAATATATATTTTCTAGAGTTAGAAGATGCATTTGTTGAGTATTATATAATAATTAGAAAAACATATTAGTAAATATTCTTCACTTTAACTTTAGAAAAAAATATATTCTACCTATAGTTATTTATTTTCCTTTAATAAGTTATAAAACTAAAATATTAATAAATTATTGTTAACAATAAATAAAGAACATGGGTGATTAATATTATCCAGCTTCCTGCTGAACAGATTTGATATGGAGCAAATGTTGGACCAAGCACCAGTTAATGTATTATTTTCGAATTAGACTCTTCTCAGTCATCAATTTTTTCAAGCTCATGTTATGGCATAGCTATTTTCAGCACAGCAGTAATCATTTGGAAATAGAGACATATCACTCTCCTGGCAAAAACCCTCCCCCAAGTCCACAATTCACTCAGGCCCGTATCCTGTCGTGCAAGGGCCTGCCTGAGTGCACGTAGGGCTAGTTGACCCCCTCTCCTCTCTTCATTAACTGGGCCTCAGTCATCGGACCCATTTCACACTGTTGAATTTGGCAATCATGCTTCCAACTCACTGTGTTGACATGTATATTTCCTATGGTTTGAATTTTTTTCCTTAATATGTTTGAATCTTTCATGACTTCGTAGAGATGTCTGCTCAAATGCTTCCTTATCTAAAATAGTACCCTGATCCACTCTCACTATATCCCATGCGATTAAGCAGCTTTCTTCTTCTTCGTAGCTCTTATTACCATTAACATATTATGTAATAACCTTTTTATGTTCTGTTTGCTCCCAGTTGAATGTTAACTGGAAGACAGCATGGATTTATTTCTCAACTCTATTTGCAGCATCTAGAAAAGTTCCTGGCACATAGAGGCCAAATAAATATTTGTTGAATGAACTGAATTAATGAATAAATGACAAGATCATCATTAAGAACTTTCTAAAGTGTAAGTATTCAAAGTTAACACTTGAAAGGGATCACAAATCCCTAATAACAGGCAGATAGAGGATGAAGATACTGCTGTTTTACCTATTAATATTGTCATAAACATAAACAAGGAAAAATTTGTACTGAGTAGCAAATACTTGAAAAATAAAATTTAATTAAATTTAATTAAACATAAAAATTAAATTAAATATATCTGTAGGTAATTAATTAAAATGCTGCTGGGAATCTGCTAGTAGAGGCTGAAGTTATTTCACTGTGAAAATGATAATTATGCATAAATTCTTTATCAAGTGCTATATTACATTGCTATTCATGTATATATACTGTATAATTTCATAGTCTTGAGTCACTTCCTTGCTAAATTAAAATAAACCCAAGAAACCAGAGTATATGATTTATATTATGTGGATGTCATTCTAGTTTTGTTTAACTTCTTTTCCTTCCTACAAAGTGAGTCGCTTAGTGTAAAGAGGAATTTTCCAATCATCAAATCATCACTGAAGACCAGGGAAGTGATTCCTTGCCAAATATGTGAAAAGTGTAAGAGTCTGATTATAAAATATTATGGTTGAAATCACCGAAGTGACTGCATTGACCAGCAGCCATAAGTCCCATAATTGAAAACCAAAAAAGGAAAAGGGAGAAAATAAAAGAGATTATTTTTATAACTTCCTTTCTCTCTTTCTCTCTCTCCCCATCTCTGTCTTTGTCTCCCTCTGTCTTTCTTTTTCATTCACACTCATGTGCACACACACACAGACTCATTAATACATCCTGGATTTGGGTGATGCCTCCTGAAAATCAATAGCCAGACTATGCCAGAACCTGTGGGGAGCACGAAACCTGAAACACTATGGCTATCGAGCAAGTGGTCAAGGCTACAGGAATAAAGGATGTCCTGGGGAGAAGAAGCTAACATAATGGGCTAGTTGCACTGTCTCCTAAGGCTGGTTTGAAAGAAGGTCCCTTGGCTTCCAGGATTCAGCTGTTAAGACAGTCAAAATTTTGTTGAGCCTGAATAAAAGTGAAATCCCTAACCCTATCATCTACTTACAACTTTATCTCTTCTTTACATAAACGAGGGAGTCTCTAAGATGTTGAAAATCACAATGCACGTATCTCTTTCCTACTGCTTTTTCTCCAATACTGAATAAAGTGTAGAAGATTTATACAATCATTGAAGGAGGCTTCCTTGGCTTCCATTACAGAACAAAAAATGCCTTCTATAAATTTGAGCACACAGAGAAAACACAAATAGAGCCATATGAAAAAACTTTGCAAGTTTAAGTGTTATAATTAAGAATAATTTGCTCCGTAGTTCATAAGAACCAGGTAATATTTTAAATATTTTATAGCTATTAAGTAATTTGTTCATTTTCAAAAACTATTGATTAATTAAATTTACATTTAAAAGCCAAAGTTAATTAATTCAAATCTCTCTATTTTTTTTTAATATTTTATTTATTTGACAGAGAGAAACACAGCTAGAGAGAGAACACAAGCAGAGGGAATGGTAGCGGGAGAAGCAGGGGTCCTGCTGCGCAGAGAGCCCGATGTGGGGCTCGATCCCAAGACCCTGGGATCATGACCTGAGCCGAAGGCAGAGGCTTTAACCCACTGAGCCACCCAGGCACCCTGTCTTTTGTTTTCTATAGACACAAAAAATGTGCCTTTATTCCAAATCATAAGATTTAAGACAGAAAAATGTTAACAGCAAAGGAAAATATATAATTGTGACAAACATAGGAAAATTCCAAATAACACTATTCTAGGTTACAGAAAAAGATGATATTTTAAATTCATGTTTGAGATTATTACTCTGCTAGAAAACATCAACAAAAGGTATTCCAAATAAAATTAATGACCAATTTCATTTATGAATATAAATGAAAGTAACTATAAAATATTTTCAAAAATATCCAAGATTATAAGAAAATAAAATATATGAAGTCTAAGTAATGCTTATTCTAAGAATATACATTATGATACATAATTAAGTGACTTTCTGGAGAAAGAGTTGAGGGGAAGAGAATGGATATAGATTAAAAAAATAGAAAATGGATATAGATCATGCAATAGATACCGAAATGTCATTTGATATAATTAAACATGTTACAGTGGGGGAAAAAAGTAATTGATGAGTTCAAGGGTCTTAATAATCACATTGAATCTATCTGAAATCATCAGCATAGATGAACTATTACACCTGAATTTTCAAATTCAAATATCTATAAGTCAGGCAGAAGATAAAGTATATGATAAAATTTAAAGAGAAAGAGAGTCTACATTATACCTAAAGGATTTTTTTTTTCATTTTCATAATCTACTGGCCAATAGATGCCTGTGTAGGAGAAGGTTTACCACTTATTTATTTCACCATCCATTTCACTGCTCTCTAGAATGTCTATTAAAGGTGTTGATTTTCCTGGATGAATCTCTCAAAACTTCTGATTTTTATTTTAAAGCATGTGTTTTCCTTTATATTCTGGGAGGTGCCCTCAATTTTATCTTCCAGTTTCTCTCCATATTTTTTCATTACTTCTAACAGTCAAAATTTTAAATTTCCAGTAGCCACTTTTTAGGCACGAATTTTGTTCTCTTTTCTCAATAGCAGTCTGCCATTATTGAATGTATGTTTGATCCACAAGTTGTAAATCCTCAGTTCTAACCTCAAATTCATTGATGTAAAAACCTCTAATCAAATGTAATCTAAGAAATGTCTTTCTAACTGTTCCATCCATAAATTGCTATTCATCTTCCCACACCCATTCCCAGACATCATGAAAAGAACTGATTCTGCTTCATTCCCACTCGACATTCTGGGCCTCTCATGGGACTCAAAACTCTTCAGTGATCTTTCCTTCCAACTGTGTCATATCAACTCCTCTACAGTACGATTCCATCCTGACTCAGAAGCTTTGAACTATGGATACCCTTAGATATCATGACTTTGCCATTTCATCAGTAAGGTAAATAAATATTGGCATTTCTTTCCAGGAGACTGAGTGAAAGACTGCACAGCTAGTTTATTTTGTTGTTGTTTTTTTGGGGTATGGTGACATATTATTGACTATTCCTACTTATAAAATGAGATTCTTGTCACAGATTTGAGTGTCCTCTAAACAAGAGAAATTTCTGAAAGATGGATCTCATTTTTCTTTTCCAAAGTAGAGATCGAAGCAAAAATAAAAGAAGTGGGGTGTGGGTTTAGGGGGAAAGATGCAAAGAAAAAGAAAAGAATCTTGAACATAGGTGAATATTTGGGAGCTTGAAGGGATTAGAGCTACGTCTAGTGGAGACCAGCACTTAATGGAGGAAGCAGACACTCAGAGTTAGAGGACCAGGACAAATAAATCCTCCCTTATCCATCAAGATTCCCAAGAGAAAGGAAAACAGGTTTCTTACAGCAAGTCAAGTGGAATTCTTGTCAATTTTATGTGACTCTCAACAGACAGGGTTACTCAAGGTGATTATTATGTTAATCAACATACCCTCTGTTCTCTTAAGACTCAAGCCTAATCATAAACTTAACTTCTTTGTATCTGCAATTCTATGCTCTTTTCCTCAAGATATGATGTTTTCTTCACAATACTAAATCTCACTAAAAAACAACTAACAAAATCAAAAGGAAGGAAAAGTAAAACCCTCCACTTAATTTAAACAAATACAACTGCACAACACTCATAGAGCAAAGCTATGAAACATTGGGTCAAATGGCCTTTTTCTTTGCATCTCACACTTGTGTTGACTTTGGGCCCTTGAAAAGACAGGTCTTGGTGGCCAGCTGGACGTACCTCATTGATAATTAGAGTTAAATTACATCTCACTGTATAAAATATTATTTCAGATAACTCAATCTGAATGGAAAAGGAAATATTCCATTCACAAGGCCCACATACTTCAGTGGTCATCCTTGGCCCCAGGTCTCTACATCCCTTGACACTAACCACACCCATGACCTGCAACTATATTGCCTCTAATATCTGAGATTCAGTTACTTGTATGTATATTGTGAAGCTTGTAATACATAATCCCATAATTCTCTTTAAAATGTAAATACTAGTACTACTGCTCCAGAGATAAGGGAATACCTACACTTCCTCCTATTAATAACAAATCATTATCATCATAATAATATACATTTATTAAATGTGGTGTTATGTTGTAGCATTCTCTTAAGTACTTTATATAAATTATTACATTTAACTTTCTTCCTACTACATGTGGTTCATATCATTTTACAAATTAAGAATTTGAAGTTCAGAAAGTTTAGTTTTCTAAAAGTTTTAAACTAGAAAGTCCTTAAGGTTTCCTCTGTTTCTAGCAAACTGGCCATTAATCATTAAGGAAAACTACTTGCTTGTCTCTATTCAATAGGGTGTGCACAGTATTTTTCCCAATAGGAAGATAAGAGTACTGTATCACTTACTTCTTGGAGTATCCTTCTCTCTGGCACCATACAAATCCTCTTTTCACTAGGGTCTAGTTAGAATGGCTGTACACTGCTTTCAGGATAAAGAAAAATGTATTTCTTAATAGTGCTCTCAAAATCTTGCCAAGATCTTGCTTGGGTATCACTATGTGTTCCTCATAATAGTCCCCTACTTCTCCTCCCTTTTCCTTCAATATGTTCCATTTCTTTCATGTCTTAAACACGATGGTGATATATAACTTCATTTTAACGTATTGCTGCCTTGTATCGGTTCCCTTCAGTGAAATATTGCTTTGTCAGCATTCACATTTAGAGTCCTGAGATTCTTTAGAACTAAACCTTGTGTTAACTCTCACCATCAATGCAAAACATTTCTCCAATGTATATAGAAGGCAAACAGCTCCATCATGGGATGTGGAGTTCTTATCTTTGGTAAACATTTCTTTACTGATCTTCATTTTATGCTGACTTCCTCAAGTAGTGTATGAGAGTTTCCATTTCTCTAGACATTGTCAGACTTCAAAGCGTTTGCCAAGCTAATGGATAAAATCATACCTAATTATTGCTTAATTCGCACTTCTTGATTGCTATTGTGTCTGACATTGTTTCATATATATATAGTCCATTTGGTTTTTATCCTCTGAATTTGCTGGAATGTTCTTCCAAGTTTCTGCATGTTTTGCTCATTTTCATTTGTTAGTTCTTAGCAAAAATGGCATCACTTTTAGAGAGGCCATCAGAGATCATGCTATATGTGATTTCTCCTAATTACTTTCTCAACTCCCTGAAAACTTAACACTGATCGCAATCCATAACAATGCCTTGTGTGATTGTTATTTGTTTACTGTCTCTGTTTTTCAAAACTCCGATCTATGTGCTCCATACGGACAGGACATGTGTTCTGTCCATTCGTGCTGTATCTAGTGTCAAAACGGACCTCACACAGAATATATGTTAAATAAGTCCTTGATGGATGAATGAGTTAATTACAAAACAATTACATGGTAAGTATAGAAAATTTCCACCAGAATGTAATTTTCAGGAAAGGAGAGGCTTTGTTCTATTCACTGTTGGCCTGAAACAGATAGTAGGTATTCAATACGTGTTTGTGGAATTGAGTTGTCTTTTGGTTGCTCAGAATTTGTTTTTCACTAGCTGCTGTTTTTTATCCATATTATAGTCAAAATTGCTAAAGAAAATATAAATAGAAACAGTATTATCATTTCCAATTAACTAAGCATCTGGTGTTAGTTACATCACACACAGAGAGACACACATTTTATCTTAGCAAAACAGAATTTGAAGTCTAATCTAAATCACAGTAAAAATTTTCCTTCAAAGGCAAAAATTTAAAAAAACGGAAAGTCAATATTAATATATTAGGTATGCTTTAGTGGACAATTGAGCAGGATTATGAAGAATCATCTCTAGAGCCTACGTAGGCATTATAAATAACTCAATAATTTTGGCAAGTGCATAAAACAGCTCACAAATGAGTTGACACTTTGCAGGTAGCAATTATTGCCTTAGGTAGGAAGTTTAAATGTTTGCTTTCCTTTTTATCCATCATGAAGGGGAAAAGGTCTTCTCATAAGTAAAAAAGATAATGATGTTTACACAAAGATTATAAAGAGCCATATTTCTTTGAAAGACTGCCTGAAATCTTCGCTAAAGATCAAAACACACTACAAAGCACATCTGAATAACGTGTGATCTGAAAATGGAGGGAGTCCTACTATCTAATCTCTGCTGGTAATAATAGCATTTTGCCAAATATTACTCATTCATCTTTTTATTTATTTTTTTGAGCAGTTACTTCAGAGCAAAGAATGTTGATTCTATCCCTTCCTGTAGGCAAAGAAGAGGAGCAGATCAAATATGCAACATGATTTGTTTATGTTGGCTTGCGTGTATAAATATGTTTCTTATTGTTTAGCTAAGTCCATATGTGTCACAGCTGTACACTTTTGAATAAACCCGTGACTTGGCTACAGCTGTCACAGGCACATGCATTATTACAGAGGGCCTTTTTGTGAATTGGAAAATAAACTACATGGAAAAAAATTAACTTATTCCGCTCAGCTGACCTAGAGTAGGAAACCAGCTACACTCAGTTCTTGCTGAGGCATCTCACATTCTTCTCCCAGGACAGCAGAATAGCCTAAGCATGCCCCCAAGGTGATGCCAGGAGCACAAAATTGCAAATGTAAACTGCCCCCCCCCAACCACACACAAAAAATCTCGGAAGCCTTGGTTTAGAATTTGTACTTCCACTTCCATCTCTTGAACATGTGTATGTTTAGACACACATATGTCCGAGCCCAGAGGCAAGAGGTAAAGAAAGTCACTCTGCTCATAAAGGAAGGATGCTGCCATGGACAAGGTAAAAAGTATGGATACAGACTTAGAAGATGAAAGAAATTTGACCATTTTTTCCTTTAACTTTCTCCAGAAGTGTAACCTTATTTTTCACAATGTCGACATGATTTAGGTCAGAAAGCATGTTCAGAGATTGCTACCTGTGTTTTCCTCCAGAATTTTGATGGAGTCCTGTCTTACATTGAGATCTTTGATCCATTTTGAGTCTATTTTTGTGTGTGGTGTAAGGAAATGGTCCAGTTTCATTCTTCTGCATGTGGCTGTCCAGTTTTCCCAACACCATTTGTTGAAGAGGCTGTCTTTTTTCCATTGGATATTCTTTCTTGCCTTGTCGAAGATCAGTTGACCATAGAGTTGGGGGTCCATTTCTGGGTCCTCTACTCTGTTCCATTGATCTATGTGTCTATTTTTGCCAGTACCACACTGTCTTAATTATTATAGCTTTGTAATAGAGTTTGAAGTCAGGAATTGTGATGCCACCAACTTTGGTTTTCTTTTTCAACATTCCCCTGGCTATTCGTGGTCTTTTCTGGTTCCA
>CM053603.1:157154374-157221989 GCA_028646535.1 Procyon lotor | reverse complement strand
GAGGGTATTATGCTAAGCGAAATAAGTCAGTCAGAGAAAGACAAGTATCACATGATCTCTCTGATATGAAGAATTTGAGAGGTAAGGTGGGGGTTTGTGAGGGGGTGGGGGAGAGAAATGAAACAGGAAGGGAAGGGGAGGGAGACAAACCATAAGAGACTCCTAGACTCACGAAACGAACTAAGGGTGGCTGGGAGGTGGGGAGGGGTAGGGATGGGGTGGCTGGGTTGTGGACATTGGGGACGGTATGTGCTATGGTGAGTGCTGTGAAAGTTGTAAGCCTGACGATTCACAGACATGTACCCTGGGGCAAATAATACATTATATGTTAATAAAAAATTTAAAAATTTAAAAAAAAAGAAAGCATATTCAGAGAGTTTAAGTCTTTCATTGTCAGAGGCATGGGTCTTAATACCTATATTAGAATTATACTTACTACTATGGTCTGGGTGTTTGTGTCCACCCCTCAAATTAATATGTTGAAATCTTAATGATCAAGATGATGGTATGAGGAAGGATAGACTTTGGGAGGTGCTTAGAGCATGAGGGTGAAGCCTTCATGAATAGAATTAGTGCCCTTATAAGAGAAGCCCCACAGAGCCTCCAATCCCTTGCACCATGTGAGGACACTGTGAAAAGTCTACCATGTGGAAGAGTACCCTCACCCAGCTACATTGACACACCGATCTTCTTTAGAACTTAGAAATAGAAATCTGTTGTTTATTAGACATCAGTCTGTAGTATTCTATTAGAACAGCCCAAACAGACTATGACATCTATATTAGGAATAGAATAGATTATATAGAATAAACTTTTCGATTTTAATTGCTCTAAGCTTTACTGGTTATAAATCCTTTTTTCAGTCACATGAATAAGCTATCACAGGCTAGTAAGTGCCCGAGAAATGTGCCAATATAAACATTATCCTTAGTGCAAAGGAGATTCAGATTAAAGATTAAATCATTATGTAATTGATTTAATAAGCTGCTTTGTTGAAAAACGTGATGACAATTTTCACTTTACTGAAATTTAATGATTCTATCTAATATTGTAATCTTGCTTATTTCTAGAAAAGTGTGTGGCAGGAGGCTCTAAGACATGCAGTTTTCTGTATTTCTACATATAGATAGTTACTTCTAAATGGTTACATATCTATTAAACTGAAATCTTCTTTGATACACACTCCAGAACTTCCTATTTCAAAAACTATGGCATCACTAACTTCTATTGGATGTAGTGACTAGTATTAACACCAGCCTAAAACCTGAAACGAAGTTAAAGAAACACCTGATTTTAACTAATATATTATTAGTTAAAAATGTGTTTGTAGAAAAGAAAATATTTTTCCAAAAGTAAGTGTCCTTGAATTGAAATTCTAAATAATGCTGTCAGGTGAAGCTTACTCATATTGCTTGCATTCATTGTGTCTAAAATTATACAGGGGAAGAGAATCAACAAACATTCACACAAAAATGTGTAAAGTGCATTACTCCAAAATGTGTATATTATAGTAGTTTTTAGCAGAAAAACTCTGAATTCTAACATTGCTTTATACATTTTTATCAAATGTTTTAAACATACAAAAGGCCAGTTATTCTTTCTTTTGAAAGAAAGAATAAGAAATATTCTTTCTCAGAAATTGAGACGGGGAATTAAAGTAATTGGATGAGATCAGGGATTGGTATAATACATATTATAATGCATGTGTTAGTTGAGTCCTCAATTAGTTTACATAAAAAGCACCTCATATATGGAATAAACTTTGAGTCAGTTGGTGTATGATTGGGGCCAAAATAATATGTATTCTTCTTTGAAACTACATATGGGATACTGAAGAAAGAGAGGTTGAGAAAACCAATTTCCTGGTAAAATATTAGTAACTGTGTTAAGCAATTTAAATCAAGGTAAATGAGGTGGGCAAATAATCATACCTACCTCATCATCATACTGATGAGGTAGGTACGATTACTCAGGAAAAGACACTTAATAACATAAAAAGAGCACTGTAACATTTTATGAAAAAGTAGTACACAATCTCTAACAAATAAAATATAAAATACAAAGAAGAAAACCTTTCTTTGTATTATATAAGAACAATCAAATTTATTATAAAGTTCAAAAATCTAAACATTATGAACCCTGCCCAATATTCTAGACTCATTACTTATACTTTCGTGGCTCCCCTAGTTTCCAAGACATCCATTGCGTGTGTGCACACATACACACTGTAATGAGGTTACATTAAATGAATTCTTTTGGTGTGCTATTTCTCATCTTTGCAATTTTCCCATGCTAGTCACACTGCCAAGCACACTTTTTCTCCTCGACCTCATCTCTTCTATTCCTTTTGACTTCTAATCACTTTTGAGGATTTTATTTTTTTTAATGGCTAATATTTTACTCCTTCCTTTCTTCCTTCCCCTCTCCCCCTCCCTCCCTCCTTCCTTCCTTCCTTCCTTCCTTCCTTCCTTCCTTCCTTCCTTCCTTCCTTCCTTCCTTCCTTCCTTTCTTTCTCTCTTTCTCTCTTTCTCTCTTTCTTTCTTTCTTCCTTGTGATGATTAAATGAGTTAACACATGTAAAACAGAATGATGATTAGGACATATAAATGGCAATACATAGTATTACCAACTTTATTACACATCCTCCAGCTATCCTCCTAAATATCACTTCCATCTTCCAAACTCTTCTGGCTCTTCTAGCCATGAGTTTTATGTGTCAAATATACATCTACGTGTCTGTCATATGTGTCCTGCCAAGTTATGGTTGTAGATATATTATCTGTATACTCTCTTTACCAGTCTGTAATCTCACTAAGAAATACTCCTATATCTTCTTATGTAACAACTGTCAAAAAAGAGAAAAATAAAGAGAGAAATAAAAACGCAAGCATAAAATTAAATGAATAGGTGCATGCCAGACGATTATAGGGACTATCTACCAAACTCTTCCTAAAATGCTTGAAAACTGCCCACTATTTTTCTAAAAGTGAGGAAAAAATACTTTGACTTCATTAAAAAGAAAGACCTAAATTTTATCAAGCAAATGGGGAAAAGGTAACCAAATTATTAAGGATGACTATGTGGATACACATTTGGAAAAAATAATAAAAATGTTTTCAGTTTCAATAGCATGTTTACCAACTGTATTAGTCAGTGTTCTCCAGAGAAATAGAACCAATAGTATGTGCATTTGTATGTAAGTGTGTGTGTGTGTATGTATGTGTGTGTATACAGAGAAAGGAAGAGAGGGAGAGAAGACTAGCTCACGTAAGGCTGAGCTTTACATGAAGGCTGAAATATCCCAATATTGGCAGTTGCCAAGTGAAGATCCTAGAAAGTTGATGGGTTAGTTCTACTCTGAAAGCCAGAGGCTTAAAACCCACAAAAAGCTGATGTATTTTTCAGTTCAAGTCCAAAGGCAGAACAAGACCAGTGTTTTTCCTTCCAGCTCAAGGAAGTCAGGCAGGAGAAGTTTCCTTTACTTGGGGAAGGGTTGGCATTTTGTTCTCTTCAAGACTTCAACTGATTGGATGAAGCCCACCCATTTTAGGGAGAGCAATCTGCTCTATAGTAGTCTATTGATTTAAATGTTCAACTCAATGACACTTTCACAGAAACACCCATAATAATGTTTAACCAAATATTTGGGTTCCTGTGGCCCAGTCAAGTTGACACATAAAATTAACCATCCTGTCGACTATGTAAATTTTGTCATATTAATATTATTTGGAATTTGCTGTCTAGCTGTGCTTCCCATGACAACTACCTTAAACATTAATTCTAGGTGGTTTCAGTGTATATTTTTTTTAGGCCTTCAATATGTAGGTCTTCAGAATTCTTATAACTCTAACATTTACGGTAAGATTTAACAATATTTCTTGTATTCCTACTATTTGCTAGCACTATATTAAGTAGGTTTTATGTTATAACCTGATGTGACCCAAGTAACACTGTGAGATCAATTTCTATCCTTCTAACACAGGAACAACCCAGAGAGATTTACTTACTCTCCCATAAGCAATATTTAGCATATAGTGGAGCATTCCTAAATATGAAAAGAAGCAACTCTGTAATAGCCAAAAGGGAAAATAAAACAACCAAAAAAAAAAAAAAAAGCCTTTTGTTGCATTGTTGGACACAAACGCTATTCAGGAATCTTCATTTCCTGGCTGTTAAGCCTGTGAGAATTTAATCCTCCAACTGAATATTTCCCAACTAGTTAGTCCTAAGCCCTGGGAAGTGAATTCTTGTCATGGCCCTAGACATGCCACTCAGGGCAGCAGTTCTCAGTCTTGACCGCACGTCAAAATCAAATGAAGGATGGTCTTCTTTGTGGTCGTTCTTGTTGTTTTTCAACGGTGATATTGGGTAACATCCCCAGATATTCTACTTTCACTGCTTTTGTTTGAAGTATGGGCAAAGGAAGTTTTAAAAGCTCTCCAGGTATTTCCAATGCACAACCAAGATTAAGAAACACTGGACAAGACTGATAGAACTGCTCAAAATACTAAATGAGAAAAGAGAAGCACCAGTTTTCCGATTCTTGTAGTATGAGCTTTCCTAAGCCTTGATTGTCAGATATTTAGATTAATTCACGATCTTGACAAAGCATTTTACCCTTTTTTGAATTACAGGTACATGCTTTTGTTTCTGTTTGCAGCTGTGGGAAGAATAGATCAAAATTAACGGCATGTGTTCAGATTATGTTGACCTTGCTTTGGTCAAACCTTTTACTAAGAAACACAGACCAAACATTTGTAAGAGAGTATCAGAAACTAGTAAACTAAATATCTACTCTTTCGTTATTCAAGACTTTCCAAATACATATGATTCCTAGCTTGTTATGACATATTCAATGGTTAAAATTAGACAAATTTTCAATTAAAATTCACACTAAATCAGGCAAATCATTTATACATGGTAATCAAAATAGCCATATATTGTGAAAGACATTTGTGCTTGAGACTTTTTACAAGTATCCTCTTTTTAAAATCATATAAATTCAAAAGTGATTGTCCCTAAGGCATAAGAATATCATGATGCTGTGCCCATTTCATGAGAGGTTTTTTTTATCAATACTTTTTACTTATTACAGATTTGTGTTACATATTTATATTAGTCAAAGTTCTCCTGAGAAAAATAATCAGTAGAGTGTGGTTATCTGTATATAAGGGGGCGGGGGGAGCAGAAAGAAAGAGATTTTAAGGAATTGGTTCAAATGACTGTGGAGGCTGACAAGCTTACAATTTTCAGAATTGGCCAGCTGACTGAAGAACCATAGAGGATTTAATGCTGTAGCTCTAGTTTGAAGGTCACCGGCCAGCAGAATTTCCTCTTCCTTGAGAGACAGCAGTCTTTTCCTTTTAAGGCCTTCAACTGATTAGATAAGGCCCACCCACATTAAGGAGGGTAATCTGGTTTATTTAAAATATACTAAATTGAATGTAATTTTATCTAAAAAAGTATCTCAGAACTACCTTTATACTAGTGCTTAACCAAATATCTGAGTACTATGGCTTACTGAACCATCACAACTCTAGAAACTGAAGTTTAAAGTGAGGCTTGAATTAATTTTGCTCTTTCCATTAGCCCCTTGACTGATTCTTTAGGTTCATTCATTTCAAAACACAGGCAATAGAGAAATCCAGCTGGAAAAATGATCTGCCTAGAATAAATCCTCTTGCCCTCAGCCTCTAACCTTGGAGAATCAGTGGTTAATTTTATTTTTGTTGTTATGTTGTTGTATTATTATTAATTAGAATAATCCCTTGCTATATTTCGCTGATATAAGCAAAAACTTCAGGTGATATAATCAAGTTTCCCTTGTCCTATATTCTAAATTTTCAAGCCCAATAAATATCATTAGTAAAACAGTTCTTACCAAATACTTGGTGAACTCTTATGAGTTATAAGACAGTTTTCAAAAATCTGCAAAAAATGAACAAAGGTGAATCATTTTAATAATTATAAGCTTCATGTGAATATAAAATAAAAAGATGCTTGTAAAGCACTTGGACCAGTGCCTGGCAAAAAATAAGGTCATAATAAATGATACTATAATTTTGATTACTACTTGATCTTTCTCTTAATAAAGCAAGCAAGCAATAGAATAAGGATGAGTATCATCAGCTTAGTCTATACAAATGCCTATCTTTATCTAAACCCATGCCCTTATACCTTCCGAAATCTTGAAATGGAGAACCCATTTAAATATAATACCAAAATGTTCAAAACAAATGAACAGCAACAAATCACCGAAATAAGCCAATATCCCTTTCAGAAAAAGGAATTAACTTCTGAATAAGGTGTACCCAACTTCAATCTGTATCTTGCAATTATGTATTTCTTGTCATAAGACAGACCAATTCATAATGATGTAGTCACATGAATCTAACTTGTCAGTGCAATATGCCATCAAAGGGGAAACAAAGGTCTACTTAGGGAGAAGCTGGGTAAAGAGCTCTTTAGGCTGACCTTTTGTTGATAAGTTGATGATGTTCTCATTAGCAGCAACCCTGCTGTTTGCCCTCAATAAAAGATAACACCCTGCTGTCAGCGCAATTTCCATTTTTGTAATTTAATGACACAATTATATTAAAGATTTTTTTCAAATGGTTAGGGTTTAAGCAAAGATAAAAATGTTTTTATAAATTTTCATTCTGCGTTCCCTCAAACCAAACAATATTTTTCACAATGTGTGATGATATAGGATAAAGCTGACAAAGAGGTTGCCAATATCCAAGTGACATTTTTAATATGCTTATTACTAAAGAGAAGAATGTGTTGCTAAACTCTCCATTATACATATTTTAATAACTTTTTCTATGCAGTGTGGCTAACATTATTTCCCATAAAAGTATCACTTCAATTTCTTTCTACTATGAAAAATATTACATCTCTGTTTTTTGAAACATGAGTAATTCTTTTTATAATTAAATTAAATGCGGATGTTGCAGGAGTTTGGCCATGAGATTTATTTTCTGAAAGGAAGTCTATCATTGGGGCAAGGAGAAAGATTGAAATCTGGCAGGCCTTTGTTTAAATTTTGGCTTCACAACTTACAAGACATGTGACCTTGAAGAAGTTATTATCTTTCCTGGAACAATATTATTTGTTTCATTCAATTAAGTAGTGAATGGAAAATTAGATAATAAATATAAATCACATGGGCTCATGGTAACTGTTGCCAAAGCATAGGCTATTTAACTTGGGACCTCCAATGCTTTAATGAAAGAGTACCTTAAGGAAGGTGTTTCTTGTATTATTGAATCTGTGATTTTGATGTGGAATACTTAAATAATCTGTGAATTATGATATATAATTTTTTCTGTGGCAAATATTTAAGTTTGTTTATTTTCATTATGATTCAAATTTAGGTCAATAAAATACTATTGGGATATTTCTTAATTGTATTGACTTATTTGTCTGTGAGAAGAAAGACATTAAGAAAAACCAGAAGGAAAAATAAGTAAATATCAAACACATATGGAAGAACATTGGGGCCCCTCTGGTTTTACACTAATAAGGAAGCCCCGTTATTAGCCTGTTCTCCCACCGCACACACATACCTTCCCAGAGACAGGAGAACTTAGAGGAGAAGCGATAGACCCGTGCAGGTTCATGGGGACTCAGAGGACAGAGCAAATCCTCACCGTCAGACACTCCACAACAAGGAGTTGCATGCTCTGGTGTGAACAGAAGAGCTATTTTTGATTAGTGTTGTGTTGGGAATTTGGGTAGAAACAAACACTTCCATGACCCAGTGTGGGACACCTCAGATTTTCCCAGAAATAGTGATGGTCAGATTTTGCAGGGATTCAGAAGTCCTTCCTAACCAGTTAGAGACAAAAAGCAGGGTAAACCTGGAAACATCTATCTTTATGTTGCATAACCACCCAGTTTTGTGTAACTATTATATGATGTGTTACCATTTTACTGAGTTAAAAGCAGTGAAGATTTGCTCTTTACAAAATAGCATGTGAATATATATGTATTTAATCCACATTAAATTGACAATGAAGTAGGTGAATCTAGAGGAAAAGAGCTCGGGCTTACACGAATATCTCCAAACTATTTCTAAAATAGTCTTAATTTCTAAAATTAAAAGTCTTAATTTCTAAAAGTCTTAATACTACACTTCATTTTATTATACACTGAATATATATTAAAAAAAAACCTTTCAACATCCTAACATTAATATTCTAATATGCTTAAATTGACAAATTTAAAATCCCAAACTAATTCATTGCAAGTATACTGTCAATACTTCAACTAAAAACATTTTAAATCATTTTGTTCTTATGTGAAATTTATTTGAACTTATTATTGATATATTGCATTTATTATATAAAGGTAGACATTTTAATTATTCAAGTTGAAAATTTAATCTTTAATTTTTTTCTGAACTTACATAAAAAGTAATGGCGGATTATTCATTTGCATTACTTATTCTGCTAATACAACATTACCAAGCAATTTTGAACATAACTAAAAATCTTCATGGAATTCATCATATATATTTATTTTATTTTATTTATTTTATTTTTTTGTTTATTTGAGAGAGAGAGAGAGCATGAGTGGGGGCAGAGGCAGGAGAGGATCCTGGGATCATGACTCCAGCCCAAGGCAGATACTTAACCAACTGGGCCACTCACTTGCCCCTCATCAAATGTGTTTAAAAACGAACAATAAAGTATTTTTCTTCCTAAGGTAAGTGTTAAATTTTCCAGCATTTTTTACTGTTATTTGGGGGTTTATTTTATTTATTTATTTTAAAGATTCTATTTATTTATTTGACAGAGAGAGAGAGACACAGAGAGAGAGGGAGCGCAAGCATGGGGAGTGGGAGAAGGAGAAGCAGGCTTCCCACTGAACAGGGAGCCCGATGTGGGGCTCAATCCCAAGACCCTGGGATTATGACCTGAGCTGAAGGCAGACACTTAATGACTGAGCCACCAGGCGCCCTGTTTTTTTTAATTTTACTTCCAGTATAGTTAACATACAGTGTTATATTAGTTTCAGGTGTACAATAAAGTGATTCAAAAGTTAAAAACAGAACTACCATATGATCCAGTAATCACACTATTGGGTATTTATACCCCCAAAATACAGAAACATTAATTCAAAGGGATCCATGCACACTGTGTTCCAGCATTATTTAAATTAAGGAGAACCAATGATCATTACTTCAATTTTAGACTCACTTTTTAACAATCTTCCACAGCAAAAGCTATTTAAATGAAAGGATGTTCATATTTATATTGTTTTATATATTGGAATTGAAAAATTTCTTAACTTTATTTTTCATTTAGTGAACTATCTCTGACCTCCTATAACCAAAAACCAGAATTAAAGTGGGTCTTTTGGGGGACCTGGGTGGCTCAGTTGGTTAAAGGTCTGCCTTCCACTTAGGTCATGATCCCAGGGTCCTGGGATAGAGCCCCACATCTGTCTCCCTGCTCAGTGGGGAGCCTGATTCTCTCTCTCCCGCTCTGCCTGCCACTCCTTCTGCTTGTGCACTTTCCCTCTATCAAATAAATAAATAACATCTTAAAAAAGGGGGTCTCCTGAAGATAATTTACAATAACAGTTCCTTACTGTTCGTACTGACTAATTTTTTAACTTATTTCTTCCTTTTATCTCAATGTTCTCAACCTTGCTCCTTTCTCTCCTTACTTCATACATAAAACTGGGTGTTGTCTTTCCAGATTTAAGCTGGGGTCAGTGTCATCATCATTCACAATCTTTATCTCACACTCAACTACTTTTAGTCAGTCTAGCATTATCGATGTCACCACAGGACTCCACTTCTCAGCAATTCCTGCATGAGTGACAGTCATACTCAGACATTGAAAGCAACTGGCTTTGTCAATGGAAACTTTGTCAAATGTACTTATAAACATAAAGACAAGAATCATAAAAAAAATATTTAAATCTTCCATGATATATCTAAATAAAGAAGTGCTATTATCAAAATTTTAGATTTCGAGATTTTCAAACTACTGCAATGCGTAATTAGTGGAATAATGAGAGACCTCACAAGTTTGTATTTGGGAAACTCCTATAGTGCACAAAATCCACTGTATTGATTCCATAATATAGATATTCAGGATGTATTAATCTAGAGTTTACGGAATCTCTGTAAATTATAATCCAGTCACAGAATAAAGATGTCTTTTTTAAAATGATAAAGATATCATTTTTTTTTTTTAAAGATTTTATTTATTTGACAGAGAGAAACACAGCGAGAGAGGGAATGATAGCGGGAGAAGCAGGCTTCCTGCCGAGCAAGGAGCCCGATGCGGGGCTCGATCCCAGGACTCTGGGATCATGACCTGAGCCGAAGGCAGCCGCTTAACGACTGAGCCACCCAGGCACCCCTAAAGATATCATTTTTAAATGATATTTTTAAAAGACCAATTAAGCGATATAAATAATGAATAAATAAGACATAAAGCTCATTTGAAATATCAATTGCCCACACATACATAAGTATTTATTTTCTTTTTTTTGTATATATTTTCATATAAGTTAATATGAATATTCCTTTTGTCCACATATCAACATGGAGTGAAATATAAGGGTGTGATGAAGGCAGAAAAAAATAGCCAAGGAGGAAGATCCAGGAGCTTAAGACTAGTAAATGCTCATTTTAATATTAGTATGTTATAAATGAATGACAACCCTAAAAGTTAATGATCTAGTTTGTTGTTATAAAATAATATAAAATAAAAAATGAAATGTAAATGTATAATAGACATATAAAATTCTCTTATAAGTGATTAGTAAGTTCATGCTATAAATAAACAATTGATGTGTATTATACATCCAACCTATATTATTATCCTGAAAAATATACATGCACATACTTGCATACACACATACGCACATCAATGACATTGTCCCAGGTCTCTGAGTTTTCCTCTGGTTCTTTTTGAGGATCTGACTTCAGTACAGTGATATAGACATGCTGAATTGACACATGACAGAATGCATAGAGAAAATAGAGAAGAGCAAAAGGATAAGTGATAGCACCTAATAAGCTAATCCAATCTTGACATTAAGTAGAAATAAGACTTGGGTATAAGGCTTCTCTTATAAATCCAATGTAAGTAAGTAACAATAGAAGTTTCAATTTAATATGTATATGGTAATACTATCTAACATTAAAAATAACTAAAATTCTTGGAAGTATCTTCCTATCTTAACCATGGGGAGTCAAAAATCATACTTAAGTCTCTAGTTAGCTATTATATTCTTTAAATGATTTTCCAATACACTAATACCCAGAAAGGAAGAGAGATACTTATTGTAATAAAAACGGATGCACTTTTTTGAGAAATCAATAGGTAATTTTGTTCACTGATCCTTTCTCTTCTCTTTGCCCCCAGGTACATAAAGAGAAACAGTTATATATTAAAGCAGTGATCTCTGATATTTATGTATCATCACAAGTTCCTTAATTCAGGCCAATGCATAGGCATTTGTAGTAAAATAACTAATTGATTTTACAAATTATCTAAGTAAAAGGAGAAAATTTTAAAAAGCAACTTTAGAATTTCTTTTACTTAGTCAACTTTGATTTAACAGAAACTTATTCTTTAATATTTTTAAGATTTTATTTATTTATTTTGACAGAGAGAGAGATGACAAGTAGGCAGAGAGGCAGGCAGAGAGAGAGAGGGAAGCAGGCTCCCCGCTGAGCAGAGAGCCCGATGTGGGGCTCAATCCCAGGACCCCGAGATCATGACCCGAGCCAAAGGCAGAGGCCTTAACCCACTGAGCCACCCAGGCACCCCCAGAATCTTATTTTTTAGGCTATGAAGACCAACCTTACTGGCAAAGAGAAGTACTGATATATTTTCATTTAAAAGATATTTGGAGGTTTAGACAAATTTCAAACATCCAGTCCACAGAGTAATTTTTATTCTTACCAGTTAGTAGTGCATGTAGTATGTAAGTGTTTAAAATACCCATACAGCATCTGCAACAACACTTTTTTTAGAAGGCACAACTTTATTTAAATATGTATTTGATGCCTTGAAGACACAGTGATCCAGTCTTAGGATAGAAACCAAAGCCACATAATAATGAAGCAACCTAAGAACAAGGAGAGCAAGATGGTGGTTTGAGGGGAGTGCTGTGGAAAGTAGCACAAGAGGACAGGGCTGAAACAGCAAACAATCTGGGCCCACTGCTTAATCTGGCCCAAGATAACCTGAGGAAGATAGCACAAAGTTGTTGTTGCTTGTTTTTGCCACCAAATCATACATCACTGGGGAGAACTCTTCAAGGGACTGTAAAAATTAATTTAAAAATAAATAATATTTTATGTGGGATATTTATTAATGTTGGCTGAGAAAATTAAATACTAGCAGGAGAAGTAGAAATTCTTTCTTTCCTTTATTCTTTTTTAGACTTGAAGTAAATGAAAATAACATACTGGCTAACAAATATAAAGTTAATGCCTTTTAAACCTTTCTATTAACTCCGGCTATTAGAGCCATATAATACCCCTAATGTGTGGTGAATTAATTATGTCTGAATATGGTCCTTCCCAGAAAGTAGTTTTTAGTTGTTGAATGTTTTTAATCTCAATAGAATTGATTTGCATTTAAATGAGCAGTCCTTCAAGTGATTATCTGCTTAGATTTTTTATTAACATAAAATTATTGAGTATAAAAAAAACATAAAATTATTGAGTATAGACTTACCTCAGAAATACTGCAGGTTCAGTTCCACAAAATGGGAGTATCAGAGTAAAGTGAGTCAAATGATTTTTTTTTTTTGCTTTCACAATGCATATAAAAGTCATGTTTACACCATACTGTAGTATATTCAGTGCCCAATAGCATTATGTGTAAAAATGCACATACAAAAATACTTTGTTGCTGAAAAATGCTAACCATCATGTAAGCTTTCAGGGAGTTGTAATCAATAATCAGAGATTACCATAACAAATACAATACTAATAAAAAGTTTAAAATACTGTGAGAATTTCTAAAATATGACACACAGAAACATAAATTGAGCAAATGCTGTTGGTTAAATGGTGCTCTACTCAGGGTTGCCACAAACCTTCAATTTGTGAAAACAAAACAAAACAAAACAAAACGCAGTATCTGCAAAGTGAAATAGGACAGAGTGCAATAAAATGAGGCATGCTTATTTCTGTTTTAGAACATACAGAAAAGATAGCATGCTTGTACAAACAGTGGAAAGATTAAGCAAATTATACTTTAAAACTTATTTTCTGTGTATTTAATAAATTAACTAAATACCCTTAAAGACATAACAGAATTTCTATTCTAATTTAAATAGGCAATTATTTTTTTACTATTTCTAGTATAATTATTCATGTTATTTGAATGGGATAATTGTGTATGTGCTAATAGCTAATATAAACTAATCCTTAATTATCATCAAAATTTATTGAGACTAAAATATTTTCTATGTGTATGTGTTAATCTTTAAAAGCTATTCAATATCATCTTTTAGGATTATGGGAAATACATGCACTTAATATAAACATTAATCTATAAATCCAGGTAAAATGCTAAAAATATATTCAAAATAACAGAAAAAATAAAACTAACTTTGAAAGACATGAATGAATATTGATGATTATTTAAAATACAATAAAAAATACAGCTTGAATGAAGCTCTCAGATAATCTGGGCATTATTTTTAATTCAAAAGAATGACACCAAACATTTAATTTGTTAAGCCACTGCTATAACACATTATCAAATTTTGAGAATTTCTTGGTCTCTCTAATCTACTTTCTTTCCTTCTACTTCAGTTAGAAATAGTAATGCATCAATTTTAGGGGAAAAAAACAAAAGAAATAAAATGGAAGATCAATATGTATATGCATGTACATTGATCCTATTTCTAATAGAATAGGAGTACACGAACTCTAACAGCTTTCCGTATATAATAGGATGTGTAAGGTTATTGGTAACTTGCAGCCGATTTGATGGAACCATGGTGCTCATTATTGGCCAAGGTATCAATGAAATGTGTTAACACTGACTTATAAAATGCTGCTTAAAGTCCTGAAACCCCAAAAGGTATTCCTTGTACCAGCAGCTTGTTTATATCAAAAATGTATAAACTATATTTTCTACATCTGCATCTGTTTTGGCTATGTGACCAAAGGGATATAAAACATTTCAGCATCTATGTGCCTTTGTTTATCTGAAACTGGGATATTTTGAATATTTTGGTGGTTTGTGACCCAGAAATGAAGTGCCTCTTTTACAACTGAACAAAGCTATGCATGGATGTTTCAGAAATTCTTTATTTTTCCAATGTATTCTGACTCTTTCTCTAGCAAAACAACCATAACTGTTGAAAATTATATTAAAAAATTAAAATATCTATCAATTGCCCTTAGGGTATATGGCAAAAACCTAAATATTTGTTCCAGAAAGTCTTCTAAATCTCAGCAAGGAGAGGGAAAGTCTCATGTATTTGCACTGTGATCTATTATTCCCTGCTCCTTCCCCTAGCTCCAGTTCAGGAAATTCCTGGCTTGTGTAGCCAAGAATAGAGAGTTCCCTCTCCTCTCAGGCCCCAGTCTAAGGTCATGGTGTCCCTCCAGAATGGAAGGGCTACCAACATTTCCTGCCTTACTTCCACTCTCCCAGTTCCCATATTGTAGAAGCTCCATTCCAGGCAAAAGCAGATGAAAGGTTGTGGCTCCCTTCTCAATCCAGCCCACTTGTAGGGTGGAATATCCACCCCAGCAAGACAAAAACGTTAGGCTCCAATCACCCCTGCCACAGCTTGCCCATAGGGCGTGGGATGCATAATGGTAAGCAAGTTGAGAAGACTAGTGACTATCACCCCCACTAGTGACCCATGCAGAAAGAAGGGCCATCACTCTAAGAGAAGTAAACTACTCTTTCTGCCTCCAATTGTAGAGCAGTAGTGTAGAAGATTATACCATGATGAAAGGCACATTCACTGCTTTCTATAAAGGGAGTGAGTTTCTTTTTAAGGAAAGCTAGCTTAAGAGTGCTGTCGAAAACAATGGACATTTTGTGGTGAGCAATTATGAGGAGTCTGGTAGCTTCACAATAGCAACAAGCTAAATCATTATCCAGTTAGAAGTTAAAAGAGAGAACCAGGGAAAGAAACAGGTAAGAGCCTTTATGGAGTCAAAACAGTCATGAGACTAGACTCAAAGACTACCCTTGGAAGGGGCCTCAATTTAATTGGACCAGACTGTGAGCAATTTATGCCTTGGACATTGACAAAAGCAATAGACTTTTTGATGGGAAAATAGTGAAGGTTAACAGATGAGTGTGATACCAGTAGAGATGGATCAGTTAGATTTTCACAAAGCGATCAGAGAATGCAGCAGCCAAGAGAGTCCTGCTAAACCACTATCATCCCAGAGTGACTGTCTGCCCTAGTTTGCACTCTCTGAGGAGAGATTTCACAGGATACACATTGTGGGGGAAATAGATTTCACTGAACTACTTCGGCCACGTCACTAGCAAATAAAATGACAATAACAACAAGCCCCAGAAGTGGGTTCAGTTTAAAGTTGCTTTAGATTTAAATATTACTTAAATATACAATCTAAATAGTCCATTCTTCAACAACATATCATGAAACACTGACAAAAACAGGAATGTGTGTCCCATACACAGGGAAAACAGAAGGCAATAGAAATTGCCTTTGAGAAAAGGCAAGGTGTCAACTTAGCAGACATGGACTTACAATAACTATTGTAAATATGTTCAAAGAACTAAAGAAAAACATGATTTAAAGAAGTAAAAAAAGGTAAGATGAGAATGCTTCATTAAATTAAGAACACTTACAAAGAGATTAAACTGGGCAGCCTGGATGGTGCAGTTGGTTAAGCATCCAACTCTTGTTATGATCTCGGCGTCCTGGGATTGAGCCCCACATCGGGCTCTGCACTCAATAGGGAGTCTGCTTGAGGATTCTCTCTCTCTCTCTCTCTCTTTTTCTCCCTCCCTCTGCTTGCACCCTCTCTTCTCTCTCTCTAAAATAAATAAATATTTTTAAATATTAAAATTATAACAGAAACCAAATGGAAATTCTTGAGCTGACAAATATAATATTTGAGATGAAAACTTACTATAGCAGCTAAACTGCCAGTTTGAGCTGGCAGGAGAAAGAATCAGTAAAGTTGAAGACAAGTTGATAAAGACTATGAAATCTAAGGAGCGGAGAGAAAAAGAAATGAAGAAAAAAGAATACGGCCTCAGAAAAATGTGGGACTCCATTATGTACGGCGACCTATCCATGAAGGGAGTACCACAGAAGAGGAGAGACAGATAGCAGTTGAAATATATTTGATGGCATATATTGGCAGATGAATTTCAGAATAATGGCAGAGAATTTCAGAAATTTGATGCAAAACATTGCTCTACCAAACCAAGAAGCTCAACCAGCTCCAAATAGTATAAATGCAAAGGGGTCCTGTGGATCCAGCTATAGAAAAGTCAAAATATTGAAAGACAAAGAGAAAACCTTAAAAGAAGGGAGAAGAAAACAGATTGCCACATAGAATGGAACCACAGTAAGAGTAAAAACTTTTTTTATCAGAAACACTGGAAGCCAGAAGACAGTGGGATGACGTATTCAAAGTGCATAAACAAAACAAAACAAAGGTGTTGTTAGCCGGCCTATCTTACAAGAAACTAAAGAAAGTTCTTCAGATGGAAAATACATAATACCCGATAATAATTAAAACCCACATAAAAAAATAGAGAGCATCAGCAAAAGTAATTATTTAGGGAAATAGAAAAGTCATTATAATTGTGAATTTCCTCTCTTTTCTTCTAGAACTGATTTAAAAAGCAATTGTGTAATATAATGGGTATCTAATTATACTATTAGGGCCTATAATACTAAAAACATAACATAATTTTGTTAACAGCACAAAGATAAACAATATAGATAGGTACAGAGATGTACTATAATAAGGAAATGACACCAGGTAATAATTTGAATCCATAGGAAAAAATGAATCATAAATTATCAGTAAGATAATTTATGTTAAAAAATTATAAATAAATTTGTTCTCCTTCTATCAGTTTTGTTAAAGACATAAAATCATATAAATTATGTAAATATATCATACTTCTCAAATTTTAACCATGTATTATTTAGTTTTAATATATGTACAATATAATTTTATACATATTATATATAATAATAGCAGCACAAAAAGGGGAAGTAGGAATAGGGCTTCGAAGAAATAGTATTTCTGTATTTCACTGAATTTCAGTTAACATAAATCTGAAGTAGCTCATTAAGGTGTTCATTGTACACTATAGGGCAATCTTAAAGAAAAAAAATCCAAAAAAATATACTGAAAAATCATTACAAGGATTAAAATGTTGTAACAGAGAAACAGAGGCTACTCACAAAAGACTATATATTAAATGATTCCATTATCACAAAACGTACTAGAGAAGGCAAATCTGTAGATCTAGAAGGTAGACTTATGGTTGCATAGGTCTTAAGAAAGATGGTTCAAGGGATATTGGAAAGACTAATCAGCATGAAATTTCTTTGGAGGTGATTACAAAGGTTCAAAATCATGGGTAATATGTACACAACACCGAGAATATACAAAATGCTCTTGAACTGTACAATTTAAATGAGTGAATTTCATGGTGTGAATTATATCTCACTAAAGCTATTTAAAGAGAAATAAAAATATAACTTGCATTTCTGTGTTCATAACTTTTCTGTTTTGTAACTTCCAGAATTCTTGTTAAAGTTGACTCCATTAAATGCAGAAACATAAAAAAGAAAATTTGTTATGCTAAAGATGAATGTGCATTATAAAACCAAAATGTGACTTCTAGCTGCATACTAAGATAAAGGATTTCAGCATTTTTTATATATTCTACATTTTGTAATACTCAAGAACATTAGCTTTCCAAATGGTGCTTAACTTATTCAAAATTAAAGAAATAAATATATTAAATAATGGAAAACACCCATCTTTGACTAAATGTAAAATTATCTAGGAGCTGTAGGAAAATGTCTAAGTGCACACCTTTTAAGTTCCTTCAACTGGGCCCATTTAATATTGAATGAGAGAATAGACAACAAACATCACCAAAATTTCTAAACACCTCTCTTAAATTCTGCTATGAATTAAGTAATCTGGAGAAGGGGGTTGCTAACTGTTATCAAATTGAGCTCTCCAAATCTAGCTGCAAATCATCTGTATGTAGAGCTCTTTATGTCTCCTTTGTGGCCAGCAAAGTTGAATACTATTGAGAGGTCAGGAAGAAATGAGTATTTCCAGACAAAGAGAGTTGAGAACAACAATGTCAAATGCTTTTGGCTGCAGCATAAGAGATAAAGAAGGGAGAAGTCATTAAATGCCTGCATATAATCCCCTCATGGGACTATTTTATAGAGAAAAACAAATAAATGACTTTATGTATCAGGCTATTTGTCCCAAGTAACATAAAGCTCTTAAAATAATCCATCTTCCCACATATCAGTTTGAAGTATCCACTATTCCTCATGCGGGATTTAAACAGCATTCTGAATATTTCTTCATTATCTGTCAATATACTTAGACACAAATGAATTGCAATAAAGGAGATTTTATTAATAATTATTATAATGCCAATAAATTTAATATTATATGTCTTTCAGAGTTGTTTATTTTCTCCAGCTAAGAACTTTGTGCAGTCTCTACAGAAGCTGAATTAGAAATTAACACTGAGATCTAACTTAATATTAGTTTCTTTGGTTTAAATACTTAGGCTTGTTAATTAATGGTATATTGAATGCATGCTTTGTCTTCCCAAAGTTCCACTTTTCTATTTTGATTTCTGAATCAGTATTACTAAGTTCAGTTAAAACTAGAAAATATATTTTAGGAAAAATGAGGGACATATCGCTTCCACCTTTATATCACAAACACGGATGGTGATAACCACCTCTAATACCTTGATATGAGTCCATATAGTCAGTCAATGATTTTAGCCCAGTGGGATCCATGTGAGACTTCTAATCTACATATCTGTAAGATAATAAACGTATGTGGCTTTTAAGCCACTACAATAGAAAACTAATAAAATGCAGGTGCAAGGCTTTTTCTTCTACCAAGACCAAGTGAGACCTCCCAGCTGATGAGCTGTTGCAGAGATATGATGGTGCTCACTGCTCTTTGTACTCCCTGCCTGAGTTCACAAGATGGAGCAGAAGTATGTTATCTAAAATGGGCTCCACACATAATATAAAAATTAAAGGACAGATGTGATAAGTAGATGTGACGTTCAACTTCTAACAAATAGTCTTTACCAATCTTAGTTTTCTTAATGCCTTTAATGTCTCCAAGTTGCATTTGTGTGTAATTTAGCTTACCTTTTAGGGAAGATTCTAGTGTATGCAATGAGCAAATTCCCAACATTAAAACATTTTGAGAGAACTAATGCTGGTAAAATTCCCTCCTGTAATTTTAAAAGCCTTAATGGGAAAGGATAATGCCATGTCAAAGCTCAGGGGACTTCCAACAAGATAGTTGGGAAATGAGAATTTCTTCAGATTTCTGAATATTCTTCAAGTCTAGTAGTTTTCTTTTCTTTTCTTTTTTTCTTTTCTTTTCTTTTCTTTTCTTTTCTTTTCTTTTCTTTTCTTTTCTTTTCTTTTCTTTCTTAGTGAGAGAGAGTTGTGGGGAGGAGTTGGGGCAGAGGGAGAGGGAGAGAGAGAATCTTAAACAGACTCCACACCCATACCTGAGATCATGACCTGAGCAGAAATCAAAGAATCAAAGAGTTGGACACTTAACTGACTGTGCCACCCAGGTGCCCCTCTGAGTCTAGTATCTTTTTTTTTAAGGTTTTATTTATTTATTTATTTGTTTGTTTGTTTATTTATTTATTTATTTATTTATTTATTTATTTATTTATTTGACACAGAGAGAGAGATCATAAGTAGGCAGAGAGCAGGCAGAGAGAAGGGAAGCAGACTCCCTGCTGAGCAGAGAGCCCGATGTGAGGCTAGATCCCAGGACTCTGAGATCATGACCTGAGCCAAAGGCAAAGGCTTTAACCCACTGAGCCACCCAGGCGCCCCTGAATCTAGTATCTTAAATAAATATTTTAAGCTAGTCAAAAAGACAATAATGGAAAATATTTTTGGTGACCATACTAGTCAGAGTTCTCAAGAGAAACAGCACCAATAGAAGATATCTATCTACATCAGTATTTATATCTATGTATCTATCTATATATTGACATGTTTTAGGGAACTGACTCATGTAATTGTGGAGGCTTGGCAAATCCAAAACCTGATGGGGGTGGCTGACAGACTGCAGACTTGGGAAAGAGTTGCGATTAAGTACAAAGGCAGTACGCTGGAGAAATGCCTCTCGCTCAAAAGTGGTCAGTCTTTTGTTCTGTTCAGGCCTGCAGCTGATTGGATGAGGTCCATGCACATTATCAAGTGCAATGTACTTTACTCCAAGTCCACCTATTTCAGCATAGGCCTCATTCAAAAACACCTCACAGAAACACCCAGAATAATGCTTGACCAAATTTCTGGGCACTGTGGCTCAGACATGGTGACACATAAAATTAACCATTACAGTGATCAAGAGTTACTTTATTGACAGTTCAAGAACGAAGGGAATAACAGCTGTGGCTTATCAAGTAGCATTGCCTGTCACCTGAGTGACAGTGCAATATTAGCTATTGATCTTTTATTTAATTTAGAAGTGCTCTTAAAGCACATTTATTTCAGAATTTGTAAAGACTCTTTAAAGAAAGGAAATCAAATTCTATATCCAAATTTGCATAACTTAAAGATCACTGCATTGTTCCAAATCACATGATCTAAAGAATTGCTCTCAGTAAAATCTGTACTTTTGACCTTTGCTGTTTAGATTATTTTCCACAGTGTTAATTCTCTTTTTTTCTTCAGCACATTGTCTTTCTTAGAAGCAGTTGAAAGTGTACCAATTAATTACTTTTCCTTTCATTCTAGTTCACAATGAGGGTTTTTTTTTATTTCTTTTTATAACCTCATGCTAATTTTCCACTTCAGTTAATGTAGCACAAAACGAGTCAGTCCCTTTCAAACAGGTAAAAATTAGCTCAATATTTCGTTTCCTACTAAAAGATGCACACCTTTCTTATTATTTCAAACTCTTAAAAATTGCAAATTTAAATTCAAATATCAGCCAGTAACAGAGTTTAATTCTCCTCTATCATTTCCATTTATTTTAGACCACCTTCTCTGTCCTTTCAATGATTGTACTGATTTAAATATGCCAAGTTATTAAATGCTATGTCATTGCAGCTTGCAAATGACAAGTTAAAGGTGGTGGCTTGAAATGCCAGTTACTGCTGCCAAGGACCTAACAGAAGTCAATTTGTCGGTGTGGTCACCACGCATCAGAGTATCCTCATGACCATGTTGCAGATTCCAAACTTATGAAAGGAATTCAGCTAGTACTTTATCATGGATACTAATGGCAGGATTTGGGCCATAATAGTGACTCTAGGATAGTCTGTGTATTAAAAAAAACAGAAATTACTGATATTTCCAAATGCTCACTTATATAATACAATAAACTTTGGTGATTATGCTTTATATGAAAACATAATAAAATACACATAGCAAAACATAAATATATTGCTTATATAAATGTGTTTATAAATTATTTTCTCTAAAATAATTCAAATCATCTGTTTTATAATCATGTTATTGGTAAATGTTCATAGTAGGCATAGATTTATAGATAGAGTAGTCACAGAGACATCCTAAGTAATCATACAAGAATTATATATCCAGAAGTTACAAAAATTCAGTAGAGTCAGGATGTTGAGCATAAGACAAAGACTATCACCCAGGAGGTACAAGCTCCAGGAATTGTTATAGATTAAATTGTATCTTTCTCCTAAAACAAGGAAGTTATGTTGAAATCCCAACACTTGATACTGTAGAATGTGGCTTTATTTAGAAGTAGGACCATTAGGGGCACCTGGCTGGCTTCGTTGGAAGAGCAGGTGACTTGATCTCTGGGTTGTGAGTTCAAGCCCCATGTTGGGTATAGAGATCACTTAGAAATAAATTCTTAGAAATAGGGTCATTGAGAATATAAATAGCTAAGATGAGGTCATACTAGAGTAGAGTAGTCCTCTAATCCAAAATGTCTGGTTTCTTTATAAAAAAGATGGCTATGTGGCCACAGGAAGATAGAGACATATAGTGGGAACTCCATGTGACAATAAAGTCAGGGGTAGAATTCCACAGCTAGAAGGCAAGGAATGGGAAAGAGTGCCCATGAGCCACCAGAACCTGGGAGGAGCCAAGGGAGGATTCCCCTGTGAGTTTCTGGGGGCACACGGCCCTGGGCACATCTTGATTTCAGAAAGAACAGAGATTAAGGGAAATTACACACACACACACACACACCTTGGTAAGAATCATCTCAAAGTCAGGAAAATAGACTATACAATAACTAATATTTAGACAACTAGGTAGCTATCTGGACAAATTAGATACAGATGTCATACTCTATACCAAACTAAATTCAAGCTGTATCATAGATTAAAATGTCTAAAAGATATATAAAAATGAGAGAAGAGGCACCTGGATGGCTCAGTCAATTAAGCATCTGCCTTTAGCTCAGGTCATGATCTCAGGATCCTATGATCCATTGAGTCCTGTGTTGGGCTCCCTGCTCAGTGGGGAGTCTGCTGCTCACTCTTCTTCTGTCCCTCCCCCACCCCCACCCCTGTTCATGCCCTCAAATTAAAAAAAAAAGAGAGAGATTTATTTAATGACATTGAAAAGTGGCCTGTTAAATTATGAAAGAAAATTTTAAAATCACAAAATAACTGAGAAATCTGACTATATTAAAACAGAGTCTAGGGTAAATATTCAAATAAAAAGATAATTAGGAAATGAGATAAAATATTATGTAACTTAAGTGATATTACAGAGTATAAGTTTTTTCTATATAAAAAGCTTATATAGTTCATAAGAAAAAGATCAACATAATTAAAAATGAACAAAAAATCACAATCAAATGATAGAAAATGAAATATTAGTATTTTAATCACCTGGAAGATGTTCAATGTCACTTATATGATAAATTTAAATTAAAATAGAATGAAATACTATTTTTACCTATCAGGAAGACAAATATCAAATATTTGACAGTATCCCATATATTCAAGACATTGAGGTAATAGGTACTATGATAGACTAATGTGTACATTGGTACTTTCTCTACGAAAGGCAATTTGGACATAACTTCAAAATTATAAATATCCATATCTTTTGACTCAAAACTGTATATCTTATGATTATACTCAAATTTGTAAAATGATTATGTATATACAGGATTATTCATTGTAACCTTGTTTTTAATAGAAAAGTATCTGAGGCAATTCAAGTGTCTATTAATAGGAAACTGATTGAATAATCTGTCACTTACTACGATAAACAATAACATATGTCATAGCTATAAGTAAGCTAAGAAACAATCAAATGAATCAGAATGATAAAACTCTTAAAACTAATATGGAACAATCTCCAAGTACCATTATCATCAATTAAAAGCAAAATGTGCTACAGTGTACCTTCTGTAAGCTACTATTAATAAAATATACACATACAACATGCACACACATTTGCACACATACACAAAATGAATATATGTTCACATCTATATATATATATTTAATTGCTTATGTGTGTCTATGGGTTTATGTGTATGTATATCTAATAGAATACAAAATAAATTGGTAACATTAGTTTTGTTCTTCATAGAAGAGGCTTTTCTCCGACTGAGCAAAAATGCAACACCTTTCATTGTATACATTTTTTTGGTGTGTTTTGAATCTTTTGATAATTATAAGTAGCAAATATACTGAAATTAATCTCTAAAAAATAAAGTGAATAATGGTATGGCGTTTCCCCAATTTCCGACCCAGTTACTTTATGGTCTTATATATCCCTTTAAGTGCAGTCATCTGTGACTGGGAAGCTTGGAGCAAAAAAAAATAGCCAGTAAAGAAATATAAAGGTAAAGCATGCTTTTGCATAAAATGGGATCAATGTGGCGTTGGAGAAAAATATTTAAACAGAGTTACCTGATGATTTATGAAATGCAGAATGGTGTAACAAGCTTTTCTTGCAGGATTAGCATAGATCAGTGAATAAAGAAAATTCAACTGCAGTGATGCCATAGTCCAATCCTTATTCACATAGTCTACTCTGGCCTTAAATAATTAATAAATGAGATATGATAGAAAGGTATAGTGGCTCCTGGTGGCTCAGTCAGTTAAGCATCTGCCTTCGGCTTGTGTCATGATCCTGGGGTCCTGGGATTGAGTCCCACATCCTGGTTCTCTGCTCAGCGGGAGAGTCTGTTTCTTCTTCTCCCTCTGTGTTCTCCTCTCACTTTCTCTCAAATAAAGAAATAAAATCTTTTTTTTTTTTCTTAAAGAGAGAAAGGTACACAAATGTAAATAGTTTAAGGAGTAGAATTTAATTCTTGTCTGTCCATGAGAACTTTCTTAGGAAAAAGGATGAAAATTTCAGACCCTAGCTTAAAACTGGTACAAATTTTGCCATTTTCCCATCAAGATATGAGATTTATTCCCCCTTCACTTCCATGTGGAATGGCTCTGTGATTTTTTAACCAATGGACTGTGTAGAAGTGACACCATGGCAACTTATAAGGAGACTGGAAGCTTCTGATTCTTCTGCTTTGGCAGACATGCTCTGGGAAAGCCAGCTTAGAAGAAATTTAAATACCGAGACTAGCATGTTGTGAGAAAGCCTAAACCAGCCAGCCACTAGGGGAGACCACAGGATGGAAGAAGGGAG
Organism: Procyon lotor; assembly: GCA_028646535.1. Taxonomy (NCBI): domain Eukaryota; kingdom Metazoa; phylum Chordata; class Mammalia; order Carnivora; family Procyonidae; genus Procyon; species Procyon lotor. The sequence goes on along the minus strand of CM053603.1, from coordinate 157,197,131 downwards.
GCAGAGAATGAGGGAGGGAGAGATAGGCAGAAAGAGGGAGAGATGCCAGATCTCAGATATTCTGGACTTCTAAGCCGAGGTTCGACGCATGTACGTAAAGACCACTGATCCAGCTCAGACAGTATCACTAATAACCCCAGAACCAACTGCCATCTATCTGCAACCCCATGAGAGATCATGGCACAAAGCATCTAGCTGAGGAAATGAACAATTGGAAATAAGATAGATAATAATAAACTGTTGTTTTGAGCCACTAAATTTGGGTAGCAGTAAATAATCATTAAAAAATGATTTGTAAAATTCTGTTATAGCAATTACAACCTTCCCCCCACCTTCTGCCCACCCCACATCAGCAAACAATTCTCCAACACCAGCTGGGTGTCCTATCGTTCAACTCAAACTTGACACTATCTACCTGGAGATAGGATCAGATCTCACAGTCCTACAAGGCTGTACGCCTCACACACATATCAGTCCCAGGGGCAGGTTGTTGCCTATGATTCTGATGAACTGGCTATAGATCAAAAATTCCATTGATCCTTTCCTTGGGTTTAGGTAATTTTCTAGAGTGGTTCACAGAAGTCAGAGAAAACTTTTTCTTAATAGATTGCCAGTTTATTGTAAGGGGATAAAACTCAAGACCAGCCAGGTGAAAGAGACACACAGGGAAAGGGATATAGAGCTCTCACACTCTCTGAGTGTGCCACTCTCCCCAAATCTCCACCTGCTCAACAACCTAGAAGAATCTAGGAATCCCATTTCAGAATCCCATCCTTTTAGGTTTTTGTGGAAGGTTCATTACACAGTCAGGATTGATCAAATCAGTTGCCATTAGCAATGGATTCAACCCCTAGCTTCTCTCCCCTCTCAAAGGCCAGGGAAGTGGAATTGAAAGTTTTAACCCTCCAATTACAGGGTTGGTTCCCTAGGCAACAAGCCCTTATCCCAAGGTAATTTAAGGGATTTCCAAAAACCAATTCATTAACACTACAAAAGACATTGTGTATCATTCTCACCGTTTAGGAGACTCTAAGCTGTTTAAGATCTCTGAGGAGAAATAGTAAAAGGATCACATATATATTTCATATAATTCACAAAAATCACAATTTGTGAACGCAAACTGATGCCATAAAATTTTTGTAAAAGAAAATGTAAATGTGGGATTGATTGATTTGGGATTGGGCAGCAGGCAGATGTTAGAAGGGCCTTCAAGAGACTGCTAATGAATGTGGAAATGACAAGTGGGAATTTATTACGATGTTTGTTTTTTTTTAAAGAAATGTGCTTTTGGGGCACCTGCATGGATCAGTCAGCTAAGCGTCCAACTCTTGTTTCGGCTCAGGTCATGATCTCACTGTCTTGGGATCAAGCCTATATCCAGCTCCACACTCACTGCAGAGTGGGCTTTAGATTCTTTCTCCCCCTTCCTCTCCCTGCCTCCTTGCCCACCCCCCACTTATGTTATCTCTCTCTAAAATAAATAAAATCTTAAAAAAAAAAAAAAGGAAGGTGCTTTTAAGTGGCAATTATTGGCAATATCCCCATGTGTGGTAAAGTGGAGTATAACATATTTTTTTGGATTTGTGGATTTGGCTAAGGATATTTCCAGGCAAAACTTTATAAGGGCCATTTAATTTCCTTTAGCTCTACGTGATAATGTCTAGACAGAGAAAAAAATTAAAGAAGGGACCGTTCATTCTCAAGTAGAATCTAGAGGAAATATTTTGAAGCAGGATTTTCAGTGTTAAAAATGAAACATTTTCTCATCCCAAATCTCTCCCAGGAATATACTCTGAAAGTAAGAAATTTCCTCAAGGACAATGAATTATTTCAGGACTACTGGTCATATTTTCAAGAGTGAGGCTCTGAGACCTTCTGTGAACTCCTCGGAAACATGTGATGAAGTGGTTCATAAATCCTCTCAGCTAAACATAGTCCTCTGCATTCTCTGACTCTTAGCTCAAAGTTTAGAAGACACTTATGGAGGTGCCTCGTGTAGTAAAGTGGGTTATAAGTTAAAGCCCAGAGTTTTTGTTTGTTTTTTTTAAAGATTTTATTTATTTGACAGAGAGAAACACAGTGAGAGAAGGAACACAAGTAGAGGGAGTGGTAGCGGGAGAAGCAGGCTTCCTGCTGAGCAGAGAGCCCTATGCGGGGCTCGATCCCAGGACCCTGGGATCATGACCTGAGCCGAAGGCAGACACTTAAGAACTGAGCCACCCAGGCGCCCCTAAAGCCCAGAGGTTTTTAAAGTAATTTTATCCACTTAGACTGAAAGGAAGAGAGAGTTCAAAGTGTAAAGTGATATTTAGGCCCCCAACTTTTTATGGGCGGGGAGCAGACTCTGAAAACTCATCACCTTTAAAACAAAACAAAAAGGAAGGAAGGAAGGAAGGAAGGAAGGAAGGAAGGGAGGGAGGGAGGGAGGGAGGGAAGGAGGGAGGAGAGAAGGAAAAGAGGGAGGAAGGAAGGAGGGAGGGAAGGAAGGAGAGAGGGAAGGATGGAAAAAAGGAAGGGAGGATGGAAGGAATGAATGCATGAAGAAACGAAGGAAGAAAGGTGCTAAAAGAAAGACTATTTATTATGCAAAAGGGAATGACTCAGAAATAGAGCCAAGATCTTAGCAGGTAGAGTCAAGACCAACAGAAAACCACCCCCATAGAGCAGGAATGGGCTCTAATCAAGGGACTGATGACATCATTGACTTATTTCAGAATTGCTGGACCCCTGACTGCTCCATGCCTTCTGTGCTCTCTTTAATTTGGAACACGTGTCAACTATAATTATGACTGTGCCTTTTGTATGTCAAGTGTGAAGGAGACAGATAATTGTCCCTTAGTTCAAAAAGTCTTGTGGTCAAGAGGAATAATACTCAAGATTCCAAATCCAAGCAATTGGACCCAAAGAGTCTTACTCTCACCTGGAGCTGATTTACATGATCTTAAAACTAAGAACTGTACTTGATTCCATAATGGGATGAATTTTGAGAATTTTAAGAGGGAGTGAACATATTTTAAATTTGTTAGAAATAAACATATGTCCAGAGGGTAGATTAAAGATCAACAGACATTTTTGGTTACACTATCCACCAGGACTGAATCTGGTCTGGATGTGGGGTTATTTAACTATTAGAAAGTGTCAGAAGTGATGTGTTAGTTCCAGTTCTAGTATTTAAAGTGAAAAGAATTTGCATTTCCTGTTTGAGAACACGTGTTCTGAAGGTAGCCAACTGCAGGGAAAGGAGTTCTGCTAACCTGAGAACTGTGTTCTGTAAGAGAACCCAAGATTGACATGTGGAATGGCCTCATGGAAGGAGGCAGAGATCTAGCCAACCCTTAATTATCCATTTATCACATTGACATTAGTTTCTTATTGTTCCTATAACAATTTAACATAAACTAAGTGGCTTGAAACAACATGATTTATTATCTTACAGTTTTTAAGGTCAAAATAAAAATTAGTAACAGTAGTCTAAACTCAAGGCATGATAGGTCTGGTTCCTTCTGGAATCTCTGAGGGGAGAATCTGTTTCCTTGAATTTTATGGTATGTAAAAGTCCATGTGCATTCCATGGCTCCTGGCCATTTCCTTACATTTGATTTTTGCTTCCTTGTAACATTTCTTTTTTTCTCTGCTCTCTTGCCTCTCCCTTTTAAGGACCCCTGTGATTACATCAAATCCACCCAGTTCATCCAGAATATTCTCCTCCATCTCAAGATAATCACATCTGCAAAACCCCTTTTCTCATATATTTACATCTTCCAGGGACAGCTAGGGTATAGACTCCTGCTTCCCCAGGGAGGAGTACTATTCCCTCTGACCTATCATTGAGGGACAAGACATCTATGTTAGTATGCAAGCCATCTTTCTACCCAGCAAGGTGGAAGCTTCGGATGCAGCTTTAGTCACCATCTTTCAGCAAACACAGTACACACCATCTTACAGCAAACACCATAAGAAAGAGATGTTGGACTGAGTTCTGTCAGTCCACAGAAAAATGAAAGATAAAAAAAGCATACCTTAGAGATGTTGCGGGTTAGGTTTCTAAATGCTACAATAAAGGGACTATCACAATAAAGTGAATCAAATTAGTTTTTTGGTTTCCCAGTGCATAGAAAAGCTCTGTTGACAACTATATGATATTCTATTAAGCATGCAATAGCATTACGTCTAAATAAAGTACATTCCTTCATTAAAATACTTCATTCCTAAAAATTCCTGTCATGTGAGCTTTCAGTGAGTCATAATCACTGAGCACAAATGGTCATATAAATAATTTTTTTAAGTTCAAAATATTGTGAGAATTACCAAGATGTGATGCACAGAGATATGAAGCAAGCAAATGCTGTTGGAAAAATGGCACCAATGACTTGCTCAAGGCAGGGTTGCCACAGAACTTTAGTTTGTAAAAAACAAACAAAAACCTCTGCAAAGCACAATAAAGAGAAATGCAATAAAACAAGGTGTGTCTGCATCACATTGTTATTTTTAAGCCACAAAGCTTGGGTTTATTTGTTATATAGCAGTAGATAACCATAATTCTATAAAGAATTTCCTCACTGGGTACCCAAGAAGAGAAATGAGGTCATATACTTGGATCCTAAGTAAGTCAAGTTAGGAGAGGAGGGTAGCCTTCCTTTGAGATTCCGTATATTCCTGGCTTATTACAGTTATTCTCAGACACTGTGATAAGATTCTTGTGATTAGATAAGGAGAACTGTCAATATAGGGCAAAAGAAATCAATCTATCCAACTATTAACATATATTCTAAGGAATATTATTACTTCATTAGAATACTAATGTGTATATAATGAATGAATGAAAAATATTGCCACTTCTACCTAAATGAATAAATTATGGATGTCTCTTTTGCCTATATTTAATTGTTTCTTCTGAATGGGAATGTATCAAAAATGCAGACTGCGAAAAATGCAAAACACTATAGAATCTCTGGCAGACTGCTGATTGTTCTTCAGTATCTGTTTTCCTACTCTTAAATAATAATATTTGAATGCTGGGCAAACACCCACCAGGGACTATAGTTTCCAGCTTCCTTTATATAATATATCTGGATCTTGGCCATAACACATGAGTGCTTTTCTTTCCTTTTGTTTTCCATTTGTAGAGTTAGTACACTTTTCCTTATCCCTCACTCCACACCAGAGTTTATGTCATTGGTCTGCTATGGGCCACACAGGAAAACAATGGAAAACAATGTCCATATGCTAAAAGACTGTTGGGTGATGTGATGAGACAAAATTGGACCCTAAGTGTGAGTTTGACTGGACCTGCCAAACTGAGGTATTAACTTCCAGACTCTTTAGTCAGAGAAATATCTACTACATTAGTTAAGCTACTATATTTCATGATCAATATTTTTTAGAGTATAAGCTAAATAAGGTAAAAGCATAGATAAAAGCTAAGTTCACCCTACCTACTATAAATTTAGAAGGAGCTGTATTCCAACAATTGTGCTCCTGGAGAAAAAAAAAATATATATATATATTTTAACCTAATTATAAATATATATATATTAAATATATATTATATAATATATAACATATATTATAAAATATTATATATATATATATATATAAAACTACCAAAGAAATGATAATTGCAGTAATCTTGTATCATAACCTGGGTTAGCTACTAACCAAGGAAAATGGGTAGAAGTTACAAGAGAACAACAGTCAATTCTGCAGATATGGTGACTTTGCTTATATTGATTATTTTTTGTTGTATAAGAAATTACTCCAAATTTTGCAGCTTAAAACAACAAACATTTCCTATATTGTTTTCCGTGGGTCAACAATTAGTTGTTCCAGGAACAACTTATTTTGGTATCCCTCACTCAAGATCTCTCAAGAGATTGGAGTCAAACTGTTGACCTGGAAAGCATTCATCTCAAGATTTCATTGCAGCCAAAAGATCCACTTCGAAGTTCACTTCTATGACTATGTACAGGTTTTAGTAACTTCTGGGCTATTGGGTTGAGCCATCAGTATTCCACATCGACCTCTGCATAGGACCATTCACAACAGTGCTGCTCCCACCACTAAAGATGAGAAAGAGAGAGAGGAGAGAGCAAGAAAAAAGCACCCAGTACAAAAGTTGCTCTCATTTTAGATGTGACCTTAGGAATGAAATCCTGGCACTTCTAGCTGTATTCCATAGAAGCCAGTCAATAAGTTCAGCTCATTTTCCACAGGAGAGGTTTCTATAAGAGAGTAATTGGGTGAGAATAATTGGGTGGCCATTTTAAAGGGTTACTTCCATAGTAGAAAAAGAAATTCTAGCAAACTCAAGGACAATGGCTTTCTTTCTTTCTTTCTTTCTTTCTTTCTTTCTTTCTTTCTTTCTTTCTTTCTTTCTTTCTTTCTTTCTTTCTTTCTTTCTTTCTTTCTTCTTCCTTCCTTCCTTCCTTCCTTCCTTCCTTCCTTCCTTCCTTCCTTCCTTCCTTCCTTCCTTCCTTCCTTCCTTCCTTCCTTTCTTTCTTTCTTTCTTTCTTTTTCTTTTCTTTATATTGGCATTTATTGACAGCCTTCTTTCCATCTTTCTCATACAGGACAGTTAGGAAAACTTGCTTTTCCATAGGAAAGAATATAGCACATTTTCACAGTGCTGCCTTGGCTGTTTTTGTCATTTCTTCTTATTTTCAGGTGATGGCCAGCTATGCTGGAAACTGAACTTGGGACTCTCCTTCAGGCTGTTGGCAGAATCCATTTCCTGGCAGTTGCAGGATGTATATCCCTATTGTCTTATAGCTATGGGCCTGGGACTGTTTCCAGTTTCCCTGTCAGGTCCTTGCACAGGGCCCTCTTCACCTCAACAATGGAAGATGTCTCTTTCAAGTTCTCTGACTTCTTTCTGCAACCAGAAGAGGGAAATCTCTTTGCTCTTAAAAGTCTTATGTAATTAAGTCCAGACCACCCTGATAATCTCCCTTTCTTAAAGTTAACTAAGCCATACAACCTAATCTTGAGAGCAAAATCCATCATATTCACAGTTTCAGGGATTACAAAGAGCAAATACACTAGGGGTAGACAGCTTAGCATAATGCCTACCATAGAATTTATGGCAAATACAATAATAGAACTAGAATTCCAAAGCATCTACCCAAACAACCCATTGATTCACATTTCAGTAGGTTAGAGAACATGTCTTACAGCCCAAAGAAGGAAAAGATGTGCAAAAAATAATATTAGGTTGACATTTATGTTTATTTTACCCAAAAAGATATTATAAGAGGACATAAAAAGGGAATGTGGAACTGAAACAAAACAACACAAAATTGTATGCAAGAAACTAAGAGGGGAAGACAAGGGCTTTCCTGAGTGGGGGGGATGTGATGTGATCAGTCTACATTTCTGAGTTTACAAGAGAATTACCATTTGAATGTTTCCCCTAGGAGGCAGTCAAAATGACTAAAATGGGAATGGATTATGTAAATGATCACAAAATACACAGAAATTACTTTAAGGGGAAACATTTTATTTAAGTTATAATTATTTCAGGAACCATAATTAGATTGCATTTCCCAAAGTCACAGAATCCCAGACAATTGTGACTACCTCCTGAAAGTGATTCATTGCTCCATAATGACTAGCGTGAAGAGCTTAAAGTGGCCAGGTAGACACATAAAGACTTAAATTTTTTAAAATGGTGTATTCTATTCTTTATTTTGTCTTTAGTTATCTCTGCTTCTTTGAGTGCTTCACTCCCTTTACTTCCTTTGTAATTCAGAGAATTGCTATTAGTCCAAGTCTGCTATCTCGCTGCCTACCTGCTTCATATTAAATCCTCTTTTATCTCCTTTCTGTTTTGGGGGCAACATGAAGATATTTCCTCCTCATCTGCCAAGAGAAAACTAATAAATTCATGTCAGTTTATTATGCAGATAAACTTTCTACAAAAATTTCTCTCCTCATCTTACTTTTAACGCCAAGTAACAATTCTCTCTCTCTTCTTCCCTCTCTCTCTCTCACACACAACAAAACTTCTAAGCACAAATAAGGCAACAAGGGATATAAGGAATATCAGTAATAACTTATAACTCATAAGGCGTTAGATTCTAGAAATTCAAATATAGAACAAAATTTCACTTCTATCTCTGGGTTGGACAAGAATCTCTCCATTCCATGAAGGTGAGGAGCTCTTCTGGGGTCCACTTGCTGGTTTCCCTTGCTGTCTGGGTAAGAATAGAGAGTGTCAGCTTCTTCCAAGCAGAGACACAAGAAGATGGTTCCTGGAACAGGGGCACTTGCTGTAGCATAATCTCTCACTGAGTTAGCTGGGGAAACAAGACCCTCTCTACTTCTGTCCCCCCAGTTCAGGAGGCAGGGGAAGCCCCATCCCCAGGAGATAAACCATGCAGACCAAAATAGTGATACTAAATTCTGAAAATTAGATTGTCAAAGGAACCACAGATCCTCAAGAGTGGCCCAGGATCTGCATGATAAATAGGTTAATGGCTTGCTAAAAATGAGAATTTTTTAAAAATCTAAAAAATGAAATAAGATGCCTCTAACATAATAACCAAAATGTCAGGACAAAGTTGCAAATTATCTATTATAGCAAGCACTATGAAAATCAAAGCTTGAGTAAGAAAAGAAAATTAACTGAAGTTGGATAAGATAATCAACTGAGGTCCAGAAATGGAATTACCTGACAGGAGTTTTAAAGTAGCCATTATAGGGGCGCCTGGGGGGCTCAGTGGGTTAAAGCCTCTGCCTTCGGCTCAGGTCATGATCCCAAGGTCCTGGGATCAAGCCCCGCATCAGGCTCTCTACTCAGCGGGGAGCCTGCTTCCTCCTCTCTCTCCACCTGCCTCTCTGCCTACTTGTGATCTCCCTCTCTCTGTGAAATAAATAAATAAAATCTTTTTTAAAAAAAGTGTTTAAAGTAGCCATTATAAAAATATTTCAACTACCAATTAAAAATTCTCCTGAGACAAACAAGAATCTTAACAAAGAAATATAAATTACAAAAAGAATCCAAAGTTAAGTTATAGAACTGAAAAATACAGATTTTTTTTTAATGTGCTGTATGGCTTTAATAGAGTGGAAATGGATTTTATTTTTTTTTTTTTGAGGCAATTCTGTGAACTAAACACAAACTCAGATTTTCCTTGTCTCTCAAGTGAAAATGCTATTTTGAAAGAATAAAGCATATCTAGATTAAAAATACAGATGGAGGGGCACCTGGGTGGCTAAGTCGTTAAGCGTCTGCCTTCAAGCTCAGGTCATGATCCCAGTGTCCTGGGATCGAGCCCCGCATCGGGCTCCTTGCTCGGCGGAAAGCCTGTTTCTCCCGCTACCATTCCCTCTGCTTCTGTTCCCTCTCTCGCTGTGTTTCTCTCTGTCAAATAAATAAAATCTTAAAAAAAAAAAAAAATACAGATGGAGACCTAGAAAAGACACTGAAAAAATTCTGAAATAATAACTGTCTCATAGAAACTTTTATAATAAAATTTATTATTATAACAATATATAATATTTTATATATAATATATAATAATTTATATATAATATATATTATATATTATATATAATAATTTATATAATGTGATAATATGTAATGGAATTTATTATAAATATACAATAGAAGAATATATGGATTATTATAAAAATATGACCTATTTTTTAAATATATTTTTCTATCTGAAAAGTATAAGTAATTCAGTAAGCTGAATAAGCATTCAGATAATGCAGATAATAAACCCCCTACATACCAAAACTTCATGCCCCATGGTTGCTCAGAAGATAATCGTCCAATGCTTACAAAAAGAAAAAGATTTTATTTTTAAGTAATCTCCACAGTCAACGTGGGGCTCAAACTCACAACCTTGAGATAAAAGTCACAGGTTCTATTGACTGAGCCAGTCAAGAGCCCTTCATCTAGGTCTTTAATACCAAAAACTGAACTAAATTTCTGTATTTGGGAGAACATGCAGCATGTGTCTACTGATATCCTCAAATAACGAAATAAATATGAAAAATAAGTATACTTTAATAATACCTTTCCTCCTAGAATATATTTGAAGACACAAGTTCTAAGATCTGACAAATAAATGATTCACTCAGATAATATTTTCTTTATTACAGTAGACTTTCTTTTTTCTTTTTTTTTTTTTTAAAGATTTTATTTATTTGACAGAGAGAAACACAGCAAGAGAGGGAACTCAAGTAGAGGGAATGGTAGCAGGAGAAGCAGGCTTCCTGCCGAGCAGAGAGCCCAATGCGGGGCTCGATCCCAGGCCCCTGAGATCTGACCTGGGCCGAAGGCAAACCCTTAACGACTGAGCCACCCAGGCGCCCCTACAGTAGACTTTCTAATCATTTCAGTCATTTTGCTACCATATAACTCTTAAGGAATCTTGAAGGATCACTACCTTCATGTAGTTACTGATTTATTTATGCCATCATTTGTTAAGCAAATATTTATTTCCCATTTGCAGTCCTCAGAGCATGGTGTTATGTTATGCCAAAGAGACAAAAATAAATCAGACATGCACCTGATCCCTAAGGAGCAGAACACTAGATATTCTTTAAGAAAAGATTAATTTATTTTAAAAATAAAATGTGATGTGAATTTGGCCCCACCAAAATCATCAAAAGCAATTAGGTTTGGGGGAAAGCTTGGCAAAAAATTCACACAAAATTTCCTCTACTGGTTTCTTACATAGAAAATTTAAAGACCAATGGCCTCAAATGTGTAATTAGTTATAAAAATATATGCAATATATACAGGTATATATCTGGGGCAGATACACATGTACTAATCTAATACAGTTAAAGTATACAATAAAAATATATTTGTACAATTTACAAACATAAGTTTATATTTAAAAGAGTGAACAATTTGGGCACCTGGGTAGCTCAGTGGGTTAAAGCCTCTGCCTTGGGCTCAGATTATGATCTCAGGGTCCTGGGATCGAGCCCCACATCCGGCTCTCTGCTCGGCAGGGAGCCTGCTTCCCCCTCTCTCTCTGCCTCTCTGCCTACTTGTCATCCCTCACTCTGTGTCAAATAAATCAATAAAATCTTAAAAAAAAAAGGAAGGAGTGAACAATTAACGATGACTTGATAATAACTAAACAAAGAAAAATTCCTGAAGATAGCAAAGCAACTAGCAGAAAGTCTCATTACACTTGGTGTCAGAATCTGAGGTACTTACATAATAGTCTTTGATAGTTTGGGGAGGAAAAACATGTCAACACTATCTCTGCATCTTATTAAAAGAGCAAATTAAGGGGCGCCTGGGTGGCTCAGTCGGTTGGTTAAGCATCTGCCTTTGGCTCAGGTCATGATCCCAAGGTCCTCGGATCAAGCCCCAGATCAAATTCCCTGGTCAGCAGGGAGCCTGCTTCTCCTTCTCCCTTTGCCCCTTCCCACCACTCAGACTCTCTCTCTCTCTCTCAAATAAATAAATAAAATCTTTTTTTAAAAAAGCAAATTAAATAAAATTAGACTTAATTAAAGAAACTCTATAATAAGTGATGTTCTTTTATTATTATTAGAATAGTTTAAAATTGTATTACATTCATATTATTAAGGCAAGCCTTCTGTAGCAATGTGCATCTCAATACCACCTTTCTGAATTTTACTTTAAACATTTTAATGGAATTATTTAAGATATATTTATATACAAACAGGGAAATGTTTTTTCTCTTACCTAAAAAAAATCATAGTGCAATATACATTATTTCAAATTAGCAGTTCTTCCCCATGACATTCTACCTGAATGATCAGAAATTAGAAGGAAAAAGTAATGTAAAGGGCTTCTCCCTACTCCCAGAAGTGTAAAGAGATGCAGCTGTTCTAGCTTGAGGAAACGATTATAAATTATTAGTGTCAATCAAAGACGTTGATTTCCATCTCCTGATTAAATCTATACAAAAGATCTTCAAGCATACAGTTCAGCTGCCACCAAATGACAAATCAATCAAGAAAGACAATGCAAGTGAGTGATTAGGCTTCAGGCAAAAGATAATAGTATATGTGGGTGGCATTTTCCCTCTCATTCAAAACCCTGTTATTAATCAGAAAATGGGATTGGCCATTTATTGCATCTACTTTTATTTAAGCATTAAGAGATTTCAATATGAGCATCCTGTACCCTATAAACATTGAAACAACAAAGCTTTTAAGTATATTTGCTTAAGAAAAAAATATAGGTTTACTCAAAAACATTCAATAAATGTGGGTGGGCAGAAATTGTTTTGAAGCAAAAAGAAAAAAAGAAAAAAAGAAAAAGAACCCAAACTATAGATCACTCAATTAAGCATCAAAAATGTCAAGGTTTTTTCACATTTTCTAGATTGATTTATGCTCTTATCACGTTGGTTGTCATGTCCAATAAGGTTTGATTTCCATCACTAAAGTCAAAAGACTTCAGGCAGTAAGACAAATGAAATAAGAAAAATGCTGGTGACATTGAATTCACAGCTGAAAGAGAAACTATGGTTTGGAGCACTTAAGCATGTATTGTTTTACCTTTTATAGTAAATATTTTTAAGAAGTCCTTTCCCATCTGACATATTTAACATCATTTATGATTGAAATGCTTATATCTAAGGACAGCTAGCTTAGTGTTGAAGGTTTTATATCAATTACTTATATAATTGCAGAAACTCAATATTTAATAACTTTATTTTAAAATAGAATAAGTATTTTGATGTATAATTTTACAAATAATTTAAAATTGTCTTCATAAAAACATTGCTAGTATGTGAACATGCAAAATACTTGAAAAAGTAATCAAATTGTTAATTTCTATTTAAATTCATGACTACAAAGTACTATCACTTTTTAAAAAACTGGACACTGTGATTTTATGCATAAAATATATTGAGGGGCGCCTGGGTGGCTCAGTGGGTTAAAGCCTCTGCCTTAGGCTCAGGTCATGATCTCAGGGTCCTGGGATCAAGCCCTGCATTGGGCTCTCTGCTCAGCAGGGAGCCTGCTTCCCCCTCTCTGCCTGCCTCTCTACCTACCTGTGATCTCTCTCTGTCTGTCAAATAAATAAAATCTTTAAAAAAAATATATATTGAGAGATCTTAATCAATATTTATAAAATTACTTTTGGATACTTGCATAAAAATAGCAAGCAAATTAATACTATATAGCTGATGTTAACTATTTATGTACACTAATCCCTATTAATAATACTTCAAGATAAATTATTCTCATTTCATACATGAGATGTCTGAGGTACAATAATCTTCATAGTCACACAGCTACCTAGTGACTAGTGCTAATTTTTCAAATTACTCTTACATCTACTTTTAACATTTAAAGAGTTTAACGTGATTTCTCTAGAGATGTGAGCAAATAATACCTGGAAATACTTGAGGAAATGAAATTGTATTTTTCCTGAAATTTAGAAAATTCCAGTGGCATCCTCATAGTATGCTGCCCTCCCTTCCCCATATAAGCTGTTTTTCAATTGGTCTAAGATGATCAATGTCAGACCAAGTCATTGGGTTACCACTGACCTACATTAACTATTTTCACACTCCTTTTTTTTTATCCTATTCTATATATAAGAAGAAACACATTTTTAAATCCCACCTATTCACCATCCTCCAGTATTGTTATTTTGGTTCCCCTCTGAAACTCTTATTTTATTTTATTTACAAAAGAGAACTCACTAGAAGTAGTGATTAGTAGACAAATGTGTGTACTTCCAGGTTTAACGTGCCTAGAACACAAATATATCTTGACTGTGTGTGTGTGTGTGCATATGTGTTTTTACATATAAGTCATGAACAAGTGGCATGGGTTTTCCACAGAATGCTCTACTAATCCATATTCTATTTTATTTAAATTTTATTTAAATATTTTACTTGAAAGTCCAAACAATTTATTATTTCTTTTTATATAAAATGTTTGCACCCTTAACTCTACCAGGGACATATACTTCATGTGAAGATGGATCCTAAACTATAGATTTTTTAAATTCTACCATGTGTGACCTATCAGAGTAATGGATACAGAGCAAGGACAATATTGGCCTTTTTTTTTTTTTTTAAGAGAAGGAAGGAGTGGGCAGGATGGGGCAGAGAGAGAGGAAGAGAGGGAATCTTCAGCAGGCTCCACACCCTGCACGACCCAGATGGAGGGCTTGATTTCAATCCTGAGATTCTGACCTGAGCCAACATCAAGAGTCTGCTGCTAACAGACTGAGCCACCTAGGTGCCCCAATACTGGCTTATTCTTAAAGTACCAATTAGCCTTAAAAGCAAGCTTGTAAACAAAAGTGGATTTACCCTCTGTACCAATTTATTTTCATCAATAATTTTCCATGTTTTTAATTAAATAACTTTGGAAATCTAGTTCTATTGGATTTTCATATGCACCATTTATTATATAGAAAAATATTTCCATTCAACTTGTTTCAAAAAATAAAACAAACATTAAGAGGCATCACTTAGGATTTAAATTAGGCTATGTGATAGTTGAAGTGTTTTTGAAATCTCCCCTTCCTTTTTTTATAATTATATTCTTGAACTCACTGATGTCAGACTTGGCCACAAAATGTGATAAGGTATTTATTTACTGTAGTGATATGCCAATTCTAAGCAGAAGTTCTCAGATTCATTGTTCTCAGAGAAGTTCTCTGAGAGTTCTCTCTGAGAAGTTCTCAGATTCATTCATTAGCTTCAAGAAGTTCTCCTGTTTCTGAAATGATTGATATAGGCAATGCCCCAGATAGGAGATAATTCCTTTAGATTCAACCTCCAGTAATGAACTGTAGTGGAATCATCACTTATCCAAGAGAGACAAATTTTTTTTGTTAGACACCCCTGAGGCTTGGGGTTGTTATGATCATGTGACCTTGGCATAAAATGACTGGTCCAGCCAAAAAAGAAAATTTTTTATTCAAAAGTCCTTATTGTCCCTATACAAATTTTGTCATACAAATTTTGTATTGTCTTAATACCAAAATAGGATTTGGCTACATTCACCAATACAACAGTACGTATTTTGGTGCCTACTGTATGCAAAGATCAAGAGTAATAATTAAAGTTATACAAAATTATACATTATATATACATGTCTTATACAGACATGTCACAAAGCAATGTGTGATCCATTGTAGATTGTGTTCAGAAAAAAGAGCATTTGCATGGGTTGGAGAGTTGTTCAGTAAATATTCCTGAACAATGTGGAAAGTTAGCAGTACCTCAACTGATCCTAAATTTTAGGTAGGGAGTGAGGAATACATTGAGTGGCTTACAGAGAGAAGAAAGGTGCAGATGGAAGAAGGAGGTATGATTAAGTATAAACTTGGAGCTTCTTTGAGATGGTGGTTGGATGTAAGACAGGAAACTCAATATTTTGGATGTTTGTTTCCCCCAGTGTTCTACCACAGAGCACTATTCAACAGAATAAATATACTTCATAATTAGAGTTCTAAGCTCAAATGATTGCAGGAAATCTTAAAATAGGGAAATGGTGAATAGTTTTATCCGTGCCGAGTTTCTCAGAGAATTTAATACACTGAGATACATTGTGAATCTCCACCATGGAGACACAACTTTCAGTTTTTCCTAAAATTAAATGGTCACAAAACAACTTTTTATGCATCTTTATTAATTGAAATGAAACTATTTGGAATTCAATTTAGGAAATGCTTGCAGTAAAATGCTCAATACGATACTAATTGCTTAACTCTCTACAATATTGGCTTCCAAACTTTGGGGCATGAGAATTTTTTTAATAACAAAAAGTTTCATGGACTCCCATAAAATATTATTTGCACTAGCTATATGATTAAAAGTATTCACAGCTGAGTTGAAATTTCTGAGTTCAAAATCTTAATTTAACTGCTTTGAAGACTCTCTACTTATGTGACTCTGTACATGATATTAATGTCTTTTAAGTTCACCTTCTCAGCTACAAATGGAAGGTTGCAATTATTATACTCCTTCTTTTTGTGTTTGTATGTCAGTGTGTGCATGTGTGCTAGAAATAAATGATATTAATCTATGTAAAGTTGACTGGCACAAAATGAAATCTCAATAATATGAGTGCATTATGGAGAAACAGGTATAATCTATGAAACTTAAAAGTTGAATAGCATTTGAAATTAGTATTTAATTAACAGCAATACACATTTGGAAAATCAAAGTAGCTCTTGGTGCAAGATACTTATTTACTGTACCACCTAGTATGTGGTGTCTACTTGGATTTATAATCGCTGTGACACTCTGGAGAGTAAGCGTTCTAGGCATTGCAGAATGACTGAAGGTTTTTGAAGAGAGGAATGACAGTAAGAAAGGTGTATTTAAGGAGATAAATTTTGTGGAAAGACTGTAGAAGGGATTCAGGCAATGAGAGAGAGGTGGTAAGATCAGTGAAAAGACTGTACTATTCCCCGAGGGCTATGTGCATGTGAGCATTATTTCACTAAAAAGTCAATAAATGGCTTCAAGGCAGAATTTTATTATATGCTTTAAAAATGCTCAACTATTTTCAGCATAAATAGAATAAATCAAATCAGAGAAAGTTCCATAAGGAAACACAAATGGAGATAGAAGAGAAAGTTATGAGGTATACAATTCTTAACATACTGCTGAAGTCATTTTTCTTTGGCACCACTAGGGTCTTGCTGTCGCTGGAGGCTTGTGGTCCTGTGTGGCCCATAGCAGACCAATGACATAAACTCTGGTGTGGAGTGAGGGATAAGGAAAGGTGTACTAACCCTAAGACTCAGACTGAAAAGAGCTAGCATAGGTTCCTGACAAATTACTCAACCAAAATTGCAATCCAAGTCACTGGAATATTGCTTACATTCAAACCACTTACGAAATACAGGGTACATGCAATATACCTGCATTTAGTATTTTCTCAAAGCATTTTCTAAAGCAGATGATTTGGTACAATGCAACTTTCACTTGAGGATAAAGAGGAGTCTGTGATCAATCTGTATGCATTTTTACTGAAATATGGATTAGAATCAAAGAAGAGGTTGAAATTCAGGGTGATTCATAGTAAATGAGATTTAGATAAATAATGTCAAAAAATGTAGCACCGTCTCAGAGAAGAGACAACATTATGCTTATTGCCCTATTGCTAAATCCCTGGTTTATTAATTACCAGATAAAGCACTCTATTTTAATTGTATCTAATTAAGATAATTTAGACCCAAGGGTATCGTTGTTGAAAAAGAAGGAAAATAAGAATAAAAAATATTATCTAGGAAGGCAGTTCTCTTTGTATTTGCAGACATTTGTTAAAACTAATAATTTTAAAAAGTTTTAGAAAATGTTTGGAAGAATTCTTTTGAAAAATAAATACATATGCTCTCTCTATACTAATATAGTGCATTAAAATTTATTTAATAACAAGTTTTTAATTATTTCTATTATATTAAAATACCAGTCTTTGCTGACTTGCACCTCACTGTATTCCAAAATACAAGGCAAACTTAGAGACCCATTTTCTTTTTTCTATTTTTTTTTCAAAGATTTATTTATTTATTTGACAGAGAGATCACAAGTAGGCAGAGAGGCAGGCAGAGAGAGAGGGAGAAGCAGGCTCCCCGCTGAGCAGAGAGCCCAATGCAGGGCTCGATCCCAAGACCCTGAGATTATGACCCTAGCGGAAGGCAGAGGCTTAACCCACTGAGCCACCCAGGTGCCCTGAGACCCATTTTTGATAGGTTTTTTCACTATTCATACGTCAGTGGTGCTATCTCTCAAATTATTTATGAATCCATTCTTCTTCGTTGGCCCTTTCCATGTATTTGTCCATGTTATATTCCTATATATATATATATATATATATATATATATGTACATACATATGTATATACACATGCATATATACTTAAAATATTTATCATATAATATGATAATATATAATTAATGTATAGTATATTAATACTAATTATTAAATAATAATATATATCACATTTTGTTTGGTACTAAATAGGTTTGTAGTATAACATGTGGACTTGTAATTCCACCAATTCAGAGGTAGTTGTGGTAAGCACTATTCCTTAAATGAAGCTGTAGTTATGGAATATTCCATAACTGACATGCCATATATATGGTTTTAGCAAGGTAATAAAAAGATAATCTGTTCCTTATTACACTGCCAATAAACCTTGGTGTTTTAAAATTCTTCATTAAAAGAGCTTCTTTATTCCAATTAGAAATGTCGTTCCTAAAACCACCATTGCTGGGCTTAAAAAAAATAATTCCCTTTTTTATTACAAGAGAAAACCATGAGACGAATTGTTCCATTAAGAAATTTCAGTCTAACTAAGAAAATGAATAATATTTCAGAATTTTACTTTAAAGATATAGATGCATTTCTAGTAACAAAAACAGACTCCCCACATCCACATTTGACTTCATTCTCTCTGATGAATAAAAAAAATTGATTTTTGATTCTTTGATTTTAGTATTATAAAGCAGGAAGATCTCTCAAAATATCCTGTACAGTTTTTTTTTATCTCCATGCGATAAAGGAATGTGAAGAGTCCTGTAAACTTCATTAGAATGGTGCTATAATATTTTTTTCACTAATAAAAAATGGCAAGTGTTAAAAAAATAATAATTATCTGATTCCATTCTAACACACAAAAGAGGAAATCACCATAAACATCAAGTAAAGAATGGAAATGGTATAAGCAGGAGAGATCATAAAATGTTATTTTGATATATTCTTTTAATCATATTCATTCAAAAATGGTTATTCATCGCCTATTTTGTTCCAGACACTGAGCCAAGCATTTGGTGTTATCATTTTCAAGCCTCACAACAAACCGGTGAGGTCGTTAGTTTTCTAATTTCATAGATGAGGAAACTAAGACGCAGGCACGTCTCACTTGCCAATATAATGAACTGGTGTGTGGAGTCAAGATTCAATGGGAAGTCTATTGTCAGAGCTGATTAATTCTCCACCATAATTTTTTCTATTCCCAAGAAACACGGGTAGAGATAGTGAGGGGTTTATAAACATAAGACTTTGTCCTATTTTGTAGGAACTGACTATGTATTAAAGAAGTAAGAAAGGGTGCTCAAAATAGCAAACCCGGGCATCTGACACGAAGAACCCACAGTGTACGAAATATGTGCTCTGAATCTGAAGAGCAGAGAGAGCTGTTTGAAGTGATTGAAGGGAAATTTCATGAATAAAATAGTTTTTTCTTTGTATTTTCTTTCTGCCCATGACTATATACCAAAGGAAATTTTCCTCAGCTTTCAGGAGGCATTGCTTATAGATCTTGTTGTTAAGAGACAATTGACCAACTGCCTGATAAAATGAAGCACGTAATTGTAGCAACTGTAGGATCATTGTACATTTACTGTTTTTATTGAGGGATCTTCTCTCTGTGGCATCCTACACTCTACACCCATATCACCCCACAGAGAAACACACAACAATCCTCACAATATGTGCAGACTCTGGACCATTGCAGGGGAGCCTGAAAGATGAGGAAATGCCACTGTCAAGCATTTAAAAACACAGGGAATGGAAAGTAGGGTAATGGTACTTAAGAACTCCTATGCCTTTTAGAGCGCCTTTCAAAAAAATGCACAGCGATATTGTCAATTTCCTATAGATGCAGATGAGGAATTAGAGAAAGATGGGTCTGTGGGCTTCAGAAGGATGGTAGAGAGTATTAGTGGACAATATGTTACTAGTATTGTATAATATTCTACATGTGTATTGCTTGGTTTGAGTTCTGTGACCTCTGTAAAGACTGGACTCAACTGGGCTGTGTCGAATCAAGACTGGTTCTGTGGACAAGAGTTCAGAGCTTTCTTTAGAGAGGAAACAGTGTTTTTTCTAGCACTCCCCACACAGAACAATGGAGGGTTGCAGTGGCGATCATCAAGAGTTCCTGGGGAGAAGATGGTTTGGGATTAGAGTTAGAGTTCATGTTGCAAATTTCAAAGATTCCAATATGGAGTTCTTTCACTGGCAAATTTAGGAACCCTTCAGTAAGGAAGGTGGTGGTATCTTTTACTGCTAAAAATAACCCGTGCTTTCCAGAAGATCAGAGTTTTGCAAAATTAGTTTTTTTAAGACATGCTTTACCACAGTCAATCTCAACTCTTCATTAATGAAAGAGCCATCTCTGTGCAACATTTCCAGTGCTATAGTAAGCTAAAAGTATTTTCCTGAACAAGTTTAGTACCTTTGCACTAGTTTTTCTGCAAAAGATAATACTTAAAGGTATTTTTTAGAAGCCAAGCCATGATAACCTTGGACAGAGACCTTGTTTTGTAAATCAGATTTTAGATGGAATTATCTAAAATGAATATGGGCTCATTCAATGTCACTCCAGGGTCTGGTAAATATCAAAGGAAAGTTATGTGATCAACATGGGTCTCCTGAAACTTATTTGTATCAAATTAAGATACTTAGGGAACTAGTGCTCTATGGAATTCACTTCCAAGTTTTGTTAATGCAGATTTAGATGTGCTCTGGAGCAGCAGCTGGAGGTTTTACTTTTATAGATACCTAAACTAAACAGACTGACTTTGGAAGTAGCTATTGACTTTCTGTATCCTAGGCAGTTTCATATTGATCTTGAGGCAACTCAATTACCCACACCTGGAAGAGGCAATGAATTTGAATAGTGTTCATGGCTTTTTTTATACATCTTTTTCCCTCTTTGTGAAGGGCAATGACTTACGCTTTGCAAAATGAATCAGCAAGGAGATACTCTTGTTCTCTTCTTGAAGGTAACAGAAAAGAATCTTTAAGATAAAGCACTTGCTAGCCCCGTGGGGAGGTTATTTATGAATGCTTATTCTGTTCAACTTTCATAATCTAAGTGATTAAAGCATTTTCTTTTTTTTTAATTCTAGGCTAATTAAATGTTAAACCTCAAATAGTTGAGATTTTAAGAAGTAATGTCTCATTGTCCAAAATTAATAATAGAGAAAACATTATATACAGAGGAGAGGAGAAACATATTGCAGGATAACTGAATTACTTTTTATTGAGCAATGGCAAGGTGATTTCTTTTTTTTTTATATGGAATTGTAGCATTTCAGACGTTTAAGACATGAGAGAGTGAGCTTTCTAATAAGAAGTGAGGTGCAATCTTGGTGGTGACTCCATCAGATACTACCAGTGTGATGTCTGGTAAGTTATTCGACACTATGATTCAAGTAACTCTAGGGCTCTTGGAATAAATTCGGATAATTACCACACTGTCTCAAAAGGGTTGCTATGAAGAGTAAATTAAATAAGGCATACAAATGCCTTATACTGGTGCCTGGGACAAAAATGACCAAACATGTTGTTAACAAGTTCAACTCCATTATTTAACAGGTAAAGTAAGTCACAGTAACATTAAAATACTTGATTAAGGTAACAAATCTAATTAACAACGAAATGGATTAGAAGCACTGCTTCTAGCATTTTGAAATTTGTCATTTTAAATCGAAGGATGTTTAATTCTCATATTCATGTCTATCGCTACTTTTCAAGTTAAGCATTATGCATATTTATTGAGCCCCTCTTCTCTTCAAAGCATTGACCTAAACACTGGGGGAGATATATTCATAAATCAGCACTCTCATGGAGCTTATCATTTAATAGAAAAAAATAATATAAGATGAGGATTATAAAATAGGCACAACATTCTATAAGCAGAAAGATCACTTTTAGTTAAAGGCAATTGAAAAAGATTTCCTAGATGATTTGTTATTGAAAAGTATTTTTTAAAGGGATTTCTATTCTCCTTGACAAAAGCTTATTATAGTTAATTGAGCTCCTTGCACTTCCTCCTAAGAATATGCTACATTATAATGCTGTGTTTTCACTCACCCTACTCCTTACACCTTTTTGTTATTGCCCTAAATACTTTATTTCAGTATTAAGATATAACCACCCAGGAGTTTCAGTGTTTAAAAGCCACAATCACATCACTGTTGTGAAAACGTTAGAAACAATGAATAATAAAATTGCTTGGTGTCAGGAGATCGTCTAGCCTTTTGTTTGATCATACTGTTTTTTACACCACTGTCATTTAATCCACATAAAAGAAATAACCTTTCCTTTATCTCTGATTATCAGTCTTTATATCTGAATAGCTCCATATTTCATCTTAAAATAATTTTTAAATAAGGATTTTCATAGTACCTGATTAACTTTTTAATTGTTCTCTCTACCTTCGCTCAGCTTTAAGCATCTGTCCATATCAGCCCATCCTCCAGGCTGGTAGGGACACATCTGAGCTCTCTCAGCTCTCTGGACCCCGGTACTTGCCACAATAAATGGTCATCATAAGTATTCCCATTTTCTCCCTGCTAGAAAATGAGTTCCTGGAAGGCTAAATCTAAGTCCTTTACCTCTGACATTCAATAAATGTTTTCTGAATGGATCAATCAAATGGAGCTCTTTTACAAGGAGGAGAATTTACCTTGTATAGCTGGAGTACAAAAGAGGTTAAAAAAAATCAAGAGTAGTCAAGGGAACGATTTATACATTATCTTGAGAAAGAACATAGAAAAATACATATAAGAATGACTATCCTGAGGTAGGAGAAAAAGACCCAAAAAATGAAGGAATCTAAGGTACTAGTAAGAAAGGCATTAAAATGGTGTGCTTGCTTTAATTTTCTCATTTAATTATAATATACCTGTTTGCTCAATATACTTACATGAATGATATTGCTTAAAAATGTTTCATAAATATGAAAGCAGAAGATGAGTAATAATTATGAAAGGAAAAGTTTAAAAAATAAAACTCACTTTAAAAGGAAATTTCTAAAGATTTGACTAAAAGCTAGGATGCCCTCTGGTGTGCATAGATTTTAAAAACAGTCTGATACCTATTTTTCATATGTGTTCTCTAAGCACTAATCGCTAAAAAGAATTCCATTAGTAAATGCAACAATTCACAATGTATTTAACTTCAAAAGACCCAAAATACTAACATAAAGATATTTAATGAAATTTTAAAATGTAAATGCAAATCAGCCTAATCTTTTTTGTTTGTGCGAGGATAGTGATTTCTGACTAAAATGCCAAAGCCTTAAGTTCTCTATGTGCTTGTCTACAACTCATCACAGGATTATGAATAAACATGACTGGAAGAGTATGCAGATTTCCTAATAGAAAAGCCATGAATGTTTTAACACCCAAGGGTTCAAATTATAATAAAGGGATAGCACCTGTCACTGAAGGCAAACTACAAGATCACCTTTGCAGTCCCTGGAGCAATTAAATCACTGACAATTTAGCCTTTCTCTGGCAAGAGTCTCCAAAGACTTCCAAAAAAAAAAAAAATTATCTATCTATCTATCTATCTATCTATCTATCTATCTATCTATCTATCTATCTATCTCAGAGGGCCATATGTAGTACAGTTGCCTTACATTTCACTTGTTCATTCTTAAGCACTTTTTTCCAAATACCTTATTAATATTTTTTCAAAGAAGCTTAGGGTGATTTCCTGTATTTTATTAAATTATGAGAGGAGAGATTACATGTTCACTTCTAATCATGACAGTTGATCACTAATATGATATGACCTTTCCATTTCAATAAAATATCCCTCTATGTAGTACGTACGCAGATGTGATTTCTGCATTATTGCTCTTGTAAAAATATTTCAATTCATTTACCTAGTGGCATACCTATAAAGGAAAAATATAGAGAAAGATTACACTTAATGCTCTGGAGGAACTAGGTAGCATTTTTACTACTCATTTTGATCCATCTGAGAAAATACAGGAGCTGTTCCTGCTTACAGGAGGATTCTGAGGGCTTGTTTCTGTGGAAGACTTTCAACATCGATATACCCACCATTCCAACCACAGCTTCCTGCTCTCGGGAGACGTAGTCCAGGAGGAGATTCCTGGGATGGAGGCTGGCCCATCCACGGCTGAGCGGCATGAAAGCGAATAATGCAGGAAGCAAAAGTGCAGGGAATAGGAATCCAGAAGTGAGTAGAACCCTAAGGCAGAATAGAAAAGCACTAGGCAAAGACACAAGTAGCTTCAACATCTCAAGAAGGAGCATTGCGGGAAAGAAGGGAAGTACCCTCTTCTGAGGAAAATCTCTATAGTCGCAGTAGGGCAGCTGAGCTTCTGGGAGATTACACACACCACTGTTCCATTTACAACAACCCCTACTCTATGTGCCGGCTGACTGGAAGTGCCAAGAGTTCTTTTTTTCTTACTGTCCTCAATAAACTCACATTAACTGAAATTACCTTAGCAACTCTCCATTCTTTATGGTCTAAAATGCTTGGTTAGAATACTTCACTGTACTCTAGTGACTTCACTGTTTGTGCATCATATATTTAATAGTATCATCTTCAAAGACAGTCCATTACAATGGAGAAAGAAGAGAGACAGTTTAAAATATCAGGAAATTAGTTCTGTGAGAGCAAATAATTAATGACTATTTCACAACATCTGGTACTGAGAAGATAAAGTTTTAAATCCTACAGTGCTGCTAAATTTCCTGAATAAATGATGGAAGTAAAGAATGGCAATCAGGAATGAATCCATATATCCAATGAACAGTTTTAAAGCTCTTCTTATAACCAGACTCTTTGTTGGGTGCCTGGCTGGCTCAGTCAGTTAAGTGGCTAGTCATGATCTTAGGGTCATGATCTCAGGGTCCTGGAATCAAGTTCCCCTTTGGGCTCTCCACTCACTCAGCAGTGAGTCTGCCTCTCTCTCTTTCTGTGATCTCTGTTGCTTTCTCTCTCAAATAAATAAATAAAATCTTAAAAAAAATAACCAGACTCTTTGTATTGGCTACTGGAAATTGAAATATTAGAAGATAATGTCCTACATTATGAAAATTCACATATTAGGAGAGTAAGACATGTAAAGAAGTATATAAAATGTAAAAATTAGTAGTGAAAGTAGCAAAGTTATAACAGAACAGATCTTGAGGTCAAATTTGAATAAATAAAGCTCTATGTGAAAAAGTATAAGATGGATACCGAAGAATATGCCTTTCAAATAACCTGAACAATTTTCATTTTTTAAAATAGAAGCTACAGCTTTTTTAATACTAAGTTGAGGAGCTGGTAACTGTAAATAATTGCCCTTTTAAACACTTTCATTTAAGAGAAAAATAAAGCCTTGATTTTAAAAAAGAAAAACGTGTGTGTGTGTGTGTGTGTGTGTGTGTGTGTGTGTGCATGTGCTTAGATGGTGTACACAATGATAAAACACATTCACATTCGATTGCTGTTAGTGGGAAGTTACAGATTTTGTTATTTAGAAATGACAGTTTATTATTTTTTTAAAGATTTTATTTATTTATTCGACAGAGAGACATCACAAGTAGGCAGAGAGAGGGGGGGAAGTGGGCTCCCCGCTGAGCAGAGAGCCCAATGCGAGGCTCGATCCCAGGACCCTGAGATCATGACCTGAGCCAAAGGCAGAGGCTTTAACCCACGAAGCCACCCAGGTGCCTCTAGAAATGAGTTTAGCCAAAAACACTTAGCCATTATCATTGTAAAATTTAACAAAGACATGCCTTGTGGTGTATATTACCTACTGTCTAGTCCAAATGAAGAGTGTAGTTATATATGCCAACTATATCATTAAAAAATGCTATTTGGAGTATAATTCCCAAAGTTTATGGGCCATTATAAATAAGATTTCTGCTAAAATTCCTTATTTCTGTGCTTTACTTCAAATGTACTGAATGACTATTTTCCAAGAAGGGATTGTGATTCTGTATTTGTAATAATTTCCCCCAGTAAGTCTTAGCCTCAGATAAATTTGGGAAATATTTTTCTAAGGGATAAAAATGCATAATGATTACTTTTATTATGGCTTCTTTGATTGCCATAATTCATGGTGTTTTCCCTCTAGAAGCAGGAGACAGAAAATCAAATAAACACTACTAGGATATATAGAGCACTATTTCCTTGATTCACCAGATAGCAGTAGTGCAATGACAGGCTTATCATCTAAAGTCCATTGAAGTCTAGGAAGTCCCTAAATGGGTACGATTAGGGGTATGTTAGCCTCTAAAACCAAATGCAAAATTTTATGTACATATGCATGTTCAGAATTTTTTGAGCTGAATGTCCATTGTTCTTATCAGGTTGATCAGAGGGGTGGTCACTGGTCCTTAAAAGTTTAAGAATTATCTTATGCAGATATGTCTGACAAATTCAAAAATGGTTTCAGATCTCAATCAGAAGGATGTATGAGTTTCCTAGGATGTATGAGTTTCCTATTGCTGCTATAACAAATTACCATAAACTTGGTAGCTTAAAAACCACACAAATATATCCTCTTATAGTTCTAACAGCCAGACATCTGAGATCTGTTAAACTGAGCAAAAGTCATGGTGTTAGCTAGGCTAGGTCCTTTTCGAAGCTCCAGATGATATCTATTTCTTTGCTTTGTCCAGCTTCTAGAGACTTACTTCTCTTTCTAAGCTTCTAGCTCTTTCCTCCATCTTCAAAATATGTTACTTAAATCCTTTGTTTTTGTCATCCTACTTCTTATGATCCACCCTAATTTTCTGCTTCTGTCTTATAGGGACACTTGTAATTACAGTAAGGGCCTACCTGAATAATCCAGGATAATTTCTCCCATCTCAAGATCCCTAACCAAATTACATCTTCAATGTATTTTTTGCCATATAAGTAACATGAACAAATTCTGGGAATTGGGATGTGGATATTTTGGGGCGATATGATTGACCTTAGGGAAGTATTTAAGGAAGTATTTAAGGAAGTATTGTTAGTGGGGTGCCTGGGTGGCTCAGTGGGTTAAGCCTCTGCCTTTGGCTCAGGTCATGATCTCAGGGTCCTGGGATGGAGCCCCACATTGAGCTCTCTGCTCAGCAGGGAGCCTACTTCCCCCTTTCCCTCTGCCTGCCTCTCTGCCTACTTGTGATCTCTTTCTCTCTGTCAAATATTAAGTAAAATCTTAAAAAAAAAGTTGTTAGATTATGTGTAATCCCTGAAATCATAAATTCTAAGTGGCCATTTCCTTCTTTAGATATAAAGTCATCCAGTTCCTTTCACACAGATCTTACATAGCATGATATAGCTTACATCAGAGATTTGCAAAATTTTCTGTAACATAACTATTTTAGGCTTTGTGTTGTAACCACTCAACTCTGTCACTGGACTGGGAAAGCAGCCACAGGCAATATGTTAATAAGTTGAAAGAGATGTGTTTGAATAAAATTTTATTTAAAAGAAAAAACAAGCAGTGGAGAGAATTTGGCCCATAGTCTAAAGGTAGATGACCCCTGGGTAAGACAGCACAAACATATTAAGTATTTATTCAACACCTGTTTTATATGAGGTTGTTTGTTAGTAAGAGTGTAATGTGTTGTATACCCTGGTATTTGGACACAAACGGTTTCACATATCATTTCTCTCACTTGTAAGTATTATAAAATTAGAGAAATTAGTCTCTCTAAACAACCATATTTGTACAATAGTCACATTTACTTAATTGAGTTATTTTTAAGTTATGATATCATATGTAAAGCACAGAGGTCTGAGCTTAGTACATACTAGGCACTCAATAAATACTATTTTATATCAAGTCCACAAATAGTTTCTGGGGTATCATCATTATTTCACTTGACTATAGAGACATAACTACAGACTTAATCAATAGAAAATAGAGTACATGTGTATTATTTTAAACATGGGTAGGTATTACAAATAAGTCACAGTTAATATTTAGCTGTATATTTGAGAACTTAAATTTGAGTTTAAAACATTACTTAATAATTACTAAAAATAAAATTTAAAATAGACTTTAGAAACAATTTATACATCTAATTTAAGAATAATTCAAATTTAAATAGCATGTACTCTTGACTTAATTAAAAAGCCAAAATGTACCATTGTGTGCTTTCACTGCTCAAGAACTACTAATGACATTTTGACAGATGGACTTGGCAATCAATTAAAAGTCAAATTAGCTTTCTTCTTATTATGAAACCTTTCAGATACTTTCAAAGAGGATTTTATTTGGATTAGACAGTGCTGATTGGTGATTTGATATTTTAATATGTACTCTTTTCTAATTCAAATGTCACAGTCCACTTACTCAAATTATGGTATTATTACTATGAAAGTCCATTTCACACAGCACCAAATGAAGTGAAATATTGACAGAGCCCAATTGTTTCCAAGTTTATAATATGTATAAACTCACAGAGAAAATACTCACTTTCATAATGATGACATATGAAATTATTTTGACCAAACTATCTAAAACATCATGACTTATGAGAGGAGAGTAAACAACTTCTCCAATTTGTCATGTACTGGAGGGCTATTAAAAAATCGTTACTATTTTGATACTTAATAATCATAAAGCCAAATCAAACTGTTTTAAATTCACTTATTGCAAACATTTTTCTTAATAGAAAATTTCATATCATGTAAAATCTGGTTTGAAATAGAAATGATGTGGCATTTCTGGTTGTTTTATTTCAAATGCCAGATTAGAGAGCTACATTTCCTCTTTTGCTTTCTAGTGTTTTATATCATTCTGATAAAGAATTCTTCATTTTAAAACATTATAAAATATTTGCTGTAACTTAAACCCGATTCAGAAAAAATATGAATACATTTAAATGTCTTAAAAGAAAGAATCTGCCTTAGATATTAACTCTAAAATATCACTCTGATAATATTTATTTTCTAATAATGGAAAACTGATAGTTTTAAAGAAAGTTTTATTTAATATTTGTGTGACTATCAATAGTTCTAATTTTATTAGTGATCATTAGTTCTAAGCATGTAAAAGTTACTGAAGTACAAGCGATTATTTTGATACTGTTTTTTAAGATTTTATTTGTTTATTTGACAGAGAGAGAGAGAGATGACAAGTAGGCAGAGAGGCAAGCATAGAGAGAGGGGGAAGCAGGCTCCCTGCTGAGCAGAGAGCCCCACATGGGAGCCCCACACTGAGCCACCCAGGTGCCCCTTATTTTGATACTTTTTTAGATGCTGTAGATACCAAAGCATTAAGTAAGTCATGATCCTTTCCCTTAATTCAAAGAGGTTATAATATAGTAGCAGAAAACATGTAAATTGTACTATTGTTTTTCATTCATTGTTCATCTGTGAATGAATCATCGTTAATCATTGACTGAATTTTTGTGTTCATTGTTCCACTATCCTCTGCTAGAAATACAAAAATGAGAAAATAACATCTGCCCATGGAAAAGTTTTATTCTTTAAAAAAAATACTTTACATATTTATTTGTCAGAGAGAGAGAGAGAGAGCACAAGCAGGGGAAGCAGCAGGCAGAGGAAGAGGGAGAAGCAGACTTCCCATGGAGAAGAGAGCTGGATGCAGGACTCAATCCTAGGACCCTGGGATGAAGACCAGAGCTGAAGGCAGTTGCTCAACTGACTGAGCCACCCAGGTGTCCCAGAAAATTTACATTCTAAGTAAGGCTCAATTACTGGTACTTAAAAGGTGAATTAGAGTTTTACAAAAATAATTGTTTTTGGCATAGTTACATAGCTTTTTATATATAAGAAGTATGAACCTATTATGAGTATAATGATGAGAAATATTAGAAAAGATACGGAGGTGCTTGGGTGGCTCAGTGGGTTAAAGCCTCTGCCTTCGGCTCAGGTCATGTTCTCAGGGTCCTTGGGATCAAGCCCCACATCGGGCTCTCTGCTCAGCGGGGAGCCTGCTTCCCTCTCTCTCTGCCTGCCTCTCTGCCTACTTGTGATCTCTCTCTCTCTCTCTCTCTCTGTCAAATAAATAAAAAAAAATCTTTAAAAAAAAAAGATACAGTTATTTGAGAGGAGAGATAAAATATGGAAGATACATATGTATAAATATATGCATGACATATATAAACATGAAAGTCTTATGCCCCTGGGAAATTTTTGGTACATGTCATGGATGATAGGGCATTTGAATTGGGGCTTAGAGAATAGACAGTATTCTTATATACCAAAGTGAAAGGGAGAGATCTTCCAAAAAGAGAAGATGGGTCAAGCAAAGCAATAAAGTTGAGGGAGGAAAAAAGGTCGAATTTGGGGAAAGTTAAATGGTTAAGTTTTATCTGAGTAGAGTCCCAGGGTATATGGTGTGGAGTCAGGATGCACTTGATTAAAGGCAGCTCCTGAAACAAATTTGCCTTTCACTCCATATAGAAGAACAATTCTTTGAACAGAGAGATGACACAGAAAGACTATTTTGACAGCAGTTAGTAGGATGGGTTACAGGTTAAGAGAAACTAGGGTCTGAGAAACAATTTTAAAATAAGATACATAATGGATTAAGTGAGTGATGAAAAAAGGATGGAGAAGCACTATAGATGGAAGAGAAGAGTTTTGGTAGGATCCCCCAACCCCCAGTACAGTATTGCATAATGGTTCAAACCATCTTGGAGACAGAAAGGTCAACATTCAGGGCCTTGCTTTTCATTTATTCCCCAAGAGGTCTTTAAATTTCATTTTCTCTTCTGAGACACAGAACTAATAATAGGACCTACCTCATAGACTTGGGAGAATAAAATGAGATGTGTGTGGAAAGTGCCTAGTACAATGTCTTTTAGAGGAGGGTTGTGAAGATAGTCGTAGCGTGTCTCATGGCTGATTAAATGAATGGGAGAGGCAAGAGATAAACGGAATGTGATTGAGGTTTCCATTCTGATTGAGCCATTAACAGAAACACGAAAAGACAAAAGGAAAGGGGGAGATAAAGCATTGAGCTAAACATGGGACTACAAACCTACACCTATTCTTCAAATATCTTGCATTGTTAATTCTTACTATACATTGACGGTCTTCTTTCAGACTGCTAATTTTTCCCAATTTACTGAGTTATTCTATTCTAAGACACAAGTGTTTTTATTAAAAGCTTCTGATATTAAAATCTTCTGATATTTCGTCCCACTTCCACTACCATAAAGAGCTTGCTTGCTTCTGTCCCCACAGGTTTACTTGTCATTCATTGCCTTCTGCTATATTGATTAAATGACTTTTTGTGAATTTGTATTCAATCTAACACCTCCCTTTCTAAAAGGTAGGACCTAGGAAAAAGATGCAGTTTCTGGGGCCAAATAGATTGTGGCACAGCTGATCTTTGTTGAAAATCTATACTGATTGCAATAACTGGATTGATCATGCAGCCATCTGCATCGATTGGTAAGAATGCTGACAATTTGAATAAACTGTCATTTTGCAGTGAAAAACCACCGCCAAAATCTCTATGATTAGAATTGACTCTCTTTTAAATAGAGGGCAAAAGGAAAACAAAAACCAAATCAGGGAACGAAAAAGATATCTGTGAACAAGAAAAATAATACCACTCCTTTACCAACATCACCATGACCACTAAACACACTTTTATTGCTAAACCCCTGGTACTGCTCAAGGAATTTGAATATGTTTAAAATGATAGCTTTCAAAATCTGTGGGTAGATAATAACAATGAAAAGTATTTAGAAACATAGTGCTGTACAGATAACATATAGTGAAATATATACAGATAAGTCTTGTCTGTATATATTGAAATATGTATATATGTATACAATATAAATATTATATGTGAAACCCCCATAAAAAATTCTTGAGGAAAATACTGCAGTTGCACCTATGTCTTTTTGGCTTCTAATATTAAGCTCATGTTTTACCTAAAATTATGTATAAGTGTATGTCTCGATTCTAGTGTGCAGAAAATATTTTTCTTATAATATTCTAAACTTCAAAACTAACTTTTCAGAAAACTGGCGGTCCTATTTTGGTTTCCTTTATTGTTTATTTGTGAGAAATAATAGCGCATCTGGGGAAGAGTTTTTGAGTTCATTTAGTTTAATACAAAAAACTGTTTTGTGAGAAGTGGGACTAGAGTGGCATTATTAATTTTTATTCAGGATGTGTGAACTCTGTGTTCATTATTTAGAGAAAAATACCTACCTCTGAGAACAGCAATATGAAAACATATATAGTTATGCCTTAAGTGTTGCCGCCAACATCTTTAAAATAACCAGATATTTCATTCAACAATGCAAATTATTCCTTTGATTTTAATCCATTTCTGTCTCTATTTGAAGAATCCAAATGCTAAATCTTTCTTTTCCTTACTTCTAAAACAATACTTTCATAAATGTTTTGGCTGGCTTATCAGCAACTCTTTTTGCACATAGACAGAACAAATTAACTAAATAATTAAATATCCTGGATGTTCCAGGTGTTTGTGACAAAAGGTCTCTGTTTGAAAACTGTCCAAACCTACTTAATCATCAATATTTTAATTTTAAGCAAACAAAAACCATAAATAGTATTACTATATAAGTGCTATAATAAATAAATGCTACAATCGTAACTGAGAACTAGAAGACACACATTACTGATAACTTATAGATTTTATTAAATATTAATTTGAAAAAAGGGCACCTGGGTGTCTCAGGCAGTTAAGCATCCAACTTTTGGTTTTGGCTCAGGTCATGATCTCATAGGTCCTGAGTTCTACTGAGCTGGGTGCCATGGTTCTACTGCCAGCTCAGTGGGGAGTCTGCTTGAAAAATTCTCACTCTCCTTCTCCCTTTGCGCCCCCTACTCGCTTGCACTCTTTCTCTCAAATACATAAATCAACGTTTTAGAAAAATATGAATTTGAAAAATTAAAATCAGACTATAAATATTAATGAAAATGCATACAAGAGAATTTGGTATACTATATTTACTAAATATTAACTATTGACTTCTACTTAAATTTCTGTATATTTTCTTTCTCTATTTTTCTCATGAAAATAAATTCAATTTCAAAATTAAAAATTATATCTTAAAGAAATTTTCTATTAAAATTAATCTTGGTTATTTTGTAGAGACTAATTAATACGGTTATTTTGTATTACTTTAATCCCTTAAAAATTATCACATTCTAGGTGAAATATAGCACTTAGAACTCTTAATTAACATAATAATTTTAAATCTTAAATTTTAAACTTTAAGGAAAAATATTTCCCAATGTTAATATTTTCAGTTACAGATAATGTATGATTATCGTTAAAGGTGAATTTATTTCCTTTATTTAAAAATCAGCATGAAATATAGAATTGAATTTTAGAAGACTGCTTGGTCATTGTTGCTAAGACTGGCAAAGAATGAAGATCACAATTTATATATTCATATATTCTTTCACGTGATCTGTTGTAAACAATAAATACTCTTATTTGTCTTCTCTGATGAATATATATTAGTCTGAAGTCTAATGAAGAGACAAAACATCGTTTTCATTAAATATTCATTAAAATAATATTTCCATGCTCACCATTGAAGGCACACAGTTTTAATACAAAAAGATAACAGGACAAATTCCAGAACCCTAAGTGACTGAAATGATTCGCATAATAGAAGCCTTATGGTTATCAGATCAGTAATATTCACTCCTATTCTCTATCAGATAAATACAAATAAAATATGATGTACACCATACGATTTCGCTCATGTGGAATTTAAGAAAAAAAAAAAACAAAGAAAAAGAGAAATTTAAAAAAAAGATTGTTACTATAGAGAACAAATTGATCTTACCGGAAGGGAGGTGGTTGGGGGATGGGTGAAATAGGTGATGTGGATTAAGAAATGTACTTGTCATGATGAGAACCAGGTAATGTGTGGAAGTGTTGAATCACTATTTCGTACATCAGAAACTAATATAACACTGTATGTTAGCTATACTGGAATTAAAATTTTAGAAAAATGCTGATGTACATAAATGAAGTCCCAATTTCCTGGGTTGGAACACTTGAAAAAAAAATGCATATATATAATGTAAATTGAAGATAGCTATTTAAAATTAAAGGCACAAATCTTTAATTCTATATTAAATTCAAAATCTTGATTTTACTGATTTGCTGAAAAGTCATTATTTGCAGGAAAGGCTCTATTCTTTTCTTTTAAATATATTTTAAGAAAAATCCAGTAAGGTGCAGCTGGGTGGCTCCCCGCATTGGGCTCTCTGCTCACCAGGGAACGTGCTTGCCCCCACTCTCTCTCTGCCTGCCTCTCTGCCTACTTGTGATCTCTCTGTCAAATAAATAAATAAAATCTTTGAAAAAAAAGAGAAGTCTAGTATTATCAAACCATGAAAAACAGTTTACAGTTGTAAAATTCTCTCCTCCTTCCCCTCTCTCAGTCTGTCTGTCAGTCTTTCACACACACACACACACACACACTCATGTGGACATACACAGTTTTAGCTATGTACAATAATCAAAATTAAAGCAAGTCATTTTTATCCACTTGTGCTACATAATTTCAAAGACTATTATCAATAATTACACGCAAATTATATTAATTGTATTAAACATAAGTAGTTCTAGATCTGTAGAAATACATATAGAGTGATTGATAAATTATAGATGATAGAAAAATGATCGCTAGATAGCTAGGCAGATGATAACGAGCTAGCTAGCTAGCTAGATGATAGACAGGAAGACAGATTTTGTACATGCATTTTCTTGTACATGTATTTTCTTTAAAAACTGTTCACTTTAATTTATGAGTTTAATTTTCTTTCATAATTGCTTCCACTTCAAATATTTCTCAGTTCAGTTTCTGCTTTGGGGAAAAAAACACATTTCCTTTCTTTTTTCTTTTCTAAATAAACTGACAATGTACACAGGGAATTTGTTCAGTTTTTCTTCATAGCAGGAAATGGGTGCCCTCTGCTGTCGATTCGAAGATTATTTTAGACTGTATTTTCCTGCTATCTCTGATAATAGGGAAAACTAAAAATTCATTCTTGTACCATGGAATGGCATGATATATAATATGGATATGTAATCTATACAGTGTAGTATTTAATTATGTAATTTATTATGTAACTCATCAAGTCTATAAATATTTATTTCCAAAATCAAGACTTGGTATTAAAAAACGTGAGAGGGACAGGCTGAAGAGGTAGAGGGAGAGACAGTTGATTGTGTGTTGATATGTAGATGACAGCAGGCAAAGAAGACACAGGCACAACATTTTAAACGAAAAAGCAAAGAATTATTTTAAATGAATATTGAATTAATTTTTGAAAGAATTCTTAATTTTCCACTATGATCAGCATCTTAAATATTACATAGAACACAGAGTATTTTTCGTTGAATAATTTATTAAATAAAACAAAAGGACATTATCTGATTTTTTTCTATTTTTCCTAATTTTTTCCCAATTTTTTCCCAACCATACAAAAGTGCTTTTAATAAAGCAATGTGAATGTTATATAAGCAGTTGTAAACATAATGAAAGCTTTTTTCTCATCATCTAATTTTCAGATTTCACAATTTATGCTCAGATATTCTATTACCTTCAAATTATATTATAGAAAAGGAAATAAGTCAATAAATGCTCACACTTACAGAAAAATATCAGAAAAATATTTAGATACACACAAAACAATTTTCTCCTTGTAATTACACTTTTTTTAGATACTTATGTATTCATTTAAAAACTATTTATTACATATCTATAGCCTAATTACTCTGTTAAACCTAAGCATAAAACCATGAGTTAAGTAATTATCTTGGCTTCAGTGAGCAGTTATTACTATCATATAGTTTACCTATACTACTTAAAATATCACCAGCCATTAGATGTAAAGACATTAGGATTTTTTTCAGGTTTATTCCAAGAGTTTTATTTTTTCTCCTCCAAATTACCTGCACTGTATCTAAAGACATATGGATGCATACATATGTGTATATATGTGTATATAGAGACAGAGAAATTATGTTTGAATATAACTCTCTACCAAGAATCCAGAAATTCAAAACAACAAAAGATAACATATTTATTACCATAATACTAATCCACAAGTTTAAATAATATGAATCTCTTTCAATGTTGTATTTATGTACAAGTTAGGAAGAAATATTCTCCTCCTCTACTGATCTAAAATGATTTGCCGTATATTCTGATAATTACATCTAACATGTACCTTTAACAACTTACTCATTTTTGAGATATTTTCAATGACATATTTCTCTAAACCAAGAAGAAACTGTTTCCAACATGCTTGTACTCATCTTTCTTCTTTTTTGTGTGTTCTTAGAAGGATGCGTTCAAGTCACTGCCCATTTATTTTGATGTATTTATGTCTTGAGATACATTAGCCCCAAAACCCTGGTTTGATGCAGCGAACAACAATTCATATAAGAATTATGGACTATGAATTAAAATATTTCAAATAAGAATCACTTAAAAAGGATATTCGAGTAGCAGTGGAAAGAATTTAGTTTTTTCTAATAAGATAGTAGTGAGTATTCCAGCTGCAGAGATAATGGTAAACTACAGGCAAAAACACGTATGCCTCAGAAATTCCAAATAGTGACAATCCAAAGATGAGCTCATCATGTTTTAGAAATATTTTTTAAGAAAAAAAGCATATTGGAATGATGTCCCATTATACCTGTAGAACTAAAATTGTGCCCTTGATACAGATTTTATAACTCCTCAAAGGGTTCCCTGAGAAAGATAATTTTGTTTGTGTGTATGTGTTTAACAGAGCAATATTCTTTATTTAACTTCTTAATATTATTTGATGTGATCACACTAATATAGTTTATGGTGTAAATAATAATTTAGCTTCTTTTCTCTAAGTTGCTTTCAAAATTTGTCATCAACTTTTTATTGGTACTAATATAAACTTTGTTCCTTGTACATTAATCAAAAAGAACAGAAAAAATATATTTTTTGCATTTCTTTTTTTTTTAAAGATTTTATTTATTTATTTGACAGAGAGGGAGAGATCACAAGTAGGCAGAGAGGCAGGCAGAGAGAGAGAGGGCGAAGCAGGCTCCCTGCTGAGCAGAGAGCCCAATGTGGGGCTCGATCCCAGGACCCTGAGATCATGACCTGAGCCGAAGGCAGAGGCTTTAACCCACTGAGCCACCCAGGTGCCCCTTTTTTTGCATTTCTAACAAATAATTTTATTATTACAAATAAGTATCCTTTAAGGAAATAGTGTCTTAATGTAACACCTCGTGCCTGTAGTAATTACTTTACGTGACGGTAAGAGCTAGAAGTACAGTACTATTCCAACTGCCATGATCTCATATATTTTCTTTAAAAAGTCAATATATAATGACTTAAACAATATTAGGCTTCATAGAAGAAAGAGTAAGAAATTTTGCTTAATATACCCATTTCACAATCTCTTGTGTCACTATTTCCAAATATATTTAGCATTTAAGCAACTTCTATAGTTTTCACTTAAATTCCTTTTGATTTTTTGGACCCATCTTCTGATTCCTAGCAGTACTGGGGGGCTGATGGTCAAGATGGCTACCCAAGAATCCCAAGCAGTAAAAACAGAGCACAGTGTAATCTAAGGAAGAGAGTGAGGCAGAGTCCTTGGGAGGCAGAGGAGGTTATTTAAAGGCAAAATGAAAACAAAAGACTTTTTGAGTGACTGTTAAGGCCAGCTGTTTCAGTGTGCCTTTGGCAGTACTCTGGCCTGATCTCCTTACTTACTGCCTCTGCCCTCTTCTACATTCTCAATGTCCCGAAGTAGCTGTCCTTAGAGAGCTAACTGTAGAACTCAGTTGTGGGGGGGAGAAATTTCACATACAAACTTGACACCGTTGGTACTACAGTGAGATTGTTAACAGCCTGGGTCAAGAGTCAGACTGCCTGCTTCAGAATCCTAGCTCTAATGTTTACTAGTTGTGACTGTGAACATTAAAACAACAATAACAACAACAAAACCTTTCTGAGCCTCAGTTTCCATTTTTGTAAACTTGGGAATTGCTGTGTCATTCAATGATATCTTATGTAAACCTTCAGACACAGAATAAGCACTCAATAAATGTTAGCCATTATTAATTGGTGTTTCTCTTACTAGACTTTTAAGTTACTGAAAAGTACAAGAATGATTAAATTAACTGAGGAGATTTATTTAAATTGCAAATATGTGGTAGAACATAAGGAATTTCTGAAACATTAGATGTGAGAAATTAGAAAGTAGAGGGGACAATAATGTTTTCCAAATATGTTGACTGTTTTGCTGTTAATAACATTAAAAGAAAAGTTGAAGGAGGCCTTTGCATTGGGATAGAAATAAACATGTTTGGTATGGACTATTTTGGGCATGACAGCGTCATGAGACCTTAGATAGTCACCTGCAATAAATATTGGGAATACCTGACTAGAATTTCTGCAAATGTTATGTTAATTTGACAGTAAGAGAACTCTCCGTGGTTAATGAGTTGTTTTCTTTGGCTACACTGACAATATATTTCTACTTGAATTTCTTCCGTATATCTCCAACTTTTTTTTTTTATGAATTATGAGTTGTCATGCTTAAGAAAAAAATCCTACCTAAGTCCCTTGAACTTGATCAGAGCCTATTTTATAGGTAACTCCAGTATCCTCTAGGCTCTAACAGTTCAAACTGTTCTTTCTGATACCAGGTGACTGTAGGAACATAAGCTCTGATACCAGGTAACTGTAGGAACATAAGCTCTCCATGCCTCCAATTCAAATGCTTTCCAAGTTTCTGTCTGGGAGTCCCTTGGGTTGTTTCATCTGTCACTGGGAAGAAGTAGACTAAAGAACCTCCACCCAGGTTGACTGCTCAAGTCTCCCACCAGTGTTTCTTCTGACCAGGCCAACTGTAAAATGATTACTTTGTCAGGAAATGGAACCTCTAAACTCTCAGAATAGGAAAACTGTTCTAAGACTGGAATATTGAGGAATGAAGAATCACCTCCTCTCTGGTCTGTGTTACAACTTCTCCCTTAGGCTCCAGACTTTTATTGTTTGAGCCCAGAATATAATCTTTCAGAAATTCAGGACCTTTTCTGGGTCCTAACAAAAACATTTAAACACATTAGATTTCCGGTGATTTATTTTATGATGAAAACATTATCTAATATGTTTCTGGGTCTCTGATAAGCTCTGGTTAAACAATGGCAAACAAAACACAGTAACAGACTGTTGTGACAGAACTAGCCTTCTAGAAATGGAAAATAATGCCAAATAATGCTCCTTAAATGGATGTATTTGTCTCCTCAATTTATTCAACAGATACTTACTCATTTCATTTAACACATATTTATCTAGTTACTGCCTATTGAAATACGAATACAGCAACAACAAAAAATCCATACCTATGTGGAGTTTAAATTCTAGTAAAAAGACAACAAACAAATGGACAAATGACAGAGTGCAGTAATGAAAAAGTGTATTCTGAAAGAAAAAAGGAAGGACAAAGAGAATTTACTCATGGGGGAGGAAACAGTCTATTTGCTCTATTTATGTTCAGACCATGAATTCCTGAAAACCATTGCTTATCATGTTATCTCTGTGACAGTATTCTTAAAAGATACATAGAATCTCAATATCTTTTGATGCCATGGGGAATTGTGAGGGCTAAAGACAGTAAGTAGTCATTTGAGCGGAGCACTGTTTGCTAGGTAATACAAGTTGCATCCTCTCACTTCTCCAATGAAGATTTCTTGCCCTAGTTCCTAACCTGTTGTAGAATGTCTCTAGACACTTCCACTAGTTGTAAAGCTCTCCTCTCTCACGTGTCCAGCTACAGCTCAGCAGTCAGACCCAGTTTAGAGCTTTCTCTAGGCTATCTTATTTCTCATTCAAAGCTGTTTACCTGAACGCAATTTCTAACTGTTTCTTAGGCTTCACACTTTTGTTTCCCAAATGCAATTCTGGGTCTATCCTTAACAAAGCTGGTTCTTAATAATCATTAATGAGATTGTCCATGTGATAATAAATCTGAAAGTTCTTGGATTCTGTGGATATCCACGTGATAAAATGTCAAATTTTATCTACATTGGTTGAAGAAGCCAACTCACCTTTCATCTCATTTAATTATCCTCATTTTTTTTAAACATTATATCCTACTCCAATCTGGCTTGAGGGCAGAGTCTGTATTTAACAGTAAAATTCCAAGACATACAGTCTCTGACTATCAAGGGGGAAGATGTTTGCTCCAATTGCATTTTACACAAAATCCTGTTTGATTCTTCATTATAATGCCTTATAATTACTAGGTTCCAATTTTAAAGGCTGGAATAATTATGTCTGCAATGATAGGTGACAGATAAGTGCTTAAGTTGATAGATGAATATATCAATGCACAGAAGAAATGAGCTGCCTCCTCTGTAGTTTGAAGGATTATCTCAGATAACTTATTCCACAATGTTAAAATACTCCCAAACAGATTTCTCTTATTATGGCTAAACAGTGCATCTCTGTGCTTTATCAGTCAAGTTCAGCGATCCGTTAAGAGTGTGAGGATATGGCCCCGCCTGAGAATTCAAGCTTCAGTGTCTAGAAATCCAGTGTGGGACATGAAGGTTGGAAGAATACCACTGCCGCATTTTGACTTTTAATTGTTCTTACATTTAATTGTTCTTACATCCCCCCACCCCCACCCCCACCCCCGTCCTCTCCCTACATATGAAGGCTGTCTGCTTAAGCTAGGTCAGGGGAGATAGTCTCTCTTCTTGCCAGTGTGTTAAAAGGAGCAGCCTACATGGGGAAAATAGGAAAATCTGTCATTTTAAAAAAAGTGATGTTTAAACCAACTTTCAATCAATCTCTTTAGTTTCATATCCTCTCCCTTCAGAAGTACTTAGGAGTTCTATTTGCTGAGAAATTCTATTGTTTTCTCTGTAAATAAGCTTGCTTTTGTGATTCAGTTCCTGTATGCAAGCAATCACCTTCAACTTTCTCTTCCCTGCTAAAGTAGATGTTACTTGTTTGCTTGCTCCCAACATTTTATTGATACCTTTCATTCACTATAGTCATCTCATTTTATCTTTCTTTTGGGACTTATAATGCTTATCTTGCTTTTTTGCTTTTTTTCATTTTAGCTAGAGGAAGCAAAGATGAGGTTGTATTTCCAGTCCTCTGTTTGTACAGACATAGAATATGATCCATTCACAACCAGTTAATTATCTGTGTGGTTTTTAGTTATCGCATCTCATTTCTGTGAGTCATTCTCATAGATGTTTAAGAAAAAAAATCCTCCCCATAACTTTGTCTCATTTTTCCTATGGTAGTTAATTTTACATGTTAATTTGACTGAATCAAAAGATGCCCAGATACCCTGTTAAACATTATTTCTGGGTGTGTCTGTGAGGTGTCTCTGGAAGACATTAGCCTTTGAATCAAGAGACTGAATGAAAGCACATAGCCTTCCCCAGTGCGGATGGGCTTGTTTTATTATGTGTATAATATATGATATTTATTATATGTAATAATTCCTATAGTGAAAGTATTCTAGTAAAGACGATAATTCTGATTTATTAGTTTTATTTCTAAAATAGAAAGATTTGCAGAATGACATCCCTGTCCATTTTCTACAAAAATATAATTTATTATTATTTTAAGTTGCAATATGCATTAGCTCTGGAGAGACTTAACAACAAAGCATATAATAAGACTTGCTGCTTATTTCCATGTGCTATAGCATGCTGAGTGAATAGTTACCTTTTTATAAATTTGTATTTTTCAGTTTTAAATTATTTCAATGTTCAATTCTCCATAGATTTTTTTTCTGTAAATTACCTCAGTTGGATATTTTTAAAAACCTACTTAAAAATTATTTTTGTTAAGTTGAGTTTATAACATTACCTGCAACCCTGTGAACTTCAATGGAGGTAAATCCAATTTTTTTGACAATAATATATATGTGTAGATTTTCTTTACATGCATAGTTACATTTGAGATTATATATTTGAGACATGAACATATGATGTTATACTAAGAGAATCTGAAAGTTACTGGTGCTTCAAACTTTTAATTTGTTTTTATGCTCACAATAACAGAATAATGGTTTCATTCCTGCTATTTGGTTAGTTTTCCACTGAATTTTATTGCATTAGAGAAAACTTATGACCTCATTTTGCTTACCTACTGCTAAGCACTATTCATGTGTCACAAAAAAATATTTTTTGAACATGTCAAACATAAAATGATCAGGTACAAAGGAAGAAATTGGCAATGGTTTAGGCTATAGGTCATAGGTCCAGAAACTGCTGATTCATGAAAAATTTAAATTATGCAATTACATTGTTTTATCCATGTCTCTAGTGTTATTCATAAAATTAACATTGTTTCAGCATTGTAATCATCTGAAACTTAATTCACATGGCAGATACCAGATTCTGTATTCTTTTAAATAGTAATGATTCTTCTTTAGAGGTGAACTTATTCATTCTCTTATTATTAGAAGAATATATCAATAATCTCAATAATTAAGGACCTTTGAAAATCCATCTCCACTTCCAAATGCATAATAGAATGAGAAATTAAGCCATCTCCTTCAAAAGATACGTTTTTAGTTTCCCTTCTTTTTAAAATAGGTACTTAAGTCTTATTTTTTGATTATTTCCCTTTAATTTTAATTTATCCATCATGTGGTTTAAATTAAATCTGCCTTAAATAATGAAGATTTTTTTTATATTTCAAATCCTTTTTCTATCAATATGTATTTGACAATATTTAGTAGGCTCTGGAAATGCAAAAATAGTATTTCACCCAGGCCCCTGAGTATGTCAAAGCGTAGTGTAGTAAAGAGTTTTCCAGAATGTTATCTGTGGAGATAATGGAGGTGCAGCACACATCTTTTTCATCCAGCTGCGACAGTGTGTAAGTTGGTATATAGTCTCTAGCTATCTGTGGCACCTTTGGACTCCCTACAGTCCTCATGTTAAGGCCATAATCTTCCATGGGTGCTCCAGCCAATGAAGAAGTACGATGGAATTAATAGAACTGGGATATGTCTGCTGAATATAAGAACTGTGTAACTGGAAATCTTTTTTTTTTTTTTT
>CM053603.1:157096729-157153874 GCA_028646535.1 Procyon lotor | reverse complement strand
ATTTTCTAACTTTGAGAAGGGCATTTATTGTATGGAACATTGGGTGTGGTGCATGAACAATTAATCTTGTAACACCGAAAAAATAAAATAAAAGTATTTGGGGAAACAATAAAAATAATAAAAATAAATAAATAAATTATAATAATATATGAAAAAATATATCTAGGGAAACATTTAAAATGTACCCTCTTGGGCTTTCATATATAGATTTTGTTCATTATTTCTAGGAAAATTTCGAGTAATTTGCTTTTTTAAGAATTAAAAGTGTTTCTGATGTTGGTAGTCTGTGGAACAAATTTTGACCCAAAAATGTGTTCTGTGCATATAGTATATTGAAATGCATTAATTCATATATTAATTTAACATGAATACCTAAATCAGTTTTCAAGTTTGGAACTACCTGGAGTTAATATATATTTTTTTCACAAATAAAACTTGTCTTCACTAAAGAAAAAAAATCACATCATCAAATGTAATAGATCTTGCAGCACTAGTTATATTCTTTTTATGTGTACAATTTCTCTCCACTTATAAACTCAAACAGAATTAGAATATATAACTT
Organism: Procyon lotor; assembly: GCA_028646535.1. Classification (NCBI taxonomy): domain Eukaryota; kingdom Metazoa; phylum Chordata; class Mammalia; order Carnivora; family Procyonidae; genus Procyon; species Procyon lotor. Next base: position 157,153,312 of record CM053603.1, on the reverse strand, counting down.
ACTCATTCTAGGTAGCATAAATATTTTTCTTTTTAAAAAATATTTATTTATTTTTTATTTATTTATAATATTTGAGAGAGAGAGAGCATGAGTGAAGGGAGGGGTAAAGGGACAGGGAGAGGCAGAGAATCCCAGGCAGACTCCATGCTGAGCACAGAACCTGACAATGAGCTCAATCCCATGACCCTAACATCATGACTTGAGCTGAAACCAAGAGTCAGACATCTAACTGACTCAGCCGCCCAAGTACTCTTAGCATAAACATTTTTAATTGCCAAAATCTATGACTTAACTAACATCTATTTAGTGAAATGCTACTAGCATCTCTCATGATATGTAATTTGACAATCTATATCAATTTAATTTTACTTCTGTTTCTTGAAGTACCTAATAATTCTGTTTAATTTTTTATTTTAACAAATCATTATGGGAATTTAGAAGTTTTAATTTAGAAACTATTTAAATTACTCTGTCACCATTCCTAAATTTTTATTTGTACAGGTAAAGATATCTTGACTTCAAAGTTGTAAGTAAAGTGGCTCAACATAAAATGCCTAAGTATAACCTTGAATTATAATGAACTATATATTAATTATGAATTCTATAGAGCTGCAAAGATTCCCATCTAAGAACCTGCAAATGAATTTACTAAACAAACACAATCAACTATAATTCTAAACAGAAATATAGAAAAAAATTCATCTTATAAATAAATCAAACCAAATATTATGACATGGTGTGGGGGGGAAGTGTGGATGATTTGAAAGGAGTTTTCCAATACTGTCAACTTGCATGCATTAACTGTCACATATGTCCTCTTTGAGACATTCTGATAAAACCTGTGGAGACAGGAGTTAACAAATGTACTTTTTAGTTAAGAGGGATTTGGAAAACAAATCTCTAAAGAGCATATAGAACCTATTTTGTGTCAGGCAATGCTATTGGCTATATGTCATTCATTTATGAAATTGGGTTCCTTTAGTGTTTTTCTTTTATTTTTTAATTTAAGTTTTAGGTAGTTAACATACAGTGTAATATCGGTTTCAGTAGAATTTAGTGATACCTCACTTACATATAATACCCAGTGCTCATCATAACAAGTGCCCTCCTTAATACCCATCACCCATCTAGCCCATCCCCCACTCACCTCCCTCCATCAACCCTCAGTTTGTTCTCTATCTTTAAGGGTCACTTATGGCTTGTTTCCCTCTCTCCTTTTTTTCTTTTCCCCCTTCCCATATATTCATCTGTTTTCTTTCTTAAATTCCCTTATTGTTATCTAATGACAGGTTTATGCTACATTCATGGTCACTAGTTTCTGCTTTTTTTCCAAGGTCAGCAACACTCACTGCAGATTGTGCAAGTAATCTATAGGAGGGAGATTCAAATTTTCTTATACACTGTCACAAACTTGTCAAATAAAAAAAAGTATGGAAACTAAGAAATGTTTGCTGTTGGTGATTCTTTTCTCTACCATTGTAGGAAATGATTATTAATGTTAACCAACGTATTCAATATAATGGAAGGAAACCTGATACTATAGTTTAGTAATGATATTCTTAGTGTGGACCACATTCAGGTAGGTAAGGATAGACTGAGAATATTTCTAAATGAAACAGTACCTAGACAATCCAGGTAATGGGGTGCATGTCTCCTGGCATAGGAAAGTATGACTTTTTAAATATGAGTATATTCATCATTACTTGAAATTTAATTTTTATAAACCACAAATTCTAAAATAAACTTGCAAAATTATACTTATATCCCTCAAATATGAAAAAATAAGGACTTTTATGGACCTTATTTTCATAGAATAAATAGAAGAGAGGGAATATGTGTGGTATACAATGATAGATTTGAAAAAGAAGGAATATAATTTCTTTAATATACGGAGTAATCTACAGATAATCCAATATTAAGAATTTAAGTTGCTTAAAAATCAGAACAGAGTTACTATTCACTTTACAAAATACCACATTGCTTACCACAAAAAACCTTTTCACCTATGATCCTTGGAGTAAGGCTTAAATAGCTATTTAAAAAAAATAACAAACAAACAAGGAATACATCAGACTTTGATGGTGGCTGATAGAAATGATTGATAAAACAGAAAAACTGTAAAAGAGGGCATGGATGCCCATTAAAGGCGAGTTACAGAAGTACACAGTTTATTTGTTTATTTATTTATTTGTTTAATCAGGTTATTACGGCATTAATACTAGGCTTTGCATTTCTGGAAAGCCATTGATATTAAATATTTGTCTGATTATGTATGATGACTAAAACTGCAAAGACAGAGGACATAATTTGCAAAGCTTTTACAAATAATTTTATTACCTGTAAACAATTTTGGTTCTAAAATTGATCAATTTCTGGGGCTCCTGGGTGGCTCAGTGGGTTAAAGCCTCTGCCTTCAGCTCAGGTCATGATCTCAGGGTCCTGAAATCGAGCCTCACATTGGGCTCTCTGCTCAGCAGGGAGCCTGCTTCCCCCTCTTTCTCTGTCTTCCTCTCTGGGGATCTCTCTTTCTCTCTGTCTAATAAATAAATAAAAATCTTAAAAAAAATAAAATAGATCAATTTCTTTCCGTCAATGTTGTTTGCTAAATGTCTCTTTTATGGCTTGAAAAGAGCTTTTTTTTTAGCTTACCTCAAAAATACAATTTTATGGCTGTAGTTGATATGACTGAATAATATATTCATTCCAGTAAAAATTAATTTGAACTTTGAACATAAATTAAAATTTTAAATAATCCCCTTTATATAAAATTATTTTAATTATTATTTGGCTATATTCAATATATTTAAATGACTATAGGTTCAATATTACTGCTTATAATTTCTCCTATCCAATATCTTTTATTCCTTTTTTTGGTCTCTTTTTAACATGAGACTGAACATGGGTCATAAATTTATCCTAATAAAATTATCATCTTATCATTATTTTTAGGTTTCTGGAACGTACCCTTAAGAAGCATATCCAGAAAAAAAAAAAAAAAGCTGCATAACCAGGACAAATCTCTATTATTGTTGTACAGGAGCCAAATATTTCAAAATCCATCTCCCCTCCCAAGAATAGAAGCTTGAGAAACATGCGGGTTGAGTTTCTTTCCTTTAAATTTAACAAAATATGGTTAATTGCTAAAATAATAAAATGAAGACAGGGAGTGAAGAGCGGCAATAGAAAGCCTCTTAGAGATTGTCAATTTAACAAGTGATTTGTAAATTGCAAAATCTTTCATTATCACATGTATTCACCCTGTTTCCTGCTGTGGCTTAGCTGTTGGAAAGTAGTTGCTTTTGAGAGTCTGCCCTGTTGGTGTCATCCCTGCAATCACACAAAAATAAAATCCTTCCGTGATTAAGAACCCTAAATATAATTTACTTCCGAGAGTTGTTTTTGGGGAAAAAAAATATTGGAAGAATTTCACGTGAATATTCAAGAGGGAACAATGATGCTGAAGGATTACATAGAGAGGAGAAAGGAGAATTTGAGAACGCTAATTAAGGACTTTTTGATTTGCATATTCTGTAAATAACTCTACCCAAAAGATCAGCCTAGAGTGTTATTACTTGCAGAACTCGGATTGCCATTAGCCTGGTCCTGGCATCACCACCCGCGTTAGTATACAGATGGCCTGGGGAAATGGCATAGCCAAATGCTCCTGTGACTCTGGCCACCACGGGTCTCTCCCAGGCAGACCAGTGGTGTAATTAAGATAATGCCCCTCCTGCCATGACTTCAGCTGTCGCCTGGCAAAACGATCTCACGTTTCTATTTCTACAACTAAGCAACGCTGAAAGAGAATGAAAATTTTATTTTAAAGACAACCTAAAGAAGGAGGGATATATTCACCTCTGGGTTCAACTCCTCCTGAATATCTGTATCTTTACCTATGTCTCTATGTATATCTATCTGTAAACATAGATGCCCACACATACCTCACATATGCACACACACCCCGATTTTACTTTTCTGAGAATCAGTTTTTACAAGTAAAAAGCATATTATAATCACTTTCTACCCCAGATCCTGTGTGAAGAGTGCATATTAAGTAAAACATGTAACAAGACCAATTCAAAAGTGTAATGTGTTGTTTTTGTAGAGAGGGATTTTCTTCAAGTTCTACAAATAAGAAATTATCAATCATTGTATGTTTGCTGCAGATGTATTTTCAAATTTCCCTGTTTGTAAGAACAGGAGAAAATGGCTTCTTCTAACTCCTTTTTAAGGACATTTTTGCACGCATACATTCCTTTACTAAATGGAATCTAGTAATTTCATTAGTAAATTGGAATTTATTAAATTTACTAAACTTACTAAATTAGTGAGTGATTTCTATGCTTCAGCTACTGATTGGTCTTGGGATACAGAAATGAGTAACACAAAGTCCTTATCCCCATGAAATTTACTTTCTAATGGGGGAAACAAACAATAAACAAAGTAACAAGTATGTACCAAAGTGTCTGGTCATAATAATTACCAAGAAGAAAAATAAAGCAGAGTGAAAAGAATAATGATAAACTGGAATAAGATTGAGGGGTGCATATTTGAATGGATGTTCAGGAAATATCTTTCTGAGGAGAAAGCATTGAATTCAGTTAAGGTTGACTCCCTTGTCCAAGGTCAAATTTGGGAAATTATAAATTTGACTACCACTAAAATAATGCCCTAACCATTGTGTGGCATTGGACCCTAACACAATATTGATAAAATATAAACAGTCATGTGAATATTTAAATGATAAGTCCCAAAATAAGAAAAAATAACATTTTGGTATCATTGCTTTCCCTTCCTACCCATTGATGGCCTATTTTGCCAGATATTAAGAAATATTTTATTTAGGATATGAATTTACATTTCTCAATATTTTATTGCACACTATTTTAATACTAAGCACTAACAATAATGCATTAATCTAAATATAATGATGCAGAATCAGTACAGTCCTATTTATGAGAAAGTATGTGACCACTAACACTTAACAAAATTCTATTTAAATTTTAACTTATAAGGCAAATCATACTCCTAGAAATGCAGAGACCAAGGTAATAGGAACGTTCTGAATGCCTCTAGCCCAAGATTTGTGTACCATTAAGAAGACTATAGATGAACATCTATATAGACTATAGATGAACGTTCTGAATGCCTCTAGCCCAAGATTTGTGTACCATTAAGAAGACTATAGATGAACTTTATTCTATAATAAATAGAATATTTATTATATTTGGGAAGATTTTTCAGATTATTTCTTCTTCTGGCTGGAGAATATTCAGTCATAATTCTTTCAAACAAGGATTTCAGGTCATACTCTTTGATTTCCCAATTTCTATAAAAAAGTGATTATTTTGTCCTCATGTTGCAAGGATAGCTTTTTTTAATTTAGTAACCTATGATTTCCCCCTCAACTTTGAAGATGATATTCTAGTCTCATCTCATGTTATTCACTGATAATGAGGTCTGTTGTCATATGTTTGTAGGCAATCTTCCCCCACATGCATTCCCCTGGTAATTTTTAACATTTTTCTTTCTTTTCTGATGATCTGAAATTTAACTATCAATCACCCTGCATGTATGTGCATGCTTGTGTGTATATGTGTGTGTGTGTGCATAGGATATGCATGTAGGATATATTTAGAATACATATACATGTACGTATGTGTATATATTTATATATACACATATATGCATATGGATGCATATATTTGCATTTATCTGCATTACTGTTCTTTCTTTGGGGCCTAGAATATACTTGGCTATTACTTATTCAAATAAGTAATATTTTTCTTATTAAATAAGAATATTTTTATCTTCTGGAATATTGTCTCTTCTGGAAGTCCCATAAGATTGCTGTTTTTAAGTGTCTAGTCTATGTTGATTAGGGAAAATGTTCCTCTAAAACTTTGATATATATTTCCATGTTGAAGGAACTACATTTTTGAAATGTGCCTGGACACCTTCAACACTTCTCCTAAGAGCAATTTATCTGATTTGTTAAGGAAAAAAACCTAGTAATGTCTTCTCTTTCTGCTTGGCATTTAATCTGCCTGCAGAAAACATGTTCTTTGATACTCTCAGAATACCATAAACTGTCAATGAAGTCCTATTTAAAGGAGTTGGCCTACAGGGGTCAGTGTCCCCTGATTGCTTATTATCTCTATTTCTATGTGTATTCTTCAATTTTTGAGCTTGTTCTGCTTTTCATAGTATTTTTTCCCTATGAGTTTATGCCTCTTGCTTTTGAACATTTTTTTAAGATATTATTTATTTATTTGAAAGAGAGAGAGAGAGAGCACAAGCAGGTGGAGGGGCAGAGGGAGAGGGAAAAGCAGACTCCCACTGAGCAGAGAGCCCAAAGTGGAGCTCAATCCCAGAACCCGGAGATCATGATCTGAGTGGAAGGCAGATGCTTAACTGACTGGACCACCGAGTTGGCCCTTGCTTTTAAACTTTTAAGATCAATTGTTAGACTGTCCTCTGCATTTATGTATGGAATTCACTGACAACCGCAGGGTTGGGGGAAACAAATATCCACACCCACAAGTCCACAGTTTGAATTACCTTGCTAAGAAGAAATCCTTCATCCTCAATGTCATAAAAAGAAATATGTTACCAGTCACCTTCAGCTTCATTCTGTGTCTTTCATTCAAGTTCTTTGTCATTGTTTCTGCTTGGTGACAGATCTCCTTCCTTTTTATTAATGCCTCCCACCACAGTAACCAAACTAAGTAATTTATTGGGCTTTTCTTTTCCTCCACCCTTCCTGATTCTGTGTTTCATCACCTCCACACCCAGAGCTCCCTTGATGCTGAACCTACATTATGCGGTAGGAAACTAAAATGTTTATCATGTCCTATGGCTTCTAACAGAAATGGTCAGTTTTTTGTCTTTCATGGATTACTCACAATTTCTGTCTCTTAAATGTTTCTCCTTTTTCATTACTAATGTATCCTTTTCTTTATTTTTATTCCTTTTATTTATTTCTAGGACATGATGTGAAATGGAAAGACTGCAATGTATATTTAGTTTACCATCTTGAAATAAGAGGATTGCTTCAGATTCACAAAAAAAATTTATGTTGACTCAACTAAGTTTTTTTGTTCACTGGTAAAAAAAATTCATATCTTTTAATTCCACAAAAAAATTAAAATGATATATTCATCCATCTCATATCCAGTAAAATCCAATATGAGTAGATACTCTTTTTTTAAGATTTTTATTTATTTGTTTGAGAGAGAGAGCGATAATGCACACGCACAAGAAGGAGGAGGGGCAGAGGCAAAGGGGGAAGCAGACTCCCCACTGAGCAGGAAGCCTGATGCTGGGCTCAATCCCAGGACCCTGAGATCACCACCTGAGTTGAAGGCAGACACAACTGACTGAGCCACCCAGGCACCCCAAGTATGCACTCTTTTAACAATGTTATGTCTTATATGACATATATGACTTATAATGACTTATATTCAGCTACAAAATAATTAAAATACAGTCATATATATAGCAATTTTAAAATAGTGTCTCTCTCACATCATTTTTATTATCTTTTAAAATGTTTCTATAGAAGCGTCTGTTACATGCTTAAGCATACATTTATATTTTTAGCTGTCTAATTAGGCAGTAATCCCAATTAATCAGCTTTAAGATACAATAAAAAATGTACCTCCAAGAAATAAGAATCATTCTAGATTTATAATGTTTGAAAGCTGATCTGTGTTTTCTATTTTATACTTGTTGTCCTTTATAAATTTTTTTTCTCCTTATTATAAGGAAGAACCTTGAACTATATTTCCCAGAAATCCTTTAATTCTATACTTCCTGGTTAGGTGCAGCCAACCAAAAAATTGCACACAATTTGGAAGTCAGAAGAGAAGGGTAATTCATTAATTCATTTTCAGCAGGTAGATAAGATCATTGACAGTGGTTTCCAGAGACTGAGTCCTCTGAAAATTGTCTCCAGATATTCTGTTGAGAGCATAGTGGAAGGTTCATGGCAATGCTTGGACTTAGGAATCTCTGAAAAGTGGCCTCCTGATATTTCTTCCACAGCCCTTCCAACCCTTGCATGTGTCTCTATTCCTTATGTTGTATTAAATCTCTGTCTACCGGATGTACTTAGAGTGATTTCTGTTTCCTTAATTGAGCCCTATATATTAGAAATGTGTACAACTTGTACAAACTACATCAATATCAGGATTATATATGATTACTAAGTCCAGTGATTAAAGTAAATATTATAATTATCTTCCCACTGCTTCCACCTTTCTTTAGTAGTAACCTACAGATTCTATATAAGGACAAAGAACATTGAGGTAAAGTTGTCAGAGGAGAAGCCTAGGGTTCCACTTAGCTTCACATTCACCCTGCATTGTGTAGTTCAATTAAAGTAGCACACAGCTCACACAGATTTTATTTGGACTTCGATTTCAAGGACTACTATAGAACCATCATATTGTTCGTTATAATATCTGGAGTTATTTATTCAGAAATTTCATTCATCTGATGATTACCATAAAGCCAGTGAAACTTAAGACATGTTCATATACTGCAATCGAATGTGAAGAGTACATATTTCAAGAGTAATTTATGATAAACTCTCCCAAATAACAATTACTAATGAATGCTGACAACTTTAAGTGTGTTTAGTAATATGTTCAATAATATATGCAAGACCTAACAATAATTTCAAAGTTTGTCCAGTGAGAACACATATAATAAAGTATAAGCTTTAAATGGATGGAAGTGAAGATAGATGTTTTTCTGCCTCTTTTTTTTTTATTATGTTAAATTGCCACCATACAGTACATCTTAAGTTTTTGATGTAGTGTTCAATGACTCATTAGTTGTGTATAATACCCAGTGCTCATCACAACAGGTGCCCTCCTCAATACCCATCACCAGGCTACCTCTACCCACTCCCTTGTGAAACTGTTTGTTTCCCAGAATCCATAGTCTCTAAAGGTTTGTGAAAATACATGTTTTTAATGTTGAATGAGAGTAATCAAAAGTATCTATATAATGATTTTATTTTATTAAAAAATATAAGATATCAAAAAATGTGTAACATAACCACAATGAGTGGGGCGCCTGGGTGGCTCAGTGGGTTAAGCCTCTGCCTTCAGCTCAGGTCATGATCTCAGGGTACTGGGATCGAGTCCTGCATTGGGCTCTCTGCTCAGCAGGGAGCCTGCTTCCTCCTCTCTCTCTGCCTGCTTCTCATCCTACTTGTGATCTCTCTCTGTCAAATAAGTAAATAAAATCTTTAAAAAAAAAATAGTCAAGTGTTGTTAAAACAATGACCTCTGGGGCACCTAGATGGCTTAGTAGTTAAGCAGTTGCCTTGGGCTCAGGCTGTGATCTCAGGGTTCTAGGATTGAGCCTCGAGTTGGGCTCCCTGCTCAGTGGGAGTCTGCTTCTCTCTCTCCCTCTACCCTTCCCCTTCATTGTGCTCTCTCTCTCTTTTCTCTTAAATGAATAAATAAAATCTTAAAAAAAAAAAACCACAATGACCTATTAAGAATAATGAATTGTTATTAAATAATTTATTTTTCCTGTAATAAAAATAAGAGTAGAGTGGTGCCTGGGTGGCTCAGTTGGTTAAGTATCTGCCTTTGGCTCAGGTCATGATCCCAGGGTCCTAGGATTGAGCCCCACATTGAGTTCCCTGCACAGTGGGAAGCCTGCTTTTCTCTCTCCCTCTGCCCTCCTTCTATCTCCTGTTCTCTCTCTCTCTTTCTCTCTCTAAAATAAAAAAAATCTTTAAAAAATATTTTAAAAAGGGGTTTCCCAAAGAAAACATCATATTTCCATATTACCAGCAATGAACCTGATTCGAGGAATAAAAAATAACTAACAAATAATATTTCCTTTTCCAAAGCAACTTGGCATAAACAGCATTCACATTTCACGAAAGAAACTAAATCATTTCCATTACTATTTATTTCTTCTTACAAGTAACTATTAAGCTTTTAACAAAATTTTAGGGGTTGAGAGATATAAAATCAATTCGATATTAATATTTTCCTAAAGCCCTGAAATACAGTATGTGCGTATATGCACTCACACACATAATGAAGAGCTGCAGATAATCTATATCCATTCAAATCACCTTGCTGCCTTTCCTCAATAAACTGCATGGCTGAGTCTCCAATAACTCTGTGAGGAATAGGCAGTTAGTCTAGTCGCGGGTCTTTTCTAATTGACTACTGCTATGCTCAGTTTCACCTAATTGAAAAGCCTATTAGAACAATTTTAAACTCTTTACAACATTTATGGGATTTCTTTATTATGATTTCTCAGATTATAACACTTATGGGCCAGAATACATTGTACAGATATGTAAAGCCAAAGCTTTAAGTGCTTTTTCAGAAAATTTCTTTTTGTAGAATCTTGATAGAGTAAGTGGGTCACATGGATTTTTAAGAAAAGAATTTCCACTATTACATTACAGGAAGTATTCGGGCCTATGTTCACAGATGGTCTCAGAATTTAGGTAGACTAAGGTCTCATTTTCCCACATTCTTGCATGAAAGGAGAGAACAAGAAAAAGTTCCTCTATTGTGGTAAATTTATTTTTATTTTTAAAGATTTATTTATTTGAGAGAGAGAGTGAGAAAGAGAGAGGGTGCCAGCAGGGGGAGGGACAGAGGAAGAGGCAGAGGGGAGAGAGAACCTGACTTGGGGATTGAACCCATGACCATGAGATCATGACCTGTACCAAATTCAAGAGTCAGATGCTCAACCAACTAAGCCACCCAGGCAACCCTCTATGTGGTATGTTTAACGGTTGTAGTCTATAGCTGCCTTCAGGAAGCACATTTTTTTTGTTTGTTTTGGTCAAACAGTATCCGGTAGAAAAACTTAATGGCATCATTGCCAAAATATATGCCACTGCTCTTACCGACATTCTGTAACATCCAATTTGATCATTGTTGACACATTTCATGAAGTTAGTATGTAAATTTTAAAGTACAGATCAACCTGTCTACAAAAAAATTACGTTTACATTAACTTTTATTAAAATTATTTTTAGCAGTTCTACCTAATCATTGGCATCAAATACCACTGAAATTTTCTCAATGTACTTTCCTCTATACTTTATGAAACAGATTCTGGAGTTTCAGTTGATTATATGTCCATCACCTATGTCCAGAAAAAGCACCTTCCCAGGATCCCAAAGGACTCAATATTTTTCCCAGTGACAATCCGTAGTGAAAAGCCAGGACAATAGTCATTGTCCTGACCTAAGAAGATGCTTAACTAACTGAGCCACCCAGCACCCCCCCAATTCATTTTCTTGGAAAATTTTATCAAGAATCTTGGGACTCGGGGCGCCTGGGTGGCTCAGTGGGTTAAAGCCTCTGCCTTCCGCTCAGGTCATGAGCTCAGGGTCTTGGGATCAAGCCCCACATGGAGCTCTCTGCTCCACGGGGAGCCTGCTCCCTCTCTCTCTGCCTGACTCTCTGCCTACTTGTGATCTCTCTCTCTCTTTGTCAAATAAATGAATAAAAATCTTTAAAAAAAAAAAAGAATCTTGGGACTAATTTATGGCTAACCACATGACTTTGCTACTCTTTTCAACACAGGGTTACCAAGGTTTACCTCTCTCTTTGACAGAGAACATAAGTATTAATGAGATTTACACTTAAAGGTATTTGATTGATCAGAATTCCAGGAGGGAGAAATCAACCACTATGGTTATTTCAATGAAGAGAATATAAAATAATAAGAATTTATTAAGTAGGGCAACATGGAGAATTGAAAAAGACCAAAAGACTGAACTGACAGAAGTAGTAATTGCAAAAAAACAGCCATTTCCCACAGATCCAGGAGTTGGGGCTGTGGTGTCTGAATCTGGAAGACTGGAGAAGGAGACCCTCAGGTTGGGAATTCGATCTCTGAGGGGTTCTGTGTGGCTGCCTAGGGAGCTCGGAAGCTGGGGTTTCCAAATTGGAACTTGGGCCTCTAGAGGGCAGCACTGCAGCGTTGCTGCTGTGGGTGTCTCCGGAATGTGGGAGACCAGCTCTGTTAGACTGGAAAGAAGCTGGACCCTGGGGCAAAGTATTGCTGTCAGGGAGATGGTTTTTGCTGGGGCAAAGACAATAGGGACAGAGACAGGAAGAAGGAAGAAGCCAGTCCCCTTTCACTTTTTGAGCCTTCCAGTCTGCCCCCCCTGCGCTCCACTGGAAGACCCTAATAGGAAGCCAGCTGATGAAGAAATGCCATTTGTAGACTCCAGTGCCAGCATGACAAAACAGAGTATAGAAAGACACATTTAGAGCTGGGAAACCGTAGCTTAATAAGTCACATAAAAACTTCAGTTTTACAGTTGTGCCTGGGGTGATCCACTGATGTAAAGCCGAGGGTGACTGGGATTGATAGAGGCAGTAATCACAGGTAAGAATAAACTTAACTGTGGAAAATATCAGTATACAATGCTGGGGCATAACATTTTAAATACTTAGAAACAAAGTGATATATCAACTTCCAGTTTCATCTGGATTTTTTTCAGTTCTTTTTATGTACTAATTCCAAAGAACAATTTAACTGCCAACTTTAATTATGCATATAAATTATAAGATTTTGTCTTGCTAATGGAGAGTAAAATTTATACAAACAGAAGAATGATTTTGTTTATTTTATAGTTACTAATTCATGAAAAAAATCAGTGTGTATGAAGAAGCAAGTTGCATATATGTGTTCTCAAGATCATATGAAATATAAACCATTTCATATGAAACAATTTTACCTTCTGTATGTAGTTAGAGTCGCAGAGAAAATAAAGTCATTTTTTTCCAAAGTCACTTCCAGATGTGCCTTTATGTATATGGACAAGCTTTACCTAGAATTTTCTTTTATAGTTCCTTGAAAAGCAAATTTTAACCTTGCAAAGGTAAGCATAATAGTCATCATGGCATTCTTGAGAAAAAGGCTACTGGAACTTCTTGTGAAGTTAGCAATTATAAAACATCAGATATCGAACTGCTCACCGAGGAGAGGAGCCCAATTTCACGGGAGCCAGGGAGCTATCTCAGCGGATGATTAAAGCCATTTCCTTTTTAAGGTTTAATATTACTACTGCAGATTCAGATGAATTGAAGTGGTTCCAACTGGTACTAGCAAGAAAGAGTCAAAAAATTCCCAAACAGGGCACATCAAGAAAGATGATTGTCTGTACTAATTTTAAACCTAATTCCAATCTTAAAGATCTATAGGCAAGAGCTAGTTTCAGCCCACAGTGTTTGAGGTAGAAAATCTTCAACATTGAGATATACTGTCACTGAATTTGAGGTTTGGGAATACATGGTAAGCATAAGTGTGTAAATAAATAAATTTGTAAATAAATTTGAAAGAACACTTTCAAATCTTGGGATCCCTGAGGCCTGAGCAAGAATAAGGAGGAAAAAGAACAGTAGACGAGTCAGAGGTTGTAACAAGTTTTCGACAGCAGGAAATGAGAGCACTATAAATTATGGAAGCACCTGAAAATCAGGACCAAATATATTGATAAAACTTTGCTTTCTACATTTGGAAATTAGATGCTGAACTAACACTATTGTCAAAGTAAGTTCCGGTATTTTTAGAAATTTTGGATCGTGAGGACTTCTAATAAGATTATATGGTGAGGAAAAAAAAAAAAGATTATATGGTGAGGACTGAGTGGTTAATAGGAAACATAAAAGAGACAGACATTATATTTCAGTCCGACAGAGTATACCCTGCCAGCTAGGCTGCTAGTGTTCCTCATAGTTTCAATACTGTAAATTTGGGTTGTAGTGACTTAACATACCAAGAATCTCCTTATTTTCTAAGTTTGTAAGTAGATACACAGAGGTTAAGAGCCTGGCCAAGAGTCAAATAACCAATCAGGGACTGGGATATATTGAAAAACAAACAAACAAACAGAAAAACAAAAACTGATATCATCTATAATTTATTCCAGAATAGTCACCCGGAACTCAGTATCTTCGGCAGAAGCATGTAATTTAAAAGTGCATTCCGTGCCATCACTCTTTGACAGCAAAAGGAAGAGTGATTGGTAATACCAACTTAATATTTTATGTGTATTAAAGATAGGGGGTATGTTCCATTTATCTACTGATTTTGTAAATGTTTAGCAGGTAGAAAGTAATCAATAAATATTTGTGGAAGGAAGGTAGGAAGGGAAAAGAAAAAAGAAAAGAGAAGAGAAGAGGAGAGGAGAGAAGAGGAGAGGAGAGGAGAGGAGAGGAGAGAAGAGAAGTGAAAAGAAAGAAAAGAAAAGAAAAGGAAAAGAAAGAAAAGAAAAGAAAAGAAAAGGTCAAATTGCATTATTTATCACTGCCAATTCAGGATTAATCCACAAACAAAAACGGTGTAATTAAGAATAGCTCCCTGCATTTACTTGTAACTAGAAGCACTAAATCCTTACACTTAATGCATTCATGTGCATCCAATTTCATTTTAGAACTATTATGCACTGAATAGCTGAAGAAACAGTACCAAAGGCATATATTGTGAAGGAAAATGTTGATATACTTAATAAAAATTCATAATTTATGTTCATAGAATTTTAAATTCCATGGAATAAAATAAAGATGAAAATTACAAACTGAATAAAGATAATTGCAAAAGATATGACAGGTTACATGATAAAGGCTTCATATATAAATAACTTTCCCAATTCAATAAGACAAAAGAAACAAATGAAAGGGTATGCAGAGGAACTTCTTCATGATTAATAGATACAGATAGGTATGGATAATAATTAAACCTTTAAAATTTGTAAAAACATTTATGATATGCTTTCAAGTAAAAAAAAGATTGTTAAACAATATGTACAGCATTACACATGCATACACTCACAATAATCTCTTGAAATATCAAATATCAAGACTGGGTGAATAAACTGAAGGCTATGACCATCATCACCATCATCATTATCATTATTATATTTATGTTTATTGTCCCTCTCTCTACCCCCTCCTCTATCTTTCAGCAAGTTTTCCTTTACTAGGGAAAAACAGTAACAAAATGAAAACTTTATGGAAAGAAAAATGACTGAATAATAAAGAACTTTCAAAATGTAGCCATTTATCAGTATTGAATCAATATTTATAACTCAAATGGATGGACTAGACAAAAGAGGGAGAGCTGCCTATTAGAGGAGTATTGTGCTCTAATTAGAAAGAACAAAGTATTTGGTATCAGTTAAAACTGGATTCAGAATACATTTTTGCTCTGCATAACTATATGGACATTGGTACACATCTAAAGTCCCTGTTTAAGTATCACTATGTCTCTAAGATTCAGCATTTGTATGGAGTCAGAGGGGAGTTATGGGAGAGTGAAAATGGTATATTCAACTTTTTGGTATTTTTTTCCTTATCTTTGCATTTGTCGTGTTTCCTTAAAGTTGTTTTGCTTTGTTTTTAATTATATTTGTTCCAGTCTCTATTGTCTATAAGATTTTCATTATATGGCAGTAGAGTCTACCCATATTTTCCTTTTACTAAAATAATTCTAAGTTTTCTTTGAACTTCAGAATCTATAGTTTTATAATTGCTTTGACAACAAGACTTTGACATATTCTGAGATATTTTTAATAACTTTATTTTTACATATATTTATAATGAGGCAAAATGTGCCCTCTATACTGTGCCTGTCTGACTCCTGATAAGCATTTATAAGTGACCATGACAATACCACAGGTATGTGAATGGACTCTCTAATAAATGTCACGAGATAAATCTTTCCAATGACATTATTAAGTTAAAATAAAAGAGAAAAAATTAGTTAATGAGTTTAACTTTCTGGATAATAAAGTTATCTCTAATCATAGAACAGGACAAATTCTTTTAACCATATTTCAATTTTATACACATTTCATCTTATTTTATTTAACAGGTATCAACAAACTTTATAACTTGAAATAAAAATCTTTTGCGATTTCCTACTGGTAAAAAGACAGCCACAAATTCTTTGCCTTTCCTTCTATGAATAAAAGTGGTCCTCCCCTAGCTGTTATGTTCAATAGTTTGGTGAAAGAGACACCATGTCAATTCCAGGCTAGCTTTGAAAAGAACTGGCAGCTTCAGCATTAGAATCTTGGAGACCTTATCTACCATGTAAGAGACAATAAGGAGAAAACTGGAGATGACATTGACAAAGAAAGTTGTCCAGCTCAGTCCAAGCTTTTAGCCATGTCCACCAAAGCACTAGATAAAACGATAATGGAAATGGACCTTTTACTTTTAGGCGTAGTTTATGACACATAAGTTAAACATAACCCATCCAGCCAAGCCTTCTCTGAATAACTCACTAAAAATTGTGAGCAAGTTTGTGGAACCCTAAAGAATGTGCACCACCAAGATGGAACTGTGATGTGAACTATGGACTTTGAGTGATTATAACTTGTCAATGTAGGTTCAACAACTGTAATAAGTATACTTCTCTGGTGAGTGATGTTGATAAAAGGAGGAGGCTATGCATGTGTGGAGGCAGGGGATATGTGGATTTATACAGAGGGTATATTTCCTTCCCTCAGTTTTCCTGTGAACCTAAAGTTGCTCTAAAAAAACCCAAATATTAAAAAAAATAAAAACAGTTAGCAAAAACAAAGTGATTCTGAAACCAAATTTCTAAGGTGTGCATGATTTTAAAATAGTCTATTCTTGTTAACACAATTAAGGGGTTAAATTTTGAAAATAAAAAAATTAATGAGAATTGATTCTTAATATAAATGAAATATTTGAGTATTTTAAACATTTTTAAATTAAAAATCTGAAATGCATAGATTACCTTGCACACCTAGAATATCTATTCTTATAATAATGTAATGCAAATATTTTGATGTATAAAACTAGATATAACTAGTTTATCTGGTACGATTAAATATATTTACTCTTACATAATTAGCAAGCTAAGTCAAACATATAAATCATATTTAAATCTACAAAACAGATACCATTGCAAGTAATATTAATACCATAGTTTCCAAACTCATTGGATTCTAGCTTGAGAAACTCTGTTCCAACTAATTTAGTTGATTTACAAAATGAAATTATTGCTTTTATGTAACGTTTTCCAAATAAGCAGAATCTCAGTGTATATAATGCTAATTATAAATCAACATGAATACTGAAATGTTTCCAGGCATTGACTATACATATTGGACAAAATATCCCATCAAAGTATTTTTTTTTTACCTCTTGTCACTGACAAGGTACTGGAGGATATTCCTGAAGATAATTGCCAAAGACAATTGTTTATTAACATGGAAAATACATGTAAATTGACTGGCAAAGAGCAGAGTTTAAGATTGTGGTCCATACAGAAGTGACCCTATATGAGTATTAAAATAAGTAGAGATCAATAAATATCTGATCACTCTGACAAGAACAGGACGGCAGAGAAACAATGAGAGAAATGTAATGTATTAATCTTAAAGCCTGCCTCTACCCTGGAAGGGAAATGATAGCTTTGTGTCATTGAATTTCATAGGAATATTTATGTCAAAGAAACAGGGCATTTTGAAAACATTGGGAAATCCAAAATCTAGAAGTTTTGTATAAAAGAAATTATCTTTGCATTATTTTATTAGAATGTATTGTCCTAATGAGTAATGAAGTAGAATTGTGTTCACCAATTCCTTTCCATCTTAGATAATACTAAGACCATAATATAATTTTAACTATATTATCTATATGACTAAGGGTCACAATCACACAATTGCTCAATTTGCATAAGTACATTATTAACTACTTTCTAATGTGACATAATGCATTTGACAAAAATATTTTGACTGAAGTTATTATTTATCTTTTTCTTGTAGAAACTATTTAATTTGCTTTTATCATATATGATGCTGATAGAAAATTAGTAATATAAATTATCAATGTGGGTTTCCTAAATATGAGTATATTTTTTTAAAGAAATCATATACTGAGTACTTTGGCAAATGTATTTCTCCCTTCAGCTTTCTTGGTAACAGCTAACAAAACACATTTAATCACAAATTATTCCTGGAAGCATTATATATCTATTCGTATGAGAAAGCAAGCTGCAGTAAAGAGATACATTTTCTAATAAGGTGTTGAGATTATATTCCCACTGCATACATGCAAGTGTTTGCCAAGGTAAATTAAGCTGGAAAGCTATCATTTTCTTGTTACTGATAGAGTTCATCTATATTCAGTGGCATTTTCTTTTTAATATACATTTTACTATCAAATTTCTTCAATTTCTTCCTTTCCTTCACACTAATCTTCCCTTATTCTCTCTCTCATTATAATGATCTAAGAGGGTAGAGCATATTTTATGAACAGTGATAAGAATGTTGAGCATAATAATAAACTTCAAGATCTTTTCTCTCAAATGTTAATAGATGTTTTAATAAACACAAGCCAGACATTGTGTTTTATTTTCTTTTAATTATCTAATATCCTTTAGTCTTCCAGAGTGTCCAATTAATGTCCAACATCAAGGGCACCTCATTTTCCATAAAGCTTTACAAGTATTAAGAAAAAACAAGTGAACTAGGCAAAGTACTGTGTGTATAATATAGTTATAATAATTTTCAAATTATTTATTTTGTGTTTCACATCTTCACTACCTCTGACTTCTCCAAAGAAGAGACCATATATTATTCACAATTGGTATCACCATGGCAAACATCAGTGTCTGCTACAAAGGTAATTTTCCAAAACTTACGGCTGAATAAATGGGTAGGTGGTGGATGGATGGATAGATTGATAAGTGAATAGGATAATGCATTTATTCCCCCAGAATAAAATTATGATAGAAAACTAGATACCAAACATAAAAATGCTTTATAGCACTATATATTGTCAGAGAAATAAAGTCATAATTCTTAGCATAAATTGGGCCCACTTTTATTCAGCATAAGCAGAATAATTATATGTAAGAAGTTATCTGAAATAATTTTGAAAGGCAATCTAAAATAAAATCTTTAGATTCATTGATGTCATCTCTCAAAAAGCAGTACTGAGACATGCAAGCAATTATGCAAGTCAATCATTTACATGAAGAGGCATAAAGACATCCTGCAGTGACAGAAAATTAATAAGAATCAACAATTAACTTTATTTCATCTAATCAAACATCTTAGATATTGACATATGTTACCACACTGCACAATATCGTTTGGAAATTAGTTGAGTGATGACATCAAGAAAAAAGACCCATTATTCTCTCCATTCAAACGTACTGAAAGCAAGAGCAGAAATCAGTTAAATATAGACTTAAAATTTGTTGTCACATTAGTTCATTTCAGATGACTGTTGAGCATTCTTTTTACATGCAGTGTCGCCTGAGCTTCTTACTCACTTTCAGCTGTATTCCCTTACCCCTCACAAAATGGCAGAGTTGCATTCTGCCATGATAAATGTTCATTAGTGACAATGCTGGCATTCATTCAAAGTGTGATCTCTCCAGATTTTACCAACAGAGCAGCCATTAAAGTCATCAAACTTTATATCCAAGGAGAACACCTATTTACTTTTACGTTGAACTGTGCACCAAGTTAACACTATTTTGCCTCCATACCTCACAGATTACAACTGACAGTCCCTCACACCCAAAAAAGGTATTCATTTTCTTCATGAAGCTTCTTCTCTCTGTAGAGATTGTACACAAGTTCTACAAAGCTTGACCGGAGAATTAATTACTGAGAAAGACTGTGGGATCCTTTCCCACAATGTTGTTTGTTTTGTTTGTTTGTTTGTTTGTTTTGTGAGCTATCCTCAGACTAAACAACTTTCTCATCCTCCCTCAGCTATAATATTCTGATGAAACTTGATTCATAAGAAGTCTAATCACCAACTAACTTGACATACACGTTTATTTAACAAACATTTAGTGTGCTATACCTTGTGTTAGGCACACAGAATATAACATATTCTATATAAAAATATAGAAACTTATTTATATAGAAACACATTTTATATAGAAACACATTTCTATATAAATAAGAAAGACAATATCTTTGTTTCCTGGAGCTTACACTATTGTGACAGAGTTAAGGGTGATAGTTAAACTAATATCCAAATAAAATGCAAGATAGTGATCAGTATTTAGAAAAGGGAAATAAAAGAGTAGAATATCTTTGAGAGAGACGATATGTATACTGTGGTCTGAAAAATAGATTTCTCTGCCCTAGCCATAAAGGAAGGGCCATTACCAGACATAGTCAACCCTTAGGAATACACATGGAGAAACAGTCTAACTCAGAGAAGATGAGGAAAGGCTGTTTGTTGGTAAGGAAAAAACCAGTATCATTGCCAGAATTTGAAGAACCTCAGCCATAGGAATGTAGAAAATGTTTGTCTAAAGAAATAGAGGGCAAGTCATCAGCAAAAAGCATCACCTTCAGATAGCCAATGAACCTAGGTCAGATTATAAATGTTCAGATGTATGAAAGAGGAATATTTAAGCTGTGAAACAAATGACTAAAAAGAAGTTATACATTAAAACGAGAAAAGATCTCTCAATAGAGAAAGAGAAATACAATAACCTAAACAGAAATAAACTCAGTGCGTTCAGGAGCATAAAGACCAGTGTGCCTACTGTGGGATTCTTCAGAATGGAGTGGTATTTAAAAGGGTAAGAGAGTCAGAATAGGCTCAGATATATTAGGGTAACGATATTTTAGCAGGATGGGAAGCCATTGGATAATTTTAAGCATCGTTGTGACATAACCTGGATAACAACTCCTTTTCTGACTGATTCTGACACTCCTGCCTTCTCTTTTTCTTAGGATACTCCTTTTGATTACATTGGGCTCGCTGAATTAACCAGGATAATCTTCCCATCTCAAAATCCTTAACTTGATTACATTTGCAAAGTTCATTAAGCCACATAATTTATTCACAAGCCTGGGAATTAAAATATGCACATCTTTGGAGGTCATTATTCTACCATAAACAGATAGTAGAGTCTGGGTTCAACTGCATAGATTAACTTCAAAGTCCACATAACAGAGTCTTTCTGGATATCATTACCCTAGGAAATTACTGCAAAGGGGTGCAATTTGGGGAAAAAAATTGTACTAGAGTACTAAATTTATACTTTCTCTCGCATTGTTACTGTGGTCAAGTCTAACTCACAACTACGCAAGCAAAGGGATTCTGGGAAATACATTTTTCCAGTTTAATCAAGACAAAATTAAAAAGCACTTTCATTTACATTGTCATGCACACATTCTCTTACAAGTGGTTGTTTAATAAATTCGATGCAAAATCCAGTATTTCAAAATTGATCTAAACTGTCAATAGATGACATTCTTTATAATTCAAAAGGCCACTTAAAAATAACTTGTATATAAAGCACAAATATACCTGTATCTAAGTGAAAAAGTTTTCCTGAAGAAAATAGACAACTATTTATATGTATAATAACATTATTTAAGAAATATTTCATACTTTTTGGGAATGTGTACTTACCTATAACTCTGTCTTTTTTGCTTAATTTCTGTTTTAAACAAAGCACATTTTTTTCATCAGGCAAAATATTTTAAAAATCTCAGCTACTAGAGGTATATAAATGCTAAGTTATGCTTTATATTTGATGATCTAATATTCTCTATAGTTTCTCCAAAAATTATTTATTTGCAATTCACTTCTCTAAATATAGAATGAAATCAGACTGCTACAAGTTTTCTCCAAGGGCCAATTTTGTTCTAAAATACTTTGATTTTTCTATGAAATCAGAGCAATATATGAATGTTCTATTCCTCAGACAGTTTTAATAGCCTTGTTGTTTTCTTGTGATCTTTTTAAACCATAGATCTAGAATTCTTTCCAGTGGGTTTTCATGACCTTAATAAAATAGTTATCTATTCTAGTACTAAATTTAGAATACTTCAAATGGAAATGATCACTTTGGGATTTAAAAATTAGGTATGTGTTTAGACATTGAAATCTTGGGATATTATTTGTCATATATGTGGACTTTGAAGTTAATTTTTAGTCTAATGGTTCCTACCACAATTTTCTTTCCAGTTTCACAAGTTTTGTTCCTAACGTAATGTCATTCTTTCTCAGATAATAATAGAGCAAATAAATACTGTGAAAATATTATCCCTAAAATTCATTTTATACAGAATCATTATATATTTACAATATCTATCTTCTTATAGTGAATTACATTTCCATAATTAAAATATTAATTATCATTCTTTTTGACAAATACTGAAACTGAAGATAAGAATGCTCAAGTTTCATTTTGGAGAGTACGATCTGGAATGCCAAATACAAAACAGAATATTCATAATTAGTCTAATATCTTTTATATTGTGTCAATTGCATCTTTTGTAAATTTGGATTGTATTTCTTTTTTAAGGATTTTATTTATTTGACAGATAGAAGCACAGCGAGAGAGGGAACACAAGCAGAGGGAATGGTAGTGGGAGAAGCAGGCTTCCTGCAGAGCAGGGAGCCCGATGGGGGACTCAATCCCAGGACCCTGGGATCATGACCTGAGCTGAAGGCAGACGCTTAACGACTGAGCCACCCAGGCGCCCCTGGATTGTATTTTTAAATGGATTCTTTGCTTCCATCATTATTATATTGCCCTTTCAACTTACAAAAACAGTATTTCCTCTACAGACATTTTTACATATGGAACTTCAGGCTTCATTTCTCAGGATCTGTGTACTTTCAGGAGATATATTTACAGCTCACTGAACAACAGCCAAGTACTCTACATTCCCTAGTCTCACTTGCAGTATCAAGAAATGTTTTAAAGTGTTTAATATAGTCAAATGCTAATTAGTATACTATTAACTGTGAAATTGGTTACATTTAGCTGATAATATTGTGATTTCACAAACATGAATCTCAAAAATTACCATTTGCTTATTTGGGTAATTCTGAAAAGAAATGGAAAATGAGAGAAGGAACAGAAATCATAATTAAGTAAAAATAAAGAACATGTTGAGTGGGCACTGTTCTTACTGCAAGAATAATCCAGAGGACCCATATTCATAGTTGCTTTGTCAGTATTTTTTTTTCTTCCAGAAGATTTTGTTATGGAATATAAAGAAAGGAAACTAAGTATTCTCAATTACAGTGTGGAGAATTCTATTTTGCATTTCTTTCTGCCATAATATTTTATTTTACTTCACCCAATACTATAGAGCTAAAATGAGCCTGGAGGAAATTTTCTATGTGGAAACATAATAGAAACCAAAGATTGGAAAATATGCTAAAGTCTTCTGGCAGAATATCCTTGCTATTGGAAACCTACATTCTTAGTACAGCATTGCTACCAAGTGGCTATCCAGCATATATTAGAGTGTTTCAGGGACAGGAAATTCACTGGCTATGGAAAAAACCTGGTCAGATAAAATTTTACCTTTGGTCAGATAAATTTTTCAAAATACTTTGTAATTC
This sequence comes from Procyon lotor, assembly GCA_028646535.1. NCBI lineage: Eukaryota > Metazoa > Chordata > Mammalia > Carnivora > Procyonidae > Procyon > Procyon lotor. Next base: position 157,129,925 of record CM053603.1, on the reverse strand, counting down.
AAAATCTGAGTTATTTTATTCTGTTTCTATAGGTCTTGTTTCTATCCTTACAGATATACAGAACAAGTTAATTCTTTTTCTTCCCCATGGTTACTTAAGCAGAAATGAAATAATATGTGTGTGTATATTTCTCATGACAAACTGGTACTGATATGTAGGCATGGCTTCCTCTCATCTGATCTAGTCTTAATAAAAAGTTCTAGGCAAAATTTCAACTAGTCTTCTCATTTACCACCTCGTTAGAAAGGCAGAATTCTAATGCTGATCTTTCATTAATGGACTGGAGTAGCAATTGTTTGCTAAGAAATATGAAAGCATCGAGCACTTTGCTATACCCAGCAACCCACGCCAACAACAACAACAAAATGAATGAATAAAATTTTTAAAAGACAGAACTGAGATAGATAACTGAAAGTAGGAGAAATTCATGAATTCATTTATGCTTTTGGCTAAAATACATCCCTCCTCAAGTCAGTCTGAAGCTGTTAGCACGGTAGGGAGTTTCACCTACTAATGATTCCACAGCTGGCATGTGCATAGCATCAGTATTTATTGGCATCCTCCAAGTCAGTTATTTTTAAGAAGCTCTCTTCCAGGCCTCTGAATAAATTATCTATCAAGTGCAGCAGTGCATGACAACACCCCAAATACAATTTGCAGTCTTGCACAGGCTCTCATTATTTGGTGTAAATGAAATCCCAAGTCATTAAACTTTTTAAAAAATGAAGGCCCCTTTTATTAAAAATATAAGCAATTGAAAGACCTCTTAGGTCATTCTTTCAGTCCATGTTATGCATAGTAATGAGCCTGGAAATTCGATCTATCCCTCTGTAATTGTTTACTTTTCTTTGAAAGACAAAAGTTTCTGTCAAACACATCACAGAAAAAGTTCAAGCAGGCTAGTTTCATCTATTCCACTGGGAATGTGCCCGGAAAATTGGCCAAGAGAAAAGACAACACAAGCGGCAATGATAAGAAATAACATACTCTGAAATTTACAAAGTTATAAGTCAACAGAATACGTAGGATGTCTGCTGAATAACTATCAGCGATTCACACTTCTTTGTGTCTGAAGATTTTTCTCCCCCATATATGCTGTGAACTTTTTTAAAAAATGAAAATAAATAAATAAATTAATAAATAAAGGAAATGGAAAGAGCTTCATGATCTGCTTATATGAGCCTTATCAATTTCAGGCAAAATGGCAATACTTTCTTGACAATGAGTTTAACATATCTGCAGTCTCTCCTGCTATGTTTACCATGAATTTTGATGATGTTTTATATGAGCCTCAAAGCTATTTGATGTTGCTATACTTTTAATCCATGAACTGAGACTCATACCCCATCGAAAAACATTTAGTCACAAACCAAATGGAGTAAATGTTATCTACCACAGCTTGTTTTCTTGTTGGTTTACCAGTGCAGTAAACAGACACTATGATACAGTGTAACATCTTAATAATATGAATGTCCAGGAAAAGCATTAACCACTCACTTATACAGTGACCAAACTTAGGTGTGATTTCGCTCTGCATTATCAATATGTTTTAAAGACACAATTTAACCCCTGTGGTGTATCAGGATCTGTGGAATTAGAGAAGCAGCAGCAGAAGCAGCAGCAGAAGCAGTAGCAGGAGAAAGAAATGGCTGTAATAGGTTTATCCAGAAAAGTCCTAATGCATATAAACATTTGATTAATGTGGTTCTCTCCCACTATTATTAAGTTCCATGAATCCAGACACTTTCATTTTTTTCTTCTCTAGTATATTTTCATCAATTAACATCTTCTTGGCATGGTAAATACTACAAATAGCAAGTATTTGTGGAAGGATGGAGGGAAGGAAGGAAGGAAGGAAGGAAGGAAGGAAGAAAGGAAGGAAGGAAGGAAGGAAGGAAGGAAACTGACATATTCAAATTTTTGAGTCTTTCTGGGTTCATACGACCCTATCAGAACAAGGGATACTTTGAAAATATGTCTCAGAAATAATTAAAAAGCTTCAAAAAGCACTGAAAGAAAATTAACACTAAGGCAGTATAAGCTGCTAACTAGTTCTAGAACATTTTTTTTACAATAGCTCTAATTGTAGTAGAAGGATTCTAAGACAATTCCACTCTCTTGGTATTGATGTTCCCATGTAATATCTTCCCCTTGAGCATGCAATGGACCTAATATTCGGTTCTAATTTGGCAAAAGTGATAAGAATGTCAGCTAGAGTTACGTTATAAAAAGAATATCTCAATCTCTATCAACCCCTCCCTCTCTTTCTCTAACACACACACACACACACACACACACACGCACACACATGCACACACACATGCACACATTCCTCAGAGTCCTAGAAACAATCTGCCATGTTGTGAGCAGCCTATGGAGATGCTAAGACTCTTTCTGCTCTTGAGATGATGAAGCCTTAGCTGAAAGTCTGGCTGCAAGTGAGAGACAGAGTCAGAACCACCCAGGCTGATCTAAAATGTCTGACCCACAGAAACTATGATATAATAAATGTCTTGTTGTCAATCACTAAATTTTGGGATGATTAATTATGCAGCAATAGATCACTAATACTTTGAGATATAACACCTAGCCTAACGTTTAACACACTTACCAAAAGGGAATCCATGGATATGGGAGATTTTCATTAAGAAATTTCTTAATTTTAGGGGCACCCAGGTGGTTCAGTCAGTTAAGTGGCTGACTTTTGATTTCAGCTCAGGTCATGAACTTAGTGTTAGGGTCGTGAGATCAAACCCCAGGTCGGCCTCCACACACAACATAGAGTTTGCTTGAGATTCTCTCTTTTCCTCTCAGCAACCCCCATACACACATGCATTCTCTGTCACTCTCTCTCTCTAAACAAAAAAATCAAACCTTTAAAAGAAAGCAATTGCTTAATTTTAAGTTGAAATATACCACCTTACAATTTCCACCTATTGGTTCCAATTTGATGGGAAAGCAATAAACCAGACAGATCATTTTTCCTACAATCTTAGAGACTATATTCTAGTAAGGGAGATAGATAGTAGGCAAATTTTAAAATGAGCAAAATAATTACAGACTCTATACAATAGCAAAGAACAAACAAGGTAAAAGAGAAGGAGTAACTGCAGAAGGTCCCATTGGTTGGTGTGAACAAGAGAGGCGTCTCTGAAGAAATGTTGTTTAAACTGGGTTTAAAGAATAGGAATGAGCTAGTCACATGAAGATCTGGAGAGAGATCAGTGAGGCAAATGGAGCAATAAGGATAACATCCCCGAAATGAGAAAAGAGTTGATAATATTTAAGAAATAGAAAGAAAACCAGTTAGGTTGAGGCATGGTGAGAAATGGGACAAATGATTGGTTAGTGATGAGTAAGAAAGGCTAGCAGGGGCCAGATGTTGTAGAACCCTGTGAGCCAAGAAAAGGAGTCACTTTTTTAAATACAAAAGCTATTTCATGGTTTTAAGCAGAAGAATATCATGACTTAAGGAAAACCCTTATAACTGGGCCAGTTGACTGTTCCACAGGTGTGTATATGACTCTTTCGGGTATATGAGGTGCTTAGAAGTTAACACTAACTTGAATTATTACATAGAAGTTAAATTCTCCACTCCAGCTGTTACGGGAACTTTTGGCTCTCTTTTCTGAAATAATTCTCAACCAAAATATCACACCATGTTCAGAAAGAATGGTGATTCCCCTCTCTGGAATCTCCTTTCTTCCAGTAGGTTCTGGGAAACCTCATTACTAAATTTAAATCCTGAGCTGAAGAAGTACTGCTGAAGCAGTCGTTACAATATCAGAAACATAAAATGAGGTGTAGGTTCTAGTGTGAGCAGCCTACATGAGCAAGAAGTTCTGAATGTGGCACCAGAAAATATCAGTCTACACCAGTACAGTAAAGAAGATGTTCTAGAGCTGAGAGGTATTCCTTGGCTTCTCACATCACTCCTTAGTCTTTGGTCAAGCATAAGAAAAATGCAAAAAGGTTAATATATCTGGGTGCTTTGGTTAACTATTACTGTGTAACAACAACAAACACATGTAAAATTTCAACAACATAAACAGTAACAATTATGCAGTTTGCCTGGAGGAGCTTTGCTTCAGACTGTGGGTCTGCTCCATGTATCGCCTTCTGGAGCCCAGACTTAATGGATGGAAGTTACTTGGGACATTTATTCACTGCAGAGTTTGGAAGAGACACACAGGTAGATGAAATACACGATACTTCCTAATGTTTCCATTCATAACGGACATGTATTGTCTTTTCCATTGATGAAAGCATGACAAAACATTATCAGAAGGACTGTGCACTATACTCACCCTATGGAGAATAAAGTGAGAAAGAGAAAGATTATTATTGATAATAATCTGTTTTATCGATAATAGTCTTATCGATAATAATCCAATAAGATTATTATTGGAACATCACCTACTACATGGTAGGTGACTCATCGAAAAACATCATCACTTTATAAGACCAAATGACTGGATATAGGCAGCTTTTCAGGCTTCAGAAAAGCTGAAATCTGAAGGTTTTCTGTGACCCATAGGTATAATGTTCATTCTGGCCTCTTTCCTTTAAGTCTTTGTTCCTTACTTCTTCTCTTTGTCCAAGTCCATACAGATCACTGCCTATTTTCAGTGGTCTTCATTCTATATCCTATACAGTACCAATGATATGGATCAGCACATGAATTGTTGGCCTAGGTAATGAGCATCTCTAACAATTCTAATTGTTAGAATTAAACAAATAATAATATTTGTTTAAACAAATAATAATAAGCATATGGTTTGCTGATTAGATTCTCTTTATCATAGAAACAGAAAGTGGTGTTGTCCACTTCCTAGCAGAGAGAGGTTCTACAAGTGTAGTGAGCAGACTGTATCCTGAGGAAAGTATCTTGAGATTACACAAGGACTTGTCCCTCGAAAAATCGTGGGTCAATGTATGGCCATATCACTCTCCAGAACTGTCACTGAGGTTCTGGTAGTGTTGCCATTGAACTTTCTGTGTCAGGAGTGGGAGAGTGGTAATAGGGTATGTACCACTTTTTAAATAACAAAACATCTAAAGTGTGTATGTTGTTTCTGGAATTAGACATCCCATATCATATACATTTGTGGCTAAAATTTTTCTCTGAAACTCCCCTCTATTTTCAAGAGATAGTACTTGGAAAATATATAAGAGAATCAGGAATGTTTCCCTTGGGGCACCTGGGTGGCTCAGTCATTAAGCGTCTGTCTTTGGCTCAGGTCATGATCCCAGAGTCCTGGGATCAAGCCCCGCATTGGGCTCCCTGCTCAGCAGGAAGCCTGCTTTTCCCGCTACCATTCCCTCTGCTTGTGTTCCCTCTCTAGCTGTGTTTCTCTCTGTGAAATAAATAAAATCTTTAAAAAAAAAAAAGCAAGAAAGAAATGTTTGCCCTTTACATCAAACTCTAGGTTGGTTAGTTAGTACTTAGGCCTCTATTATTGAATCCTACCTTGTGATAAAAATCATCTTAAAATGTCTCACATAAAAATTAATTTTATGTGTAGATAATTTGCTGTTTTTTGAAAATTAAATTCCAATCTCAGCTTTTAGTATAATGCAGGCATTATATAAGGTTTTGTTAAGCCATCGTCATATATAACAAAGTGGCAATATATAAAGCACATAAATGTGAGGAAAAATCTTTCAAACTTCTATTTTATTATTTGATGAAAATTGTTCATGTTGTGAGCAAATATGGCATATTGAAAACGATGTATTTGTCCCTGAATATTGTTTTGAATGCAAATTTTAAAACTATTTTATATACAGAGAAGAAAATCTACCCATGTTTTCATATAAATGTTAATGGTGGTACTTAAGAATGTACATTATTTCTCTAACAGTTTCTTAACATAATTTATCTTCAATCAACATACATCAAGTTTTGAAAGATTTTACATTTTCTATGGTAAGCTGTCTAGTGTTTAGAAATTGTAAAAGTGAATTAGAAGGAAACTAACATGTATCCATGTTATTAAAGGAGAATTTAGATAAATTTTTCTAACCTCTGCCCTGTGTGTAGTTATTAAAGTAAAAGTTAATTTGAGAAAAAAATCAAATTTGTATTTGATAGTTGCCTCAATTGGCTTGTCTTTGTCATTTTATATATTTTATGAGAAGAAGCAATTTTATTTCTTTGTCTTGAGGTGCTAAGTAACTTCTATTTTTTAAGTTTCCAAGAAGTTTGTCTTTCTACTTTGGAAACTCTTATGTTTAAGATTAAAAAAACTGTAAGTCTTTAGCTGAATCCTAGAGGACAAGTTCAAATGGCATGTTTTTACAGATGAGGAAAAGGTGGCAGAGATTAGCTAAAGGGCTTGCTTATGGACACATATCTATTTCCCAGCTAAGCTGAGACAAATGGAAAATGTTCTCATTATCTTGTGCTATTTAGAGTTTCTCCATGGATTCTTGGTGCCATTTCACCCCTCCCACACTGGCACCATCTTTTGTCATTGTCATTATATTCGTTAGCAAACAAGGGCTTCCTCGGTAGAGACAGTGACTAGAAACACTGATTTTATTTTTATCAGATGCTCTCAACTAGGAGAGGAAAATACAATGTGTAAGTATTCATTTAGTGAATTATTAGATCTCATGTATATAAAATACATGGCTAGGTCTCCCAGCTCTGGACCTTCTGGTCCTTGACCCTGCTTCAGTTACCCACTTTGATACCCACAACACTAGAATGTCTTCTATATTTTTTACTGTTACCTCAGAATTATGTAATGGATCACCCTTTTTACTTCTCAACATCCAGTTAAGAAAAGAACTCTCAGAGAATGAATTATCAGCTTTCCTTTCTTCCTTGTACCTGGGAAGTATAATCTAATAGCCGAACTTAATCCTCTCATTTTTGGGGGCACCTGGGTGGCTCAGTGGGTTAAGCCTCTGCCTTCAGCTCAGGTCGTGATCTCAGGGTCCTGGGATTGAGCCCCGCATCAGGCTCTCTGCTCAGTGGGGAGCCTGCTTCCCCCTCTCTCTCTTCCTGCCTCTCTGCCTACTTGTGATCTCTCTCTCTTTCTCTCTCTCTGTCAAATAAATAAATAAGAAAAAAATTTTTAAAAAACATCTCATTTTTGTGAATTACTTCCATTTCTATATGCTAGCCTTCCACTTTCCTAAACTACCCCTGCATTTCCCATTGAAATATCCATTATAAACATTCTGAAAAGTTATTCTAGCTGTCTCACTTACTGTCTTCTCTCTCTGTCACACAAACACACACACAGGCTTATATACCACTACCATTACCAAATTTGTGTCTGTTACTGATTTGTCCCTATCTCCTTTGTCATGAGGATTAAAATCTCCAAATTGTTTACTTTGTATCTCTTTATTGACTATCACATCTACAAATTGGTAATTCCTAACAATTCACAAAATATATTTCCTCTCTATCCCTATGATGACAACTTTAACCTACAAATGAAGTAATTTGTCATTCAGTTGATTACAATATATTAAAAAATACATGTCTTTCTTTAATCTCTCTTGACTCTAGAATACTTTACATATTAGTTTTCTCGAGGAACATACTACTTTCTTGCTTAATGTCCTCCCTACCATAGACAATTACTAATCTACTCTTTGTTTACATTAGATTTGCATATTCTAGACATTTCATATGAATGCATTGCTACACTATGTGGTCCTATGTGACTGGCTTCTTGGCATAATGGTTTATAAGGTTCATATATGTTGTAGAATGTATCAGTACTTTATATCTTTTTATTACCAAATAATACTATTTTGTATGGTGTAGCATACTTCTCTTATCCATTCACCACTTGATGAACACTAGCCTCCATTTTGATTAAGGGTCCAGTGGAAAAATGGTAGTGAGCAAAAATTATAAATGTTTAAATGTTGATATTTTTATTTACCTTCAAAGTTTATGAATGTGTCTTTTTTTATTATGTTCAGTTAGCCAGCGTAGAGTACAGCATAAGTTTTTGTTGTAGTGTTCAACGATTTGTTAGTTGCGTGTAACACCCAGTGCTCCTCCCAACATATGTCCTCCTTAATATCCATCACTCAGTTACCCCATCTCCCCACCCGCTCCTTTCGGTAACCTTCAGTTTGTTTCCTGGAGTCCAAAGTCTTTCATGGTTGGTCTTCCTCTCTGATTTCTGCCAATTTGATTTTTATGAATGTGTCTTAATAGCCTTTGACATCAGGATAAAAAGAACAAAGCAAAGGAAGCAGTTTCACTTTCAGTTACCGGTCATTATAGAAATAATTTTACATAACTGAAGAGATATGGAAACTGGAGAAATAGTGTGGAGATTCAGTGTAAAGAAGTATCAATTAGTCAATGCCCCCTGTTACAAATTTTTTAACAGTTTTTAACTGTTAAAGAGTTTTTAACAGACTAGCCCTTTTTGTAAAATTCTTTTTTACCTTGGGAAGAATAAAGAGCAATACTAATAGAGCAATTTCTGTAATCAAGGATTGCATTATTTCTTAGTAGCAGGCTGAGCCATATGTAATTGCCATTTGTGTAGATGAAAAAATATTGTTTAATATATATGTCTATAAGAAATGACTGAAATCCATTGATGGGAAGATATATTTCTTTATTTACTTTATTAAATGTGACAGACTGATACTAAAATGAAAGAAATTTATAAGCACTGCTATTATAACAAACAAATACTGTAACAAATCACATGAGAGATAGTTCAAGTGTTTTTTTCTCTTTCCTTCTTTCTGAGAGAATTCACACCTCAAACTCTTTCTGTGTGGGAATTCAACCTTCATAGCACTAAATTCTCCTCAATTCCAAAAGCCCTGGTCAAAAATCCAAACTTGCTTTATTAATAAGATAATTAGTAACTGATGATTTGACTCAGAAAGATAACCTTAGGTAAATAGATTCACTAATAAAAATTTAAAATAAGAGAGAAAAAGTAGCCTATACCTAGACCACTGCTGTCTCTCTACAATATAAGCCTACTTTCACCATCTTCTGAATTCCCATGCAAAGTTTATGTATCCAAAACAAACAAACAAAAAAACTTATATTTTCTTGATTGCCTTATCCTCATAAACATCCCAAAATACCTTAATTACAAGATGTCCTATAAAAAGCATAAGGGAAATTTTACTAATTTTAATATTTTGTCAACCATAAAGCTTGAAGAAAAGCAACCTCAGCCTTCAGATATGTTTCTGTCATCCCTGACTGCTTATTTAGATGGTTCATAAAAAATTTTACCCCAGTTTTCTTTAGAAAGAAGTCCTACTCAAAGAAGTTATATTGAGAAATCCTACTGATGTTACATTGTACTAAATAAACCTTCTGCATAATCCACAGCCAAAAGTATCAAATTGTAAAGTTCTTGGTGCCTTTCAATTTAGTATGCCTTAGAGTTAACTTTATGAACACGAAAATTAAAGTAAAATATCATTTTTTTTTACATTTTTTCCTATTTGAAATTAGTTTTTGTCAGCAGATGAAACATGAATTACTTTAGAAAGGTACTAAGAGGTAAAAATGTTGCTGGATAGCAAGAGTGAAAAGAAGTGAATACCAAATACTTTTTAAAAACAATTTCTTCAAAAAAATAAATATTAATTTTAGAAAATTTAGAAAATACCAACAAACTAAAAGAAAAAATTTAGATGGATCATCTAAAATCTATTAGCCATCCAAGGATAAGTACCATTAATATTTCAAAGTGTATCCTTTCAATATTTTCCATGCACGTGTATTTGTGGGTACACACCCACATACACAGAAATATATACATATGTTCATACACATATACATGTTAAAAGCACAAGAATATGGTGTGTACATCGTATTTTGTAACTAGCTTTTCTAAACATCTTTGCAGATTTCCTAGTATTGTATTATATAATTAGAGACATGCATCTGATTTATATTTATATATTAAATTGTTATAACAAATATTTTAGATATTTCATAACAATCAATCTTATAATATGTAAACAATAATATTCGGAATAATCTCTTATAAATCTTTTGTTATTTCCTTAGAGAAAACCTAAAGGGGACTTTGTGAGCCAAAAGATGTATATAGAACTACATTTTGATAATATATCACCAACCAGAATATACATATTGATTTATAGTCTAAACAAAAATGTACATCTAGAATAATTCATTTCTTTATATTTCATCTAATGTAAGACATTCTTTTTTTCCCAATGATAAAACTGCTAAGCATTGTTGTTTTCCTTTTTTTAATTTTTAATAACTGATAGGATCATTTATTTCCTTCTATTATTTATTGTGTAATTTGGTGTAACTTTATCTTAGAGTATTCATTTTATTTAGTTTACTCATAAAAGCTCTTTCCATATGAAATATATTTGCTTATCACATATATTTTGAAAAATAATCTCAGATTATATTTATATTCATTTTTTCTGCTATAAAACATTTTTAAATTCATGTAGTCAAATATATCAAATAATTTTTATGGTATTTGCACATGGAATCATTCATACAAGGCCTTCCATTCTCCAGAATTATGTAAGTAATCATTCATGCTTTGGAGTAACTTCATGATTTCATAGATTATAACAAAGTGTGAATGCTCATGGAATTTATTTTGATTGTTTACATCTAGGACCTCATTTTATTTTTATCTAAAAATGTCAGATCCAACAATTCTTTTCAGTCTAAAAATACGTTATTATTCTTTTCTGATCCATTTGAAATTTCAACTCTATTTGCAGTTTCAACTATATAAGAACATATATAGTCAGTTTTTGTCACTTATAGACTATGCCACTTAGCTTTTATTCCTGTGCCTGTAATAGATTATGATTTATAGTTACAATTTAAGATATTTGTGAATACATAACATGGAATACAATCAACAAAGATTTAATTTACATATAATTTCCTCATCTTCCCTCTTCTATTCACCATTATGAAAATGGGAAACTGAAACTGAAAAATATAAATGGATTACAAAAAGATTTCTGTGTGTATGTGTGTGTGTATTACTTGGATCAACTCTGATCAAACTTCTAAGCGCCTCACTCTTCTATTAAACATTGTACTAAATATGTTCCAAACACTCTTACTCATTTATAGATTTATTTCTTTGAGTTACGGATAATAATTCACCCACAGTAAGGGCCAGGTAAATTTTCATAATGCCAGATTCAAAAGTTTTCAGAGGTTATTTTTGTCTCTACAACTACATTTAAAAAAAAAAAAAAGACATCAGAGCTTTGCAGGAGACAACATTTTGCTTTCCTTTCATGTGATCCACTTCCTTTCATGTGATCTTTTCATGGATCATGTGACCCATGTGTGCCTTCCTTGGTTAGAAATAATTAGTTCAGACGCTATTGAATTTTTGACATGATTAAAAGAATAGGGCCTTTAAGATCCAAACAAATTTATTCTTAGTAAAAGGTAGTAAAAGAGTAAGAAAAACTTATATTCCCTTCATACCTCTTTTTCTATTCCAGGATTAGTTTTCTCAGAGACACAGAAAAATAAGAAGGATTATAAATAAAATATAAAAGTTGAACAAACTTATTTGGCCAAAACATCTAAAGTCACAGAGTTTATATAGAGTTTAGAGTTAAATTAGCTAGTACTGTTTACAAAAATAACTATAATGTAAAAGTCAGCAAAGGACACACATTGTAGAAAGTGTAGAGAACTACCCATGGGAATTTTGTTCCTATGAAGGACTGAATTCATGATTACCTATGGAATCATCCAGAAGAGCTAGGATTAAACTTTTAGATCATCACATTAGCATAGATGATCAGAGAACTAGTGCTTTTTCACCTCACAAGCAAAAGAAAGAAAACTCTTCAGATAATTTGTATTTGGCTCTTGGTGTACTTTGTTTGGGTTCATTTAAATGAATATTTCTAGTGTCTGAATCATCACTTCAAGTATGATAAAAAAAAAAAAAAAGACCAAAAGGAAAAGATGACTCAGGAGGCATTAGAAATCTATCTATTCTGTCCTCACTCTTATTCATCATCTCTATTTGTTTAATTACATTATTAAGACGATTGCTCATTTCCTACACAATGGCAAAATCCTTAATAAACTGCATTCTCTCCAAACTATTATTTAAAAGCTTAAGAGCTTCCAACTGAAATAAAGGCAAAGAGGTTAAAAAATGGAGGGGGAGGGTGTTGAAAATAAAATACAAATAAAATAAGGAATATTGCAGAGTCTGTAAATCAGTCGTTTTTAGATTAAAGAGGCAGCACACATATTTTAAACAATCAATGAAATACTTTGGTATACTGAAATAAAAATTTCAAACACATTTTTTGAAGCATGCAATGCCTGAAGAAAACAAAAACAAAAACTAAAACTAAGGGTAACTAATCATCAGTGTGGTACCTGAGTAAGTGTACAGGCATACCTTTTTCCTAGGGTTTTGTTGCATACCATAAAATAATTTCAAAGTATCACTGTGAAAGATTTAGCTAGCGTTTGGTTATGCTGCAGGCTGCAAACACTGAGTAGAATTTCCCCAGTATTTATTCAATCTATTGTTTGTGCACTAATCTAGAAATTTCATAATGAGTTTGCATTTTTCAATCATGTTAACGTCCTCTGGTTTTTGTTTGTTTTTTTTTTAATAGTTCATCCAGCCAAAGAAAAGAAAGCTGATGTTATAGCAATGTATTTAAACACATTTTAAGGGGTGAAAATGTATATCATGAAAACAGTAAGTTTATTGCCATTTCCTTTGCAGAAAATTGCTTCAGAGACATTTAAAAAATCATTCTAGTTTCTCTTTCCAAAATGATCCAAATAGCGGAAAACATCAATAGAGGGCACTAACAGGCTGTTCTGGAAAGCCTTTCATTTCAGTGCTTGTGACAATGAAACCTAGCTGAGAAGGCAATACTTTTTAGCTGTATAAAGCAGCATATGTTGTACTGGAAAGAAAAAAAAATAATAAAATAAGAGCATCCACATTATCCTTGAGCCAAAAGATAAATTCACAAACCTAATCCATTAGACTATGACTCACTTTTCCCATATCAGATCTTATCTACTAGCTCTATATATTCTCTTTCTAACATACTTTATTTTGTTTGTAGCTTTTTCAAGTGAAATTTATTTCTAGTTTTAGACCTCACTGCAGATAACCAAACTCATCCAAGAGTGTATTTAGTTATGCAATCAATTCTTTGGCCATTCTGTATTGATGACAGATATATAGGGACATTCCCACATAAGAACGATCCACAAATAAATATTGGTCTTGGCATCCTATGTCTATTTTACTTGTAAGGTCATTTTTGATATTCAGCCTAAAATGATTATAGAAACCTATGGCTAGGGATAATTTTTAAAATGAATAAATAGCAATGTTGATCCAGAGAGAATTATATAAACATTTTGGAGCTCTAAAACATGGGCATAATGAGGAACAGGCCCTGCTCTACAGGCTGTGTTTTTCTGGACTTTGGGAAGGTCCTTCCAACTTCAAGAAAGTTTGAGAAGGGCAATGTGTGCAGCAGGAGAAATTGAATATTGGTGACGACTACAAGAATATAAATATAAGGACTCCAGGGAAGTTAGGGGTCACTACGATGGTGCTAGAGAGCAGCTGAAGTTTATACTTCCCTTTATTTGATAAACTCAGCTTATTTTGATTTTTTTTTTCAAAGTTAAGCAATTTGTTTCCATGTATCTACCAAGGTGGTCCCTTCCGATAAGGACTCCTAGCTACTTTTTTCCTTAAAGTTTTGAGTAAGTGTATAAGATTTCTTAAAAGCTAACACATCTAAATACAATTTCAGCTGTAGAACTACACCACACTGAGAAACACAAGAGGAACCAGAGAGAGAGATCTGAAAGCATACACAACCTCCACAACTTTCCAGATGTGTGAGACCATAAAATGAACAGAATTCCAGCCATTTATATTGAATTGAGGATTTAAAAAAATAATGTACAAATACATATGTACATTTATACATGCATAAATACGGATATATATGTAAGCACCTGGTGTATTTTGAGTGCTCAGTAAATTCCAATTCATGTCCCTTACATTCTTTTCTCCTAGATATAGTCTCTTCAGCTATACCAATTTTTAATTGAATATAACAAGAGTTGGCACAGACCATATTGCTTCTATGATCACCTTGCCACAATGTGTGACATTTGGTTTAAGCTTGTTTTCTCTCTCTTATTGTTTCTTAGGTAAATAAGAACACAAATAACTTTTACTTTCATTACCGAAAACACAATATGAAAATTGAGTATAGCTGGAATTAGAAAAAAGCTTTTCAACTAAATAATCATCATTAGTAAGTCTTTGAGAAATTATATACATATATGTATGGGTAAGCCCAATTTAAAATCCTGTATACAAGTGTATTTCTTAATAATACAGTGAATAATTATTGAGAGGACAGTAACATATTGATGCCCATACTAAATACAATATTCTAAAAGTTCAGTAAGAATCACTAAACTAATTTGTCTTTATGACTTGGTAATGGTTTTTAAAGTTATAAATACATATTAAAAGCCTTATTTTGGATATGAAAAACATGAAATATTTTGGATTTGCCTCACGTAAAGGGTATAATGGCAAACATTTTTATTTTCTTTGCTATGACCTAACATTTCAATTATAGCCTGCTGGTTATTTGCTTGTAGTGTTTCAATAAGATTAACCTTATAAAAATTTCTCATTTTCAATCAGTATTTTCTTTTATGTGTAGTCACATTATCAAAGAATTACATTTTCTCTAAGGTGTTCTAACTTCAAACCTTGAATTTCTGGGGCTCCTGGATGCACAGTTGGTTGGGTGTCTGACTCTTGATTTTGGCTCAGGTCATGATCTCATGACCCTGAGATTAGCCCTGGTTTGGGCTCTGCGCTCAGGAGGGAGTCTGCTTGCACTCTCTCTCTCTCTCTCTCTTTCTCTAAAATAAATAAGCAAATCTTTTAAAATATCTTTAATTTCTTTAGCATTTTTCTATATCTATATTACTCAGGTTCTTCCTATATTTCTGCTATTATTCAATTCTTATATACTTTAACTTTTAATTAATTTAAGTACATAAATGCTTAGACATGCATATATTTTTAAACAACATTCAGATTCTTTCTATCACCTTCTAGTGTCAGCTCTTAAATACTTAATAGGTGATCTTGAAATAATAATCAGATACCCACATATTCTTTTTTGCAGGAGACAGGCATGTGGAAATCATAACCAGAGAAATGTGCTTAAATATTCAGTGGACAGATCACAATATAAAGCACTCTAAAAATTAAATGGATGCCACCAATAACAAAATAAAAAAACTTGGAGCTCCTGGATGGCTCAGTGGGTTAAGCCTCTGCCTTCAGCTCAGATCATGATCTCAGGGTCCTGGGATTGAGCCCCACATCAGGCACTCTGCTCAGCAGGGAGCCTGCTCCCCCCTCTCTTTCTGCCTGTCTCCCTGCCTACTTGTGGTCTCTCTGTCTCTGTCAAATAAATAAATAAAATTTTAAAAATAAATAAATAATTTTAAAATTTACATTAGAAGCAATACTTCTTCTCTTCAATATGTATTTAGTTGTTCTGACAATTTTCTTTACATTTATTTACATTCATTTAGTGTGTGTGTATATATATATATAGTGTGTGGATATAGTGTATATACACTATAGTGTGTATATATATATATATTTAGTGTGTGTGTATATACACACTATGTATATATATATATATACATACACACACACTAAATGTATATATACACACACATAATATGTGTATATATATATATATACTAAATATATGTATGTGTGTGTGTATATACATATATATATACACCTTTCTACCTGTGAAAGTTAATTTAATTTTATTTTAAAGATTTATTTATAATTTAAATTTATAAATTTAAATAAAATTTAAATATAAAATATAAATTTAAAATTTATATTTTAAAGGTTTAGCCCATTGAGCCACCCAAAGTTAATTGGGTACCCCGAAAATTAATTTTAAGTGTCAGTTTCACTGGGATACAGTGCCCAGACATTTGGTCAAACATTACTTTGGGTGTGTCTATGAGGGTATTTCTGGAGGGGATTAACATTTGAATTGCTAGATTGAGTAAAGCAGATTTCCCTCCCATTTGGGCTAGCTTCATCCAGTCAATTGAAGACCAAATAGAATAAAAAGGCTGAGTAAGAGGGAATTCCTGTCTGACTGGTTGAACTGACACTTAGATCTTTTCCTGCCTTAAGATTCCAACTAAAACAGTAGCTCTTCTTGGATCTTGAGGTTGCTGGCATTCAGACTGGAACCACGCCATCACCAGTCCTGTCTCTCTTTATTCCTGACTGCAGATCTTAGGATTTATTAGACTTCATAATCATGTGAGCAAATTACTTACCAAAACAAAAAACAAAACTATATGTCTATATCTAATTTATACCTATGTCTATCTATAATATAATCTACTGGTTCTCTTTCTCTGAAGAACCTTATCTGATATACTATATTACACAATTAAAATAGAAAGTGAGACAACATAAAATGTCATAAAACTCCTGAGATTTGCTAACTGCAACTATTTTATTCTTTAACCCATAGCTATTTATTTATTTATTTATTTATTTATTTATTTATTTTAAAGATTTTATTTATTTATTTGACAGAGAGGGAGAGATCACAAGTAGGCAGAGAAGCAGGCAGAGAGGAAGAAGCAGGCTCCCTGCTGAGCAGAGAGCCTGATGCAGTGTTCGATCCCAGGACCCTGAGATCATGACCTTAGCCGAAGGCAGAGGCTTTAACCCACTGAGCCACCAAGGCGCCCCCATATTGTTATTTAAATGGCAATGAAATTTTGGGAAATAATTAAATACTGGTAATATTCATAAGATATTAAATTTGTTCTGATTTTGTATATTGCCCAGCTCATTTCCTTCATTCATAGAGAAAGGTCTTGTGGTATGGAAAGGACAAATCACTTCCCAAATATCATAGTTTGGGGACCAATATCACCGTATTTCCTTTAAGTTAATTTTACAACTCATAAAAACTAAGGCAAGGGAAACAGAAGCAAAAATAAACTACTGGGATGACACCAAAATAAAAAGCCTTTCCCCAAAAAGGAAATGATCAATGAAACAAAAAGATAATGTACTGAATTGGGGAAGATATTTGTGAATTATATATTTAATAAGGGATTAATAACACAAATACATAAAGAATTTATACAATTCAATACCTCCTAAACCAAAATTATCCAATTAAAAATGGGCAGAGGACCTGAATAGACCTTTTTCCAAAGAAGACATTCAGATGGTCAACAGACACATAAATAGATGTTGAACTCATCATCAGGGAAATACAAATCAAAGCCACAATGAGATATCACCTCACACCATTGAGAACAGCTAAAATCAAAATGACAAGAAATAACAGGTATTGGTGAGCATGTGAGAAAAAGGAACCCCCATGCACTGTTGGTGAGGTTGTAAACTGGGGTAGCCACTGTGGAAAACAGTATTCCTCAAAAAATAAAAAGTAGCAATACCATATGATCCAATTCCACTATTGGGTATTTACCCAGAGAAAATAAGAACAGTAATTTGAAAAGATATATATACCCTTATGTTTATTGAAGCATTATTTATAATAGCCAAGATTTGGAAGCAACCTAAGTATCCATCAAAACACAAATGGATAAAGAAAATATGGTACACATATGTGTGTGTATACACAATGGAATATTATGCAACAGTGAAAAGGGATTATATTGTGCCATTTGAGACAACATGGATGATCCTAGAGAGTATAATCTTAAGTGAAGGAAGTCAGATTGAGGAAGACAAATGCCATATGATTCCACTCATAAGTGGAATTAAAAAAAAAAAGAATATATGAACAAAAAGCAGAATCAGACCTATAAATACAGAGCTCTGATAGTTGCCAGTGGGGAGGGGGTAAAATAGGTGAAGGGTAGAGAAAGATACAGGCTTCCATTTATGGAATGAATAAATCAAATGAACAAAAGGCACAGCATAAGGAATACAATCAATGATATTGTAATAGCCACATAACCAGACAGATGGTAGCTATACTTGTGGCAAACACAGCATAATGTATAACCTTGTCAAATCACTAAGGAGTACACCTGAAACTAATATAACATTGTGTGTCAACTATATTCAAGAAAAGGGAGGGGAATACAAGAAATCTCAATAATACCTTTGTATGTATGATATTTTAGGCATATTGCAAATCATATTTTAAAAGTATAACAAAACAAAAAGGTATTATTTAATTATAGAATAGAAATATAAAGTTTATTAAAAAAAGAATAAATGAGGGGCGCCTGGGTGGCTCAGTCGTTAAGCGGCTGCCTTTGGCCCAGGTCAGATCCCAGGGGCCTGGGATCAAGCCCCACATTGGGCTCTCTGCTCGGCAGGAAGCCTGCTTCTCCCGTTACCATTCCCTCTGCTTGTGTTCCCTCTCTTGCTGTGTTTCTCTCTGTCAAATACATAAAATCTTAAAAAAAAAAAAAAAAAAAGAATAAATGAGTAATTTACAGTTTTGGAAGAAATAATCTCTGAGAATTGAAGTGTTAAATGTTTTATATTAAAGAATGTCAGTAAAATAATGAGGGATGAACAATTGATGACATTTATAAACCTTGGTTAATATCTCTCTATATTTCTGTTTCAGAAAGACTCACTGTTGATGTTAAGAAACGTTGTTTGTTCAGAAATTAACACATACTGTGTCACAAACCATAGGAAAAGGGATTTACATATTCCTTCATTCAAATGTTTTCATCTACATACAAAAAACAATTTTATATTCTCCTAAATAATTCTCAGAAAAGATATACTGTCAAAAATCATACAGATGGGTTAAAAATGTTTACTTATTGCTATTTTAGTGAGTTCATCTTTTTTTTTTAATACACGGGAATGGAGGTAGAGCTGTGAGAGAGACACTGAGGAAATAGAGCCATCATATATATAATGTTGGAAATCAAGTTGTAAAGCCACAAAAATAACCTTTATAGTTTGATCCACAAACATTCCAACAAGTGAAAAATTAAATGCAGTATTAATTAGAATGAAAATTGAGGGTATATGAACTATCTATTGTATAAAATCTGGTTCACAAGAATCTGTGTAATTTTTAAATAGATTAAATGCTCTAGATATAATACAAGAAGACTTATTTTTTCCCAGAAAGCATAAACTAGAGGCACAATCTAGCAACTTCCTCAGACACTGATCTAGGCATCACATTTTTATGACCAAAATCATATTATGAGGAAAAATTAAAAAAAAATCTTTAAAAATTATGAAGGAAACCCCAGTAAATTTTAACTTGTAATTCAAGGAGGAAAAATATCAACAACATATGTATTCTCTAAAAATCCATAATAGGATTGTATAAAACAAATAAGAAAATTTGATTGTGTTTCTCTCTGCTGGCCCCTTTTTTTGCAAACTGAATAAGATGGCATTTAAGAAGATATATCCACCATTGTGTCAATAATTTCACAGTCTAGTTGGTAAGATTAGCAAAAAGTCAATTTTCAAAATGGCTCTGCACCCAGAGCTACCCTACAGAACTCTCAAGAATGAAATTTCTACAGTAAGAAGCCTGCTTTGATTTTGTCTTTGTAACACCATGACTGATTACTTTAAATAAATCATCTACGGTCTTACCATTCAGAATTGATGACTTCCCTATTTGGAATTGTTCAGCTTTAAATATGTTTAATAAATCCCAAATGAATTAGAATATAAGAGCTTCTAAGTTTTAATATTTTTATTCTAATGCTGTCATAAAATCAGTATGTGTTAAATATCACTTTAATGACTCTAGGAAGAAATGACTTCGAGAACATGGTTTCCTATTTTTATTCTTTTCTAACTTACATTTTTAGTAACTTGCATTTTTAATATTTTCTTCATGTTTGGAGGAAGATAAAAATCACCTTAGAACATAGAGCACAAATTTATAACCCCTATTCTATCTTCTAAGTCCTCTATATTCTCTGAAGTAAACACTCTTAAATATTTGTTGTATAACGTATAACTTCCCAACTTGTTTCTAACATTTATATTCACATAGTTCCTTCTTAAAATCAATCATAGAAGATATGTCATAGTAGATACATTTTTGTGTAATCTTTTTTCCCTAGATGACAAAATATCTGAAAAAAATCTTCTATGCAATTTCACAAAAATCTACCTCGTACTCTATTTTATATATGAACACTTCTCCATCATTTTTTTTCTTTTGTCTAGTAGAAACATCAAGCACTATGAAGAGTATCTTTTAAAATATACATTTGCACATCTGTGTGTATATTCCTGAAGTCTAGATTCTTAGAAGTAAATTTATGGGTTAAATAATATGCTTACAGATGCTTTAATAGAATCTGTTGAGTTGCATTCTCAAAAGCTCACATAATTTTACATTCCCACAGCATTGTTTGAAAGTATCTATTTCATCTCAATTTAAAAACTTTTAGTTTTTTTAATAAAATTTTTATCAATGCATTATATAAAATGGAGTAAAATACTCAAGTATTTACTCAGATATTTATTTTAAAGAAACTATTATTTCAATATTTTGCCAGGTTTTTCTATGTAGTTATTTTTCCTGTTAATTCATAGAAGTTTCTTATATCTATGAAAAAATACTTCATGATATATTGTAATAGTGAGGTTTCTGCTTTTACAGTGCTTAATAAAAAACCAGCTCTGAATTTTACTGGGTTATAAAAATGGCCATTTGCTTTTTTGATTATAGGTCTACAGATTAGCTGCATTTTGGCAAATTTGGCCTGGTCATAATTAGGCTTGATTTCCGTCTGGAGGTTAAGTTCAGGTATCCTTTGCAATGCTTTTATTCCAGGAACTATTAGCTACCTGTGTATATGTTTCACTGGGCGTGTTTTTCTCATACCAAGTGCAAGAGAACAACCATGAGCACATAAACACATTTAAAACCTCTGTTTGGAAAACATATGCATTATGTTCCTTCACATACCACTGATCAAAGCAAGTCTTATTAGGCTGTGTTCAGTCATGAAAAAGTGGAAAAGAAAGAAATTTGTGAACAAGTGATCCTATGTATCACTATATTTTCAATACTTTTCCACATCAATTGCTCATGCTTTCATTTTTTTTTACAAGTTTTTAAATCTATGCATTGAGTACTCTGTTTCTTTATAAATCTGGATTTTGTTTCCTACTTAAGCTTTCATGCTGATCATGAATAAGTATTATCATCCTATATATATTTTTATAGTACTGACTTTTGCATGTTTCATTTGCTAGTATCGTATGTGTACTTTCTAAACAAAAACATTTTCCTGTGGACTTTAACCTATCATTCCAATTGCCACAACATAATTTTTATTAAATAATTTCTGCATGAGTTTGAAATACCATCTACTTTAATTACTAAATTACCATGTATAAATTGGTTTATTTCTTGTATTTTTTCCTGCTAATCTACTTCTGTATTTCTGCACCAAAACACATAGTTCCTATTTCTGTAGCTTTAAAAAAATGTTTGACGGGTCACCTGGGTGGCTCAGTTGATTAAGTGTCTGCCTTCAGCTTAGGTCGTGATCCCAGCGTCCTGGGATCCATCCCTGCCTTGGGTTTCCTGCTCAGCGGGGAGTCTGCTTCTCCCTCTCCCACTGACTGCTGCTTCCCCTGCCTGTGCTCTCTCTCTCTCTCTCTCAAATAAATAAATAAAATCTTAAAAAGTGTTTGTGTAGTAAATCAAGTCCTAGATCACTGGTTTTGACTGTATGTATGTATATGTTTATTTATTTATTTTTTGACAATTTTCTTGCCTTTGTCTGTATATTTTCTCTTGTGGGTGATCTAAAGATTAAATTTTCCTCAGTCGACTTAAAAATACTTCTGGGGTTGTGGAAAGAAAACAATATAAAATATCTTATTTAGGTTGAAGCACCTGAAATTGCCAATCACTCTCCTTTGTAGACCCAGTAGAACAGTAATTTATTATAATTCAACCTACTATAAAAAATTAATTTAGAATGAATTACCTCTATATAATATTGCTAATTCTCATCCAGGAATGTGACATATTTTTTTCTCTTCCTTATATATTTTTGTATAGTTTGGTTTCATTTTCACCTAGCCTTTTTTTTTTTAAATTAATTAATTATTTTTAAAATTTTTATGTAATCTCTGCACCTAATATTGGGCTCAAACTCATGACCCCAAATCAAGTCACATGTTCTGACTAAGCCAGTCAGGAACCCTTCGTCTAGATTGCTCACCCCTTTTTTTGTCTCTTAGATGTATTAATAAGGTCTCTTGAGGTTCAATCTGTTGTTATATAATGGCAACTATTTTGCATTATATTTCTATATTTTTATTACTTATTTACAATAAAGATAATGCTTTTTATAAGCTGATATTGAAAGGAAATTAAGCATAGTGGTTAATATAAAATGCTCTAATGCCATACCACTTTGGTTTAAACCCCAACTCCATTTATTCAATGAATGACATTAGTAGTTAGTGTCCTTTGCCAGTTTCCTTCTCTACAAAAGTGTAACCATAATACCTACAGTAAAGTACAGTTTCTCTCTTTTATTTTCCTCTTTAAAGATCACCTCCCCACATCAGCTGTGTATGTGTGTGTGTGTGTGTGTCTGTGTCTGTGTCTAGGGGGAGGTTTGTCATTGGAAGGTATGTAGGAAGCAAGCCTACAGAAGCAAACTTTGCTCCTGTCTATGAGATAATTTTATTTTCTCGATTCAGTAGGTCCTATTCTGTTAAACAACTGAGCAAAAGGCAACTAACAGTATCTGAAAGCTTCCTTAAGGTCAAAATCCTACACAATCTTTATTTAAGGGTTAATACACAATGACAAAAACATCACTCAAACATCCATCAGTGCACAGATTTACAGAAACTCCCTACTGCAAATATGAGAAGGTTGCAATATCACATTAACCACACGTAATACATTCTAAGATAGATAGAATAGCATAAAGAGGATTAATGGATAGGACTAGTATTAGTTAAGTAGGTCAAATAAGGCAACGTAACTTGAGGAACCTAGGAGAAATTTGGAGAAAAAAGACAGATGAATAGATGAGGTTTAATCTCACACTTTCAATTGGGCAAGTAGAAAGTGTCCTAATTTATTTGAGTGTGTCTTTTTTTAATTACTTTTTTATTATTATGTTTTTTAAGTGTGCAGCTCAGTGGTTATTATTATATTCACAGGGCCAGCCTAAATAAAAAGGAACACTAAGGTAAGTTCAAATGATCAGAAATTGAGTTTTTTTCAGAAATAGCAGAGAATTTGCAATGTGATGTATAAACTGTACCAAGCTACAGGCTAGTCCATTAGCTTTTGGGGTGGATTATATTTATGAGCAGGAAGTGTGAAAAGGGGAGTCCAAGCAGCTAGAGTCCAAGCAACAAGATCACTTGTTTGAGGAAAGAGACGGCTTCTTGGTGGGTCTTCATTGGTCAAGACATAAGTTTTAGTTTTTTGTAAATCACACATTTATGAAAAAATTAGTCTCTCAGTCCTTCAGTTTCCTTCTCCTGATGGCACATGCATGTGATTCTCTATTTTACATCCTTTAGTTACATTTTATTTATTTTTTTAAAGATTTATTTATTTATTTATTTTGGAGAAAGAGAGAAAGCATGAGTGCACACGTGAGTGGGGAGAGGGGTAGAAGGAGAGAATCTTCAAGCAGACTCCTCCCTGAGCATGGAGCTACCGAGATGGCTCCATCTCATGACCCATTCATCAGTTAGCGGAGATTTATGTTGTTTCTATCTTTGCCTATTATGAATAGCACTGCTATAAACATTTATGCACAAGTTTTTGTCTGGACATATATTTTCATTTGTCTTGGCATATACTCAGCAGTGGAACTGCTGGGTCACACTATAACTTTATATTTAATTATTTGAGAAACTGCCACCTTGTTTGCCAAAATGGCTACACCATTTTCTATTCCACCAAGAGTATTTGAGTTTTCTGATTTCTCCACACCCTCACTTTATTATTTTTCCATCATTTTAGCTATCTTGGTGGATATGAAGTAATATTGCCATATGGTTTTTATTTATACTTGTCTAGTAAATGATCATCCTGAGCTTCCTTTTATGTACTATTGGCCATTTATATATTTCCATCAGAGAAATGTCTATTTAGATCAATTGCCCACTTTTTTTAATAGGGTTTTGTCTTTTACTCATTGAGTTACAAGCGTCCTTTGCATATGTTAGATGCAAGTTCTCTATCTGATACATGATTTGCAAATATGTACCTCCCTTTTATGATTTGTATTTTCATTTTCTGGAACGTGTTCTTTGAAGCACAAAGGTTTTTAAGCAATTTTCCCTTTCTTTAGTGGTTATTCTGTTTATTATCTATAAGTAACTTATTTTAGATAAGATGCTATATTAGATTGCCAGGGGTGCCATGACAAAGTATGGCAATCCAGGTTGCTTAAATAACAGAGCTGTTGTCACACCATTCTGGAGGCTAGAAGTACAAAATCCAGATGTCTGACAGTTGGTTCTTTCTGACAGCTGTGAGAAAGAATGTTCCCTGCTTCTTGCCTAAGCGTCTGGTGCTTGGCTGGCAATATTTAGCATTTGGGGCTTGTAAAAGCATTATTCTGATCTCTGCCTTCATCTTCACATGGCATTCTCACTAAGTGTGTGTTTGTGTCCAAATTTCCCCTTTCATAAATACATCAGTTATGTTAAATAAGAGGCCCTTCCTACTCCCGTATGACTTCATCTAAACTTAACTAATTATGACTACAGCAACCCTAATTCCAAGTAAGGACAAATTCTGAGGTACTTGGGATAAGGACTTCAACATATGAATTTTTCAGGAATAAAATTCAACCCATAGCACATGTATTATCAAATAAATAAATACTTAACATAATTCTTACTCAAAAATTACATAGTAAAATCTTAAAATTAATATAACCACATATAAAGCAAACTCTTTCCTCTACATTTTCTTATTTATTTTTCTCATAACCTGGTGTGATAAGTAATACTTATATTTTATCTCCATTTTATAGATGAAACAACTATGATATCTAGAGAGATTTGATTTGCCCCAGTTTATTGTGTTTCTATGTAACAAAAACAAAGGAGTATAATCTCCCACTCTACATCCTCACCAGGGTCTTTTATACTAAAGGTAATGCTTATGACTATATCTATCTATTTTATGGAAAGGTGACACTAATAAAAACCGCAATACTTATATACTTCTGCAAATATGCGGGAAATAAATGCTCCAGGAAAATGGCATAAAATTTCATCCAATGAGCCTGTGAGTTAGGAAACACAGAATGAATAAAAAGCATTATCCTTGCTTTCAATGTACTTATTGTCTATTAGGAAAGTTCAGCGTAATATAGAAAATAATGGATAAGAAAATAAAATCAGATAAACTATGATGAATTGTTCAATTATGTGATTTAGATAGTGGTCAAAGGAGAATTAAATTTGGGTGGATTGGAGTATTCTGAGATGATTCTATTATGAAAATTGAACTTGAATTAGGGACTGATGTCAGGAAATGGATCTTGAAGTCATGGAAAGGAGGAAGAACTATGGGGGGGGGGGGCAAAAAAACATGAACCAAACTAACAAATTGGAATTGTGAATCCTCTCTCTAAGGAACAGGGGTAACTCAGATTACAGTGCCTAGGGAAAACGAAAATTATACACAATAATAAAATGTGTCATTCTCATTTCAGTTTATATTTGTTGATTAATAAGTGACTGCACTCATACCTACACATTTTTAGGTTAATTCCAAAGTGTTCATGCAGCAAGAGAAGCACTCTTCAAAAATAAGATCAAGTTTTCACTTCATGGTATTAAGGACAATTAGAGCTTATTCAAAGTAGTGGTGTGAACTCCCTAGTATCGCTTCACTAGTCTTCCTACTGAGTGGGTATGGAGCGTGGGCCAGGAAAGAGCAAAGTTCCCCTCCAAAGGAAGTCAACCCTAATTTGGCAGGTCAGTACTTTAACCTCACAGCCTACTCAATCCATCTCTATTTTTCTGGAACTACCAACAAGGCTGCCAAATGTGATCCATGCACTTGTCCACTAGAAACCGAATGGGAGCCATCAACTCATTTCACACAGGTCAGCAAACAGCAATCAAAGGCTAATGGCTTTCTGTCACCACCAACCCAGGGTAGGTGCAAAGGCCGACCTGGAGGTTAGAGGCTCTGCATCCCATTACCTATCCCAGGAACTATCTGGTCCCCCTCTAAAAAGCAATTTACTTGGTACAAAATTGAAAGTACTACCTGATTTGCTCCCTTCCCAGTGCTGCTTTCAAAAATGCCTGAAAGTTTCTAAAGTGGCAGAACTGATGGGCTGGCCTCTTTGCTAGGTATTTGGAACGTGTGAGGGAGCAGTGGTGAAAAACTAACAAAGAGAAATGTCAAGTTATGTTTTGCCAAGAGGTGAGTCAGATTCAGTACATGGCAAAGAATGTTGACCTAAAATCCTCATTCAACTGTTGTTAAATGCAGAATATAGCCCCACAAGTCTTTCAAAGAAAGCTTTTCCTTAACAAAGTAACCATCGGTTGGTATTAGTGATTAGAGATGGGTTTATTGAAAAGAATAACTTTTCTGTCTACAGCATTAGAAGATTGGAATTATGTAAAGAGTAGCCAACTTACAAACATTTGACACTTATGCACTATCACTCTAGAAATATTTATTTTCAGAAATAGTTTGTCCCAAACTGTTAAGTAAACAAGTTCTATATGTCTTGTCCTCAGTTTTTGTCTTAAAATTAATATAAAACTGCCAAAAATGCAAAATCAAAAATCATGGTTGAAAATACTCTGAAATTAATAAAGATTAAGCATTGGGCACCTTCAAATGCACACTCAAAGCTCCAGTAAATTTTGTTGATTTATTTTATGATTTTTCTTTAGGAAAGTCCTTCAAATTATGTAATACTCGGGATCCAAAAAACTTGAGTGTACCTCTATCAACTGACTAATCACATTATGAATCTGTAAAAACCTGTAAATACATCTATCTGTGCTTCTCATTCTACATAAAACTCACTAGAAACAATGTTCAAAAAGATTCTTCTCTGCGGGCCTCTGGGGGGAGACACAGCCCAAAAAGTGGTGCTTGCAACATTTTCTCATT
Organism: Procyon lotor; assembly: GCA_028646535.1. Lineage (NCBI taxonomy): Eukaryota > Metazoa > Chordata > Mammalia > Carnivora > Procyonidae > Procyon > Procyon lotor. Next base: position 157,102,712 of record CM053603.1, on the reverse strand, counting down.
GTAGTTCTTAGCATAACTACACACAAGAGATGCATACCAAATGCAAGTACAAACACAAATGCAAAGATAAAGGTGGAGTGAAAACAGATACTAAGATCTGAAAAATGCTCAACAATTCTACTTAAGAAGAAATTTTAAAATATCTTACTTAGATGTCTAATTGCTTTCAGCAAGACATAATATTAAATTCAGTTAACACAGAAATTACATAACTTTTAATAAAAAGTCTCCAGCTTGTCAATAATGCTTTGTAGGGTAAAATTATTCTCGGAATTCACAAAGGCCTTACAAGACCCTGTATCACTTATTTTATACTTTAGCTCAAATAATGACCATACTGATTCATCATAGTCTTTGACTTTCACATACATTGTGCATGTGTGTGCATACTACATTATTCAAAGTTAATTATGTATTACCAGGAACACATCAGTCATTTTTCTAACACATCACAGAAATCCATTCCTAAAATTATCTTTAAAATATTAATATATGAAAAAATATCACTTAGAATCAAAGGAAACTTGAGGCATCTCCTGAGTCCTATTGTTTTAACAAACAGATACAGCTTAAACTCTAAAATAACTTCCCTAAAAAGCTATTTTTTTTTTAATACTTCAAAAAATAGTTTATTCACATTTAGAGAAAAGTTAGGAAAAGTGCAGATGTTTCTCACATACCTAGCTTCCAGAAACATTGCTATTATATACATTTGTGTGTGTGTGTGTATATATATATATATTACTATGTATATATATATGTACATATGCATATGTACATATATGAATATACATAAAAATCATAGTACATTTTTCAAAATCAGGAAATTAACTAGGATCACCATTATGAACTATAAACTACAGACCTTATTTAAATGGTACTCATTTCTCCTCTAGTGTCCTTTCAAGGATCCAATCCAGAATCCCACACTATTTTTAACTTTTGTCTCCTTAGTCCCCTCCAACTTGTGACAGTCTTTCATTCTGCTGTTTCTCTTTTAATAGGAAATTCATTCATTTTCTGAAGCAAAATGATAGATATTGATTTCTACTAGTTATCTTTATAACAATGATTTTTTAAAATAACTGTATTCTTTTTATTTTCCAGTGAGTACTTTTTTATTTTTTATATTTATTCATCTTTTTTCAAATTTTTATTTAAATTCTAGTTAGTCAATATACAGTATAATATTAGTTTCAGGTATATAATCTAGTGATTCATCACTTACATACAACACCCATGGTCATATTAATTTTAGTATTACGTCAACCATTAGGTTAAATGGGAAATCAATAATGCTGTAAAAATCCCTAATGCTTAGGATCATATAAGGAAGAATAATCTGAACATGTATATTATTCATATGTTATATTTTTCCATTATCTCATTATCGCAATATCTGCTAGAAGTACATGTTGTTTAATCTCATTCTATATGTGATAAAATTGAGGCACAGAAGAGTTGCTTGCCCAAAATTACTTAGCTGATTAGCAGGAGACCAGAATTTTAAAGCATCTTTTACTGTAATTTATATGCTGTAGATAATCTCCAATTCATGAGTTTTGCTAACAGCTGCATGGAATAGATTTTTGTAGAATGTAAGACCTAAATCCTAAAGAATCTACACACATTTCTAGCTGCCCACTCACAATCAAATATGACAAATCTAATAGAACTGTTGTGTGCCAACTCTAGTGTGATCAATTGACTTTCAACTTTGCACTTGTTTTCCCATTACTCAGTTTCAAATATTATATAAACATAAGTCATGCTAATGTCTTTCATTAAATTTCGGTGAGCCAAATTGTCCCTATCCTAATACCAAAACTAAATTTTCCCCTTCATATTGACTCCCAGTTTTGAGTGGAGTCTAATTTAGAATGGTCCTTCCCTTTTCCCCAAATTTCTTTGTCATCTAGTTATCATGTGACCTGAGCTGTCCGTTATGATCTGTTACCTGATTAATCCATAATGTCAGTCATGTACAACAGCACTCCACCATTAAATGGAAGTGGTATTTACATGACTGAGTGGTATATTCAAGCCTTAGCAGGCCCTGAACACACAAGTAAGTTACATGAAGAAGTAACCCAAATGTCTACAGTCCACACTCCTGCCACACCACCTTCTTTCTCTCAGCCTACATACTAAGCCTACATTCCACTTCATGCGGAATTCCTGAGATTCAGATGACAAAGGGAGATAAGTCTCAGCCCTGGTTTAGAGATGGTTCTGCATAATATGCAGATACCATTCAAAAGTGGAGAGCTATAGCACCACAGATCACTTCTGGGACATCCCTGAAGGACAATGGTGGAGGGAAATCCTCTCTGTGGACAGAAACATCAAGCAATACACTTGGTTTATCACTTTGCATGGAAGTAAAAATGGTCAGATGTGCAATCACAATTATGTGCTAATTCATAGGCTCTGGCCAGTGATTTGGCCATATGGTCAGGGACTTAGAAGGAACATAATTGTAAAATCAGTGAAAAAGAAATCTGAAGAAAAAGTATGTGGATAGACCTCTCCCACTGGGCAAAAAATATGAAGATATTTGTGTCCCATGTGGATGCTTACCAAATGGTGACTGCAGCAGAGGAGGATTTTAATAATCAAGTGGATAGGACCTGTTCTATAGATACCAGTCAGCCTTCTTCCCAGCCACCATTGTCATTGCCCAATGAGTTCATAAACAAAGTAGCTCTGGGGGAAGGGATGGAGATTAATCATGGGCTCAGCAACAAGGACTTCCACTCACCAAGGTAGACCTGGATAGAGCCACTGCTGAGTGTCGAATCTTCCAGCAGGAGAGACAGCCACTGAGCCCCACACATGGCACTATTGCCTAAGGTGATCAGCCAAGTTGGTTGCATTGGACAGCTTCCATCATGGAAGGGGCAGTGTTTTGTCACTGGGATAAAGACTTACTCTGGATACAGATTTGCCTTCCTAGTCAGTGGTTCTGTTTAAACTACCATCCATTGACTAACAAAATGCATCGACCACCATCATGGTATTCCACACAGCATTCCACACAAGGTCAAGAAATGACCTTCACAGAATTCTCCCCACCATCCTGAAGCAGCTGTCTTGACCGGATGGTGGGATGTTTTTTGATGACCCAGTGATAGTGCCAACTAGGTGGCAATATCTTACAGAGCTAGGGCAACTTTATCCAGAAACTGTACATGTTCTTAATCAGCATCCAATATATGCTGCTGTCTCTCCCACAGCCAGGATTCATGGGTCAAGAGATTAAGGAGTGGAAATCAGAACAGCATCACTTACTATTACTTCCCTAGTGATCCACTGGCATGCTTTTTGCTTCCCGTTTCCATGACCTTGTGCCTTGCGGGCCGAGAAGTCACAACAATGATTCCATTGACCTGGAAGTTAAGACTGTCTAGACTCTTTATGCCTCTGAAATAGCAGTCATGGAAGGGAGTTATCTTACTGAGAGAAGTAATTAATCCTGGCTACCACAGGGAAATTAGACTGCTACTCCATAATGGAGGTCAAGAAGAATACTTCTGGAATAGAAGAGATCCCTTAGGATATATCTTAATATTACCATGTCCTGTGATTAAGGTCAGTGGAAAACTACAACAACTAAACCCAGGAATGATTACCAATGGCCAGACCCTTCAGGAATGAAAGTTTAGATGCCTTTACCAGGTAAAGAACCATGAGCAGCTGACGTGCTTGCTGAAGGCAAAGCGAATATAGAATAAATAGTGGAGGAAGGTAGTTACAAATATCAGCTATCACCACATATCTAGTTTTAGAAACAGTGACTATAATTGTTATGGATATTATTATTTTGTTATGAATGTATGTGTACATATAGATATATAAAATCTTTGTTTTCCTCTCATTACATTGTAATGTATCATATCATGTACTGACTTATCATAATGTTTAAGTATTGTTAATTTTATATTACAGTATTTAAGTTACATTAAGAAAAGTAAACATAACTTAAGGACTTCACCTCTTTTTCTGAAAAAGCAGTTACTGTGTTTTCAGTTATATGCAGGATAATTGTATCACGTTAGGCAAAATTCTGACTTTATAATTGTCTTTATTTGGAGATTGTATGGTTAAAGAGACGGATATGATTGCCAACTCAACAAGAGATGGATCTGTGATGATTAATTTTATGTGTTAATTTAACTGCACTACTGCCCAGATATTTGATGAAACATTATTTGGGGTATGTCTGTGAGGGGGTTTCTGGTTGAGATTAATATTTGAATTGGTCGGCTAAATAAAGCAAATTGTCCATTCCAATGTTGGTAGGCCTCGTCCAACCTGCTGGAGGCCAGAATAGAACAAAAGATGGAACAAGGGAAAATTCACTCTCTGTGTGTTTTTTATTTTTTGCTTTTTGTTTTGAGCTTAGACATGTTTTCTCCTTCACTCAGACTGGAATTTATGCCATTGGCTCTCTTGGGTCTCCAGTTTGTAGATAGCAGATCATAGAATTTCTCAGTCTTCATAACTGCATAATTCCATGAGCAAATTCCTTATTATAAATCTCTTTCTTTCCTTTTAAATATTTTCCTATAAATAGTTCTTTTTATTGTTGTAAGTTAAAAATAAACAATTTTTATTGTTTATAAGTTGACCCTTGAACAATGCAGGGATTGACCTTTGAACAACATAGGGATTAGAGGCACCACGTCCCCATGCAGTCAAAAATCCGCATATAAACTTGGACTCTGTATAACATTTAATTACTAATAGCCTACTATTGATGGGAAGCCTTACCAATAACATAAAGTTGATTAACACATATTTTGTATCTGTATTATACAATGTATTACAATAATGTGTACAATAATACAATACAATAATAATTAGAGAAAAGAAAACGTTATTAAAAAAATCCCAAGTAAAACAAAATACATTTACAGTACTATACATATGTTTATTGAGAAATGTCCATGTGTGGACAAGTTGGGCTGCTGGAAGAGTGGTGTGGTGCCGGCCTGGCCCCAGGATGGCAATGTTCTGCAGCCTCGTAGCCTTGGCTTAACAATGACCAGTTAAGTATGCAGGCCATGATGGCAGCCTGGAGGCACAGTGCAGCTGCTCATCTGCCTGAAGGTGTATCACTAACCTGTGGCCTTTGGCATTTGTGGCCACACATGAGGGAGCCGTCCTCCAGGAGACTGAAGGGCTGGGGCATCATTAGGGAAGGGAGTCCATGACCAGCCCTAGAAGGGCCCTAGTAACTCGGCAACCCCAACCGGGCACTGGAGCCTGGAGCATGGAGAGGAAAGGCACCAGGGGCACAAGGCTCTCTACACAGAGTTCTTACCCTCTGCACATTCCTATACTTCAGCCTAGCCTCCTAGCCACCAGCCTCAGATGTTTAACCCAATCACTCCATCAGCATATGGTGTAACCTGTGGTCCTGGAGGGTTTCAGAGCTCCCCGGGGGCTTCTGACAACTTTGAAGTATCTCCCCACACTCTCAGAGGGAAGCAGACATGACCTCTGCACCAGTTGCCTTTAATTTAGTCCTGTGGAGACTGAGGTGAGCAATTGTTAATAAGTGTCTCGTTACCTTTGTCGTCAACTCTTTAAAACAAAACAAAAATGCATATACGTACACCCTCACAGTTCAAATTCCTGTTGTTCCTGGGTCAACTGTATATATTATTCTTAGTCCATTTGGGCCAGTGTAACAAAATCCCATACTCTAGTTAGCTTATAAACAACAAAAATTTATTTGTCTGAGATCCAACATGATCTGGTGAGAGAGCTTTTCCAGGTCTTAGACTTCTTGTTTTAACTGCACAATGTGGGGAAGGCAAGGGCATTTTGTGGGGTCTCTTTTACAAGAGCTCTAATTCCATTCATGAGGATTCCACCCAGATGACCTAAGCACCTCCTAAGGAACAGTCTCTGAACACCATGACATTGAGCTTTAGAATATCAACATATGAATTATGAGGGAACACGAACATTCAGA
>CM053603.1:157075881-157096229 GCA_028646535.1 Procyon lotor | reverse complement strand
TTCTTATTCTCTTCTCTCTGCTGTTGTGTTTGCCGGCTTTTAGAGTGGTTTTCAGCCTCTTTCTGGATCCCAGTGCTCTCCGTGCCTCCTACACCTCCGCCATCTTGTCTTGGTCCTTTGTGTGGTGTTTTTATAAAAGAACTAATCTTCGTGAGGGCTCCACCTTCATGACCCAAACACCTCCCAAAAGCCCCATCTCCTAATACCATCACATTGGGCATTAGAACTTTAACATAAGAATTTGGGAGACTATACAAACACAGACCATAGGGTATATAAAAACAAAATCTTTGTGTGTGTGTGTGTGTGTGTGTGTGTGTGTGTGTGTGATATGTATTTATTCTTCATAGCTATATATCATCAGTAGTTGAATTTGTTATCTGTTTCTTTGGAGAACCTTGACTAATACAGATGACCATGTGACTACACAGTGAGAAGACAATCATCTGCAAGTCGAGGAAAGAGGTCTCAGAAGGAACCACATCTGTGAACCACTTGATCTTAATTTCTAGCCTCTAGAACTGTGAAAAAAAAAAAAAAAAGCTATCCAATCTGGGCTATTTTGTTAGAACAGCCCTAGTAAACTACTGCAGGCTTTCACAGTCATAGAAAAAAACAAAGGAGTCAAGCTTCAATAGAATACAAAATATTTGGAAAAACACAGAGTGAATAATAAATTACATTTCCACCTCATGATAGGTTTCTTATTTTCTTTCAACTTTCTATTTGGTTACTCCAGCATTGTTAGATTAAGTGAACCCAGAATGCTTTCATACTTGAGGCCTTATTTTTCCAAATGGACTGAAATAAATGGGCAGCACATCACAATAAAGATAATGTCTAAAATAAGACCATTACTGATTGTTCCACCCATCACATTGGATATTGTGTCAGTTTATTATTATCAAAACAAATTACCATGAATGGAATAGTTGAAAACAATATGCATTAATGATCCTGAAATTTCAGGAAGTATAGGCACTGATTAACTGTGTCCTCAGCTAAGGGTCTACCAATGTTGAAATCAGAATGTTACCCGGCCTGCATTTTCATATGGGGCTTGGAGACCTCTTCCAAACACATTCAAATGAATGACAACATTCAGTTCCTTGCAGTTGTAGTACTGAAGTCCTATTTTCTTATTGGCTAAGAGCCAAAGATTGCTCTAAGCAGCTAAAGGGTTTTCTCTAGTCCTTGATACATGGACCCCTCCATCTTTAAAGCTAGTGAAGGAGAATATTCCTACTATAGAATGGACCTCAGGCAGGGCTCATTTTTTTAAGGGCTCCCCTGATTAGGTTAGCCAGATCATCTCTTTTGACTGATTCAAAGTCAACTGATTAACAGTAATCATGAGAGTGATATTTCATCATATTTACAGTGGGAGAGGATTTTAGAAAGCTATATATAGACTAGAGGTGGAAATCTCTGGTGCCATCTTACATTTTCTCTACTACATGGTATAGTTCAGAGAAAATAAAATCCTAGTGGTTAAGAACACACATCTTAGAGCTGGACTTCCTGAGTTCAAAACCCAATGTGCTACATATTAACTGTGAAACCTTGCTCAAACTAATTAAATTTTGATACGCTTTAGTTTCCTCATATGTAATATACAAATTATAGTGGTATACCAAACTTGCAAGTTGTTTTGTGGAATAAAATTTACACATATATAAAGAAAATGAGAAGAGGGTTTAGAAGAGTGTATGGCATATAGAAAGCACTATATGCATTTCAACAAGTTTATTAGGATAGAAATATGCTGAAGCAAAGTGAGAAATCCATTTTATTAAACTTTCCTGCCCTGCTCTTGACCTCAGAACTCTTCCATAATTCTGTATTCACAATTTTTTTTCTCCAGTGCTGTGACTGCCCTACTTAATTTCTAATTAATGTTTCCTAACATGTTTGCTAGTTAAATAATTATTTCTCCAGGGGCGCCTGGCTGGCTCAGTTAGAAGAGCATGCAGCTCTTGATCTTGGGGTTATAAGCTTGTGCCTCATGTTGGATATAGAGATTACTTAAACAAACTTAAAAATAATTATTTCTCAAGTTATATTAAGACATACATACTGTTCTACGGTAGAAGGTAGTCTTTAAGACCAACAAAACTACAATGATCAAAAAGGATGAATTTCTCATCCTTTAATCTGATAACTGATCTAGACAATATTTTGAAGTAAGAGTTCCTCATTCAAATATTCATGATATTGATTGAGGCACTACTACTCACAGAAAAACTGGAATGACCAGGATTACTTTGGATACACTATGATTGCTTAATATCATTTTTTAAATATATTTTATTAATTTATTTGACAGAGAGATCACAAGTAGGCAGAGGAAGGCAGAGAGAAAAGGGGAAGCAGGCTCCCTGCTGAGCAGAGAGCCGGATGCAGGGCTCGATCCCAGGACCCTAACCCATTGAGCAACCCAGGCGCCCCTGTTTAACATAATTTAATTATGTATTATAAAAATATAACACAAGGAATGAAAAACATATTGAAAATTAGAGAAACTGGAAATCAGAGCACCTAATTTCTAAAGCCAGCTCCCCATGTAAATTTCTCTGTGACACTGTGAAAATCTCTAAATCATTGTGGGATTTTTCACAATAGTCCTATGACAACAAAATAACAACAACAAAATGGTGAACAAGGTGTGAAGACTCTTTCAGGTATAAATTCCCTATTTTATGAATAAAAGATGGCATCAATATAGCTTCATTGGTTAAATTAATAATAGATACCAGTCTTGGCGTTTTTTTTATATTTTGATCAATAAACCCATATAAGCTAGAATGAAATCTTTTCATAGTATTTCACATTCTCATTTGAGTCTCTTGTTGAAAACAGTTTTCATATACATTATCTCATTTAATCTCTCCCTCTCTTCTTTTCTTTCTCTCTCTTCTACACACAGTGCAGTAAATAGCATAGGTAATTATCTCTATTTTATACATGGAATAAGGGTGATTCCAAGAAGTTAAGTAAATGTGCAGAAAGGCACAGAGTTTGAGTGCTAGCTCCTCGACCTAACTTTAGATTTCTGTGTTAGTGTTTTTCAGCACACTATGCTACCTTGTCCGTGCCATCTGCTCTAGAACATAACATAGTTGAATACATCTATATTTTTTAATTTTTAGGGCAAATAAGACAAGAATCCTAACACATTTATCATCGGGTTCAAGAGATACTATATTGTATACTGTCCTGTCCATTTGAGTAATTTTTAGAATCCTAAATTTGGCAGTCAATATATAGACATTTATTGAATCTATTGTTTTGTAGACACTAGGCTAACCAATGTGTATTTATTGGGATATATAAGGCAAAATTCTGTGCTCTAGAAAGCATTAGTATTTAGAAAGGGGTATCAATGAGAAGAGCTATAAATTATCAATTTTTAATTCATTTTTTTCTGAATACTGAATGTCTTGTGCTATTACCTTATAGGGAAAATTGCTTATGAAAATAGGTACATAAAATCAAGACATTGAACAATGAGATACACTTCTTAGAAATTAAATGAATAAAGAATGGCAGGGAGACAGGGTCCAACATACAAACACAGTTGGGAACAATATTTTAAAGTAGACAACCTAGGTTTTTTACTTCATTCAACTATTCTCACGTGTCTTCCTTGATGGGAATTAATTTGTTACTGGCTTCAAAGAAACTGAATATATTTCAAATTATGATTATTAAAAGTCACCAAAATAGAGATAATTCAAGAGAATATACTTATAATATATGGTCTTCAGAGAAGAATTATATTTATCTGTGCCACACATATAAGGTAAATTTTATCCATCTTAGCCAATTTGGGTTAATGCAGAACCAAATATAAATTAGGTTTTCTTTTTGTCCAAATGTCAGCCTTACTTTAATCAAAAGTGAAGGTGAAACTTAATGAAAATTTAGAATATTAAGGGCTGCTGCCTAAACTCTTGGAAGCCTGAGTAAATATAGTTATTTGACAAATACAAAGGTAAATTTTAAGAATTGATTTACAGAGATATTGATAACAATTGAATAGTCTTTTTGAAAATTTTGTTTTATAAGAACTTGAATTCATTCAAATGATCCCAGCCTCCTATATTTTAAACTATCTACACTTTTATTCTTTGAGAAATATGGAATAGCAAAGCTTAACAGGTGTTCTCCGTATTGACCTTGAGACTAATGTAAAGACAATAGCTCCAGAAGTACATGTAGGTGATCTTTAAGATATTGGAACGACATACTTCTTTTTGTATCATCCCTAGTTATCTCATTACTTGTATATGAGTCATAAATTGCCACATCATTGTAAATCGAGGTTCTGGGTGGTGATTGTGCCTATCTTATTTTTTTTTATTTTATTTTTTACCACCACAAATATTTTTGCTTTCCGTGGGACATCTTATCAGAAAATCTTATGAATTTCATTTAGAAGAGTCCATAAAGAGAGACAAATACGAGACTTATAGTGTGGAAAGAACTGCCTAACTGTATCTTTAAGATTAACTATGTGAATTAAGAATAACATTTTTAAACACAAGAGGGAAACATTGAACATCTATTAAGCTTTTCCACTGATTACTTATGTGACTTGGGATAAATAATTTAACCCCTCTGTTCTTTCATTTCCATCTGTTAATTTATATTCCATGAGGCATTTTTGTATCTTATCATCTTTGCAAGGTAAAGTAATGTTAAAAAGGAAAAAAAAGAAAGCGTCATGTGGAAAATGAAGCTAATGATATAGTAATTGTCAGTTAAACAGTTTGAATTTTTTGGAAGAAAAATATGAAGCAACTTGAAACATCATTATTTAATGAAAGCAAGTATATCTATAACTCACATTCGCATGAGCTTCACTATCAAATATAAACGAATCTTTTTTACTTTGGATAGAAAACAGGAGGTAAAAAAATGTCATTTATCAACAACTTGATATGTGAAAAGTAAAGAAGCTAGCTTTATCTATGGTTTAATAAGCAAATCAAACTAAGGGTGAAATATCTTTCTTGCATTATCAGAAAAAAGTTTTGTTATACTGATTTTTGGGGGGTCCATCTTGCATTGTTAATATAAATGTTAATGTAAAACAATTCGTAGTTTGTTTTTTTTTTCTTGTCATGAAAGAATATCATATATTTTTGCATACTGAAACTTAAAAAAGGATCTTTTAACATAGACGTGATAGCGTTCCTCCTCAAATTTCTTATTGGGTCTTTCCACTGATTGAATTCATTTTCTATTAAATATTTATCCGTTATCTGGTAAATGCAATGTTCTAGGAGTTGTGAGATTCTTAAAGATGGTACTAAACTTGCTAACTATGATATATGGTAAATGACTGTGTCTAATTTTTAATGACACAGCAGCAGGTGCAAACTAGCTCAACTGGGGGCTGGTAGAAAGGCGATCTATAAGGACATCCGGTGTGTGTCTCAGGCCAGTCTACATCTACATGGCAAGAACATGATCCATGGAATCCCACAGTCTATCTCTTATCTCCACTGTTCTGTCTCCCTTTAAGTCTTCTGTTGAGACTGGGTATTCAGGAAGCAGCACCGTTCCTCAAAGATATAGTACTTTTCTCTGTCATCCTAGGAAGAAAATAAAGATTTGGCCTGCCACTTTAGGAAGGTGATTTCTGCTTCATTCTACATACTCACACAGACTTTTAATTGGTTGATAAAAAAATAATACACAATTTTGAATTTTTACCTAACAAATCTTTCACTCAAAAATTCTGTCTCAATAGTATCTTGGTATATTTTGTGGGGAAATTCTTTTAAAATTAATTCACCTTCTGTTAAATAAGCATGATTTGAACTGACTCTGTTCAAAGGCCTTAATTAATAATTTAGGAAACATTTTACTTTAACAGCCACCTTTATAGTGTCCCCTTACGTGCAGAGTGCTGTGAATATTACTGTGAATTTAAAAAGTCTTTATTTTGGGGGCGTCTGGATGGCTCAGTGGGTTAAAGCCTCTGCCTTCGGCTCAGGTCATGATCTCAGGGTCCTGGGATCAAGCCCCACATCAGGCTCTCTGCTCGGCAGGGAGCCTTCTTCCCCCTCTCTCTCTGCCTGCCTCTCTGCCTGCTTGTGATCTCTCTCTCTCTGTCAAATAAATAAATAAATAAATCTTAAAAAAAAAAAAAGCTAATAGTCGAGTTAGAGCATCTGATATACATCATGTGTTACCTAAGCAAGTATATTTTAAATGCTTATTAGTTGTGCAGAGTATGATGCCAGCACTGAGAATAAAACAACAATAACAATACAGGTAAAGCTTAATGGAAGAAAAGACACTTAATATGGGTAAAGTTTCTATTGGTATGTTCCTGCAATGGGAATTCTGAAAGACAAATGAATCCCAGGGAGGATAGTGTGACTTGTTCAAATAGTAGTTAGATGTGGATCATGCATACAATTATAGAAGGTTCAAAAGAGAGGAAAATGGCTAAAATGTGGCCAAATCAATACCCTTGGGTCTACTTTTAAGAATGCAAAGCTAGCACATCTGAGACAGACTGATGTTGAACTTTATCATATTGTTAAGTATATGAAGGTTCTGATAAGACAATGTATCAATACAAGTAACAGTAGATACCACACATTTCAATGATTCCTAGAAAAATTGGGGACTCATTATGCTAAGTAAAAACTTATTTTTTTCTAAAGGGCTGTATAAGCCTGAGGTAGTTCAGAGAACCATATAAATGCTAGTTGACTAAAATATCAAGTCCCTTATGACTTAAGCTAAGTTGGTATTTCTATGTCATCTTGAAAGAAAGACAAATTTGGAAAGTCTTAATACATTATAAAAATTAAATTACTATCTAAATTCTATTAATTCTTTTTAATAGGGCATTGTTATGTGTTGGAAGAAAAAGATATTTTTCTGAAGTTGAGTTGAGCTTGATGAGCCATTTGCAATGGGCATATGGAATCAGTTATCTTCTTAAAAAACAGGTGTTAAAAAAAACAGGTGTTATACGGAAGTGTTGCACCACTGTATTGTATACTTGAAACTAATATAACACTGTATGTTAAGTAACTGGAATTTAAACAAAAACTTAAAGATAGGTAAAACAAAATACTTTAGAAAGCCCCATGTCTTTTAAAATCCATCTCAGTATTCTTAGAAAAGGTGGTAGTTATAATATTTATAGCTTTCTCATTAGGAGAATAATCTCTTCTAAAGTGTTTGCATATCCAGGGTAAAACATAGTGCTTTAGTTTTTTATTTTGTTTTCTTTTTCAATTTTACTTATTTACTCGACAGAAGGAGAGAGCTCACAAGTAGGCAGAGAGGCAGGCAGAGAGAGAGGCAGAAGCAGGCTCCCTGCTGAGCAGAGAGCCCAAAGCAGGGCTTGATCCTAGGACCCTGACATCATGACCTGAGCCGAAGGCAGGGGCTTTAACCCACTGAGCCACCCGGGTGCCCTTAGTGCTTTAGTTTTATTTTTTTATTTTTTTTTTAGGATTTTTATTTATTTGACAGAAAGAGAGATCACAAGTAGGCAGAGAGGCAGACAGAGAGAGAGGGGGAAGCAGGCTCCCTGCTGAGCAGAGAGCCTGATGCGGGGCTCGATCCCAGGACCCTGAGATCATGACCCGAGCTGAAGGCAGGGGCTTTAACCCACTGAGCCACCCAGGTGTCCCTGTGCTTTAGTTTTATAAGTGTTTACATTCTGGTCTCCAACAGTATAAGAGAAACTATAACAATATGCCAGAAATTTAAATATATTTTATTAATAATTTGCATATGCATCTTCTATTTTTGATGGAGATTATGAATATAATTCCATTTCAAAAATAAAGGTTATAATAAGGGGATTATTTTTAACATTTTCAACTATCCAGACATTTATACTATTTCATTATGTTTGTAATTGAGATTTTGTTCCAAAAGAATTAAAATGACACCAGCTGTGCATTTGTTAATCAATCACCATCAAATCAAATGTATCACCATCAAATGGTAATGTATGTCTGTCACAGGAGTTTTGAATGAGCTTGACCCACGTTTGTATTACAAAAGTATGAGATCTTACAGCTGGTAAAGATTGTCATTAAGTAGTGTGAAAAATACAAATGCAAATAATAAAGCATAAAGTTTTAATAATTATTATCAAAGGAATACTGTATCAGAATCCTGCTTCAAATTCATTTTAGGATGGTAGATTCTAATCAGCATGGAAGGAATTATAAAAACAACATATAATGAAAATCACTAAGCTTCAGTAAAGACACCGTAACACTAATTTTATTCACCTTTAAGTTTTTATCCCTGTTTACCCTCTTTGATGTAATGTTCAATATGGATAAATAGAAAATGAAAGCTCTTTAATATTTAGAAAACCAAGTTTCTAGTCCTAGATTTGTCAATGCCTAATTTTGTAATGCAAGACAACTTCTCCTTCTCCAAGCTTCATATTATTCATCAGCACATCATAAGTTTACTCTGATCTAATATCTGTGAAGTAAATGTTAACAAGAAAGTGCTATAAAATCCTATATCACTATTCAATTTTCATACAATATACTGATTGTTTCTTATTGTAAACTATTATAAACACTTTGTAGATTATTTAGTAAAAGTACAAAAAGCCATTTATACCTCACTTTAAAAATTATCAATGGTGGTTCAGTAGGTTAAGCATCTGCCTTCTGCTCAGGTCATGATCTCAGGGTCTTGGGATCAAGCCCCACACTGACTCCCTACTCAGCGGGGAATCTGCTTCTCCCTTTCCCCCTGCTCATGCTCTCTATCTCTCTCAAATAAATAAATAAAATATTTTTTAAAAAACAATAAAATAAAAAAAAACAAAAACCGTTAAAAAATTATCAATGGAAATAATTAATCATCACTCCATTTGCTCTCTTTTCTCCATACATAATAAGACATATTGCATGCATTTATGTTCCAATATTCCAAGTGCCTATAGTAATGATCAGGTAAATTAGATTATGTCTATTATTATATAACTATTTTTTCTATAATATATGCTTTCATATTTAGCAATTATTTTGATTTGCCCATTGCTTGTTTATAATAATATTAGCAATTCAATAGAGACATTATAAATGGAGCATCAGTTTTTTTGGCAAGTTCTAAAACGGTCCTTAAGGATCCCGGCCTCTTGGTATTCATGCTCTTTTGTTCTTTCCACTCCTTGAATGAGGGCTGGCCTTAATGACCGTCTTCTTACTAACAGAATGCAGCAAAGGTGAAGGAAGTCATTTCTTTGGTTAGGTCATAAAGATTGTGACCTCCATGGAGTTATCAGATCTCACCTATTATCAAGACAGCTTTCACACTTTGATTAAGCAAGCTGCCATGCTTGAAAAGCCACATAGCAATGAACTGAGGGCAAGTTAACTCCTGCCAACAGGCAATAAGGAATTGAGGCCCTCAGTCTAACATCTCAGGAGAAACTAAATTCTGCCAGCAACCACATAACTTTAGAAATAGGTTGTGTCCACGTGAGTATTGAGATGATGACAGCCCAGTTGACATCTTGAAGGCAGTTCAATAGGGATCTTAAAGTCCAATCTCCCTCTAAAACATGCCCAATTTCTTGACCCATAGGAAGAGCAAAATAATAAATGTATGTTGTTTTAAGTCACTAAATTTTGGGGCAATTTATTTTGCACCAATCGATAACCACTGTAGTTTCTATACTCCAACTTTGTTTTATTATATTATTTCTATGGTGACTTATTAATAACGTTTCTATATCATCTTACATGACTGAGATTTCCCAAACTAGCATTCATCACTTATTAATATCTCATTCAAAATGAGTGCATTGGGGAGCCTGGGTGGCTCAGTGGGTTAAAGCCTCTGCCTTTGGCTCAGGTCATGATCTCAGGGTCCAGGGATGGAGCCCCACATGGGCTCTCTGCTCAGTTGGGAGCCTGCTTCTCCCTGTCTCTCTGCCTACTTGTGATCTCTCTCTCTCTATGTCAAATAAATAAGTAAAATCTTAAAAAAAATGCGTGTATTAATTATTATGAGACCCCATGAAAATCTTAATGCATTTTTCATATGACTACATATATATATAAACTTTTTTTACTATTACAGAGATCTCAGTTTCCAATATAATCCTCAAAATAGATTATCTATTATTTATTGTTATGGATGTCTAATTTTTAATAATTAATATATTTCTAATTCTGTATTATATAAACTATTTTTATTTACTTTGCCACAAAATGAGGTCAGAACATAAATGGGTATACTTTATTAAAATCCTGAATAGTTATTATAGATTTGTTGTAAATTTAGTCTTGAGTTTTCTGCAGCCAAATCAAAAAATATGTGGAACAAACTTCATGGGATCATGTTTATATCTTTAAGACAATAACAATTAAGAAATCAGTATGGTTTCATCATTTAGGAGGATTACCTGTTAGCCTCCATTCCATTCTGAACTCTTTTTTGTTGGGAATTTATTGAATGGTCCCCTTTATCTATAAAAAATAGGTGTTGAATATGTGTCTTGCCCTTTTGAATTTCAGATTCACATCTTTCTTTTGCTTAGAAAAGTTAGTTATATTACATGTTGGTTTTATTCACAGTTTTATCCATTGGATTTTCATCTTTTATCTAGAAATTTCTTACATAAAATTTGGATGTTTGGATCTCTGCACAGTTATTTCTCATTTTTTATTCACTTCCTCATTTTCTTGGTTCTGATGGAATGAACCAAGTAAGACTTTTCCTTTACCAAACTTTTCTCTAATGTCTAATGTATGATAAAGATCACTGATGTAGTTCTATTTCAGCAATTATGATTTTATCCCTGACAGAAGATTGTTGACTCTTAGCTTTAAGTTTAGTTAAAAACTTAATACAATCTTAACTTTTATTCTAACATAAACTAGAAATTAGTGCAAATCTATGCAGAAAGAAGTAGTTTCTTTCACTCAAGATGAGCTCTGACTTTTAAATTATATTTTCATAAAGCTGGTAATATTTCACTGATTGCTTAATTTTTTACATGGTACTCTATATTTGCCTTTTAGCCACTTAAAGATTAAAAACACATATATATCTGAGATGTGTTTTGTCAGGCATTGTAGGCAATGTAAAAAACCCAGCATGTCCAAATAAAAAAGGATAAATCAAGTTCAAACAGGTCAAAAATTCATATAACCAGTGCATTTATTCTAAATATTTCAATGACACGGAAGGAGTTGGGCTAGCTAGGTTTAGGGTAGTTGTTTGAAGGCCAGAACCTTTGTCAATCTCTACAGGATACTTCGTCTTTAGGCATATATTTTTCCCTTCTTATTTGGTAGCATCACACATACTAGAAACAAGTCTAGGCAAACATGCTCTACTCCCTTTTCTGTAAAACTTGTCCAGGAACAACCCACCCATCCCAAAAGTGGCCATAGCTCTGGAAGGAAGTCCAGGCTAATGTTTATATTAAAGTTTATAAGATCTGCTTCTCCCTAGGAGGAGCTCTGTTTCCACCCCAGGATGCATAAAGCTGGAAAGAGCGCTGCTCCCACCCTAACAACAAGAAAAAAGTAGCTTGAAAAATGGAGCCTAGTGAGGAAAGACAAGATGCAGGCTTTGGCACATGTGTGACAGAGTAAAAAAGAGATTCTGGGTGACATACCAGCAGCTAAATTTAACAAATTGCTGAAGTCTAAGTGCAATCTAATCTGAGAGTACAGGAAGCCATAGGAGCCACAGACATAAGGGAGGTTCATAATTACTTTTAATGCTCTTTTCCACCAAACTCATTAGCTATTCATAAGAAAGGTTGGACACAAGGTGGGAGAAGAGAGAAAGCTCCTGGTAGTGGTGAAGTCCTGGAGAAAGTGGGTGGTCCCACTACTGGGAAGGGAAATCTCCTTTCCAGACAATTCGACCTTATTTAGTAAAAGTACAAAAAGTACCAAAAAAAAGCAGGTGATGAAAGGGCAGCTTTATTCTTTCTCCTCAGGGACATACACAGAGGTGCACTATGGCTTAGGAAAGGGCATGAAGCTGTTTTGGGCCCAGACCAAAAAGGTTGTGAGAAAGTAGATAACTCTCTCTCTGATAAAATTCTTCAAAGATTCAAAGCACTGTTTGATCATCGGCAGAGTCACCGAAAAAGTGATCTAAGATGCAGAGACAGAGACAGGCTAGGACAGATGTTGAACCAGGATAAGAGAGAACATGTCCCCCTCACCCCACCCCATCCAGCATGCATGTGCACACACACACACACACACACACACACACACACACACACAGCAGCAGTAATCGATAAGCAATAGAGTCAACTACTGAGGGAGCGGCAAGAGTATGGGAAGAGATCACATCTGAATGACAAGCACACAGAGTAGATGGAAAGTTGAGGGTAAGCAGAGCATTGAGAGAGACTGTGTGGCAAGCAAGCCCCAACCTTGAACATAACTGATTTTTTAAAAATATTTTATTTATTTATTTGAGAGCAAGAGTGTGAGCAAGAGAGCACCAGCAGGGGAAATGGCAGAGTGAGAGCGAGAAGCAGGCTCCCCAGCAAGCAGGGACCCTGACGGGGGGCTCCATCCCAGGACCCCGGGATCATGACTTGAGCTGAAGGCAGACAGTCAACCAGCTGAGCCACCCAAGCACCTCAACATAATTGATTTTTATCAAAGCTGAAAGTAAAATTCATTAGAGAAAGGATAATCTTTTTAAATAATAGTAATAAAACAATTAGATATCTATATGCAAAATAAATAAATAAAATATACATACTTATATAAAATACATATTTCTGCTCTTTGAAAGACACGTTAAAAATTGAAAAGATGAGTCGTAGACTAGGAAAAAGAATTTCAAACATATCTATCTGATAAACAACTTGTATCCAGAATATGTGAAGAGTCCTAAAAATTAGTAAGAAAACACAAACAATCCAATTAAAACGGGCAAAATATTTCTACCAGAGATATGATGGCAAATAAGACATTGATAAAAATACTGTACATAATTAGTTGTTAGGAAAATATGAATAGGAACCACAAAGAAAGTCCATTATACCTCTAAGAATGGCCAAATAAGACAACAAATACAAAACAAAAAAAACCATGAATATTCTAAGTGCAGATAATGATGTGTAGTAACTAAAACTCTCATAAAATACTGGTATAAATTCAAAATGGTACAACTATTTTCGGAGAAGAGTTTGGCAGCTTTCCACCATAATTAAATATTCACTTACTGTAGGACCAAATAATCTACTCTATGATACTTACTCTAGAAAAATTAAAATTTATTTTCATCCAAAAACATGCACAAAAATGTTTGTAGCAGCTATATTCATAATTGCCAAAACTAGAAATAACACAAACATCCTTCAACAAGTCAATGGCTAAACTAACTGTGGTATATTTATACAATGGAATACTATTCAACAATAAGAAGGAATAAATTATTAACATAAGGAATAATGTAAATGATTCTCCAATACATTTATGCTAAGTGAAAGAAGCCACTATAAGATATAGTCAGAATGATTTCCTGTATACACCATTTTAGAAAAGCAAACAAATTAGCGGTTGCCAAGGTTTGGGAGAAAGCAGAGTGTTTGGTTACAGAGAGGCAAAAAGGGAAGTCTTTTCCTATAACAGGAACATTCTATGCAATTTCGGTCTCATGAATCTATACATTTGTCAAAATTCATAGAACCATGTATCTAAAAAAGCAAATTTTCCATATGTCAACGATATCTTCATAATCTGACTTAAAAATGTTAAAGGTAAGCATGTTTAGATCTCTATAAAAGTTAAGTGAAGGACAACATTTCAGGCACTCCTAGAAATACTAAATGTAAAATATAATTATAAAATATGATAAATCACATAGTAGTGAAATGTTAAATCCTACAAGTTAGAATCAAGATTACATAAATATTTCTTAAAGTGGAAATCTCAGATTTTTATACTCTACAAGTAAAATCAAAGAGATCTCATGCTTGTAGAATACAGGTCATGACAACAAATGATGGCATATTTAATAGAAATGAGCCATATACATTCCATTAATATTCAATGAAAGAAAAAGATCTATGCCAACTCTCCCATAGCAAACTTTAACAATTATTTTTTTTCAGAAAATGAAATTGAAAATATAAAGCATATAGATTTGACCACATCTGGTTTACTCTGAATTAAAAATATCACTGTATAGATTATATCATAATCTATCATTATTATATGATAGATTATAACATACAGTGATCAGTGACTATATACGGTTCATAGATTCCTTCTCACACAGGGTTGGATGACTCTTTTTTATTTAAAAATTAGGTCAAGATTAACTTTATTGGGACAATTAACGTTAAACATAAATGCAAGTATTATTAACAGATGAACATAGCCCAAATACCTAAAAATTACCAATTCATTTGCTGTTTTATTTAAATAACTACTGAATTTCTTTTTTAAAATGTGAAATAATTTTGTCATGAATTTCACTTGGATTCTAATGGTCCTACCTATGTTAAGCATCTGTTAAAAAGTCTGATATCAATTCTGAGTATATTTTATATCTTTGGGTAAGAAAGCTAGCTGCTTTTGCATAGTAATAATAGTGTTTAAAGATATATTATAAAATTGTGTAGAATAATCCTGCCACAAATCCCATTTTATTTTTCTAACACATTCAGTGGAAAATAATAACAAAACAAGAATGCAAACCCAGTCTTCTAAGCATTTGTTTCTTTGGAATATTTTGTTGTTTTATTTTATTTTTTTCCTGAGGGAAAGGATAGTTTATATAAGTGGCTAGAAAAGTTGGGATTACCTTAATAGTTCCCCATAGTACTGTGAAATAAAGTAGATAAGAATAAAATGACTTTTCTAGTGCACAGTAGTTTGCTGCGCTATTTCTCTGGATCACTATTTTCAGCATTATGGAGAAAGTTATATTTTAGCCTGACATATGAGATATTAATGGATCACTTAACATTAATGTCTAGTGTAGCTTGTCTTAAAAAAATCAATCAACTTTGTATATCAAGAGAACCTACTATTTATGCAACACTGGACATGCAACGCACCCTCTCATAAATCTTTATATCTTCATTTCAAGGCAAAGGTAATAAAATAATGTTAGTAGTGATGAATAATTTTTATAATTCGTTTTTTAAAGATTTTATTTATTTAATTGACAGAGAGAGAGAGAGCACAAGTAGGCAGAGCAGCAGGCAGAGAGAGGGAGAGAGAGAAGCAAGCTCCCCGCTGAGCAGAGAGCATAAGGCAGGGCTCAGTCCCAGGATTTTGGGATTATGACCTGAGCCAAAGGCAGATGCTTAACGACTGAGTCACCCAGACACCCCCTGGAGAGCACATTTGAGTAAAGAGGCAATCAGTTAGGAGAAGGCACTGGAAGAATCATCAAGGAGTATGATTGAAGCTCTAGCCTTTTTCTTTTCTTCTTGACTTCATCTGAAAAATTTGATATGTAATTCACTTCTCTTGATAATCTGAAAGCAGAATGTGTAATCAGTGAAACTTCTACTAACATTGACCACTACTTGGGATATACTTATCAGGGTTTATATTTCATAAGGTAGATAAAGCCTCACCAGCAATATGATATATTACACATTTACAGAGTGATATGAAAGGAAGTGTAAATATGCCTTTCCTGGGAGTGTTTGCATATTATGTCTCATAACTTTTTAAAGAAAGAAAAGATTAGTGCTCAATTAAAAACATTGGACATGAGTGCACAGAATGGAGAGGATTTACTGAGTTAAGAGAACAACTCAAAGATTTTAAATTTATGCTACGCAAGCTGTCTGTGCTCTACCTATACCAATCACATTTATTTCCATTGGCACATTTGTTGAATCCAGGTTAAAACATTTTCTATAACTATTTAAAACATCAGTCAGAATTCTATATAAATTATTTATCACCCTTCCCCCACCCATCACCCAAGAAGAACTCACCTGAATTTTGTGTAACATCTTCCATTTGAAAGGACATTTACAGAAAAATATGTACATGCCATAAATTTCAGCAAACACCAAGAAACAATCTACCTTCATAATTTAGTGTGCAGGCTAAGTAAAAAACAGAACCCCAGGAGAATTATTGTTCCCTGCAGTCATAATGTGCCTTGTTTCACTGCTCATAAAACAATATGAAAAGTGGCACTGTGATGGATTCAGTAGTTATACCATATGCCAGGATCTTTTCATGAAAATATCTTTCCTTAAATATTTAACAAAACAGGTAGCTCATCATGGGCTGATGTATATTCAAGTCCAAAACATTTCCTGAGTACTTGAAAAGGCCCTAAAGGATCATAAGAGGATAATAAGTTGTCAACATTATTCCAATAATTGAATGCTCACAAAGTTAGATGGTGGCTCTTATAGGTTCCTAGTGCCTGATTCATAATCACATAAACACACCCTATAAAGGATATGTGCCCAAATTTTATTTGATCTGGATGCTGACATGCCATCCATGCCAAATGTTCTAGGGTGTCTCAACCGCTTAACATTTAGGAGAACATGCCACTCTGGAACAATAGTAACATTTTCTTAACTAATATATTTGAAAAACAGAGATCCCTGTTCCCAGAGCTATTATGATGGTTAAGAAGACAATCATAAGGAACTGCATACACCTTAAACAGGAAAATGGATATTTACTAAAAAAGATATTTTTCTGTGCTGGAGAAATATAGACATGCTATCTCAGGTGTGTGAGGCTCTTGGCCATTTTCCATGACAAGATCATGGAAATGTAAGTTCAGTCAAGAAGAATACTTAAACTGCAACTTGGAGAACACAGCATCACAAAACTTGGGCTGGTCGATCCCCAAGAGATAATATGACACAACAGGAAGAATAGCATATTTGTAAACTATTTCTACCCTGTTTTGTCAGGATAAATAGTGCATGCTTGCTACTTTACAATAACCTTAATGGACATCGGGGAAACTGTTTTTGTCTATAACACAACCCCAGAAACCAAAATGAGAAAGGAAAAAGATGTAATAGATGTCCTGTCAATCACTTTGGGTATAAAAAGGACTGCCAAGTCACTCTTAGGGAAACAACAACTCTATCTTGTACATGAAGTTTGTCAATGAACTTTAGATTATTTGTCCCTCCTAAGACAGTAGGAGGGGATCCTTCATTGTTCAGGGTTTTGAAATTTTGGAAAAAAAAATCTCCCTCTTCTAGTAACCTGACCCTTGTCCTTTAATATTTGTCTGGCTCTTCATGAAAAAAAAAAAAACAAACCATTTGTGGCTTATCAAGCAGTGAATATCTAAACTGGACTGCTTTTTTTTTATACTATACACAAAAAATAAACACAAAATGGATTAAAAATCTAAATGTGAGACCTGAAACCATAAAACTTCTATAAGAAAACAAAGGCAATAGTCTCTTGGACATCAGTCTTAGCTGTATAGTTATGGATATGTCCCCTCAGGTAAGAGGAACAAAAGCAAAAATAAACTACTAAGACCATACCAGAATAAAAAATTTTGCACAGAAAAAAAAAATCATCAACAACTCAGGCTACCTACTGAGTGGGAGAAGATATTTTTGTAAATGATATATGTGATAAGAAGTTAATATCCAAATTATACAAAGAACTTACACAGAACTTACACAATGCAACACCAAAAGTAATAATAATAATAATTCAAATAAAATGGGCAGAGAACCTGAACAGACATTTTTCCAAAGAAGATGTATAGACAGCCAAGAGACAAATGAAAAGATGCTCAGTATCTCTAATCATCAGGGAAATACAACTCAAAACCACGAGATCCCTTCACACTAGTCAGAATGTCTAAAATAAAAAAGACAAGAAATAACAAGTGTTGGATGTTAAGAAAGGATATACACTTTTGGATGGGAATGCAAATTGATACAGCCACTTTGAAAAACAATATGCAGGTTCCTCAAAAGATTAAAAATAGAAATATCACATAATCTAGTAATTCTACTACTGTTGGGTGTTTGCCCAGAGAAAATGAAAATGCTAATTGAAAAAGATGTATGCAATCCTATGTTTACTGAAGCATTATTTATAATAGCCAAGATATGAAAGCAGCCCATGTGTCCATGGATAGATGAATGAATAAAGATGTGGTATATATACAATGAAATATTACTCTGCCCTAAAAATGCGGTCTTGCTATTTGCGACAACACGGATGGACCTAGAAGGTATAATGCTAAGTAAAATAAGTCAGAGAGAAAAATATATATACGCCACGTGATTTTACTTTTATGAGGAATCTAAGGAAAAACTAACCAAACAACAGAAATAAATTCATAAATAAAGAGAACAAACTAGTGGCTGCTAAAAGGGAAGGAGGTGGGGGAATAGGTAAAATAAGTGAAGGGAATTAAGAGACATAAAATTCCAGTTATTTTTTTAAAAAAGTGACTTTCTTATCTCTAGCCAACAAGTCTTTTAAATAGTGTCTTAGTCATCTACTGATAATTAAAAGTGTCTCTTCATATCACAGTATTATAGTCCTTTAGTTATTGTTCCGGCAATTACACATTATTTGAACCAAACCAATCCTGATATTTTAAAGTTTAACAATTATTGAAAAAAATTCTAATGAGCTCACAGTTTAGAAAGATTCACCTTCATTTAATTCTGATATGATCATGATTTCTTATTCATGGATTTGGTAAATTCCTTCTTTAAGACTACCCTTTTTATTGAAGTTTCTTATGGACCTATTAAGAAATCATTAAATATTTTTATTTTTCTAATATGAATAAGAAACCCTAGTGAGCATGATAACTTAACCTAGATGAACCTCAGGAAAATATAATAAATAGGTCTAATAATGTGGGTAGTCCTGTGCAGCTGTGTATAATATGCAAACTAAGTTACTGAGTTTAGCTTGATTTGCTCTTTGATGCCATTTTAATCCCAGTACATGGGACTATATGTTTTAGTCATGCAAATGGTTGTTACAGTAACAAGACTTCCAGATCTTATGGAAGTCACTTACTTCTCTTTAGAATATTAATTTATTTCTTGGTCTATTGAGATTGATCATGATGAAAACATTTAGGATTATTAATAGCTACAAATAATATATCTGTTTCTCCTAATAAACTCACTGTAAGCAAGTGGTCAATTATTATAATAACTGAAATAAATTATGAGATAAATTATTTACTGGTTCCCTAAAAGCTGAAAGGTTAATGCAAGAATAAGAGGAGTGAGATTTATAATATACATATTTGGGTTGGCAATAAGTAAATCATGATAATTTATGATATGATTGCTAATTAAAAGCATGGTTATTATTTCTGATGTCCTTTTGCATTTGGGTACTTCTGAGGGTTGATTTGGGAGACTGTAAAACAAATATTTCATTTTACTTTCTTTTTCTTTCACTTCTCCTCTAACATTTTGACATTAATAGTACTAATCCAGAAATTTAAAAAAAAATCTAAGTGGGGCACCTGGGTGGCTCAGTGGGTTAAAGCCTCTGCCTTCAGCTCCACTCGTGATCTCAGGGTCCTGGGATCGAGCCCCGCATCAGGCTCTCTGCTCAGAGAGGAGGCTGCTTCCTTCTCTCTCTGTGCCTGCCTCTCTGCCTACTTGTGATCTCTCTCTCTGTCAAATAAATAAATAAAATCTTAAAAAAATAATTCTAAGTAATTTTCTAAGTATTTTTTCCAAAACATATTCCTTATTAAATCAAAAATTCTAGTGTTATTTAAAGTAACATGAGGACTGATAAATTTTGTTTTTAGCATATAAAAGCCTTCATGAATTTTTCCCACAAATGCATTTAATTTAGATCAAATTATACTTTAGACTGTATTATTAGAAAGTCATATTTGTTGACTTTGATTCCTCCATTAATAGTGCAGAGAATTATAAATTAACATAAGTGCTGTATTAGTATCTCATCTCTATCACCAGCAACATTTGGAGCCTTGAGCATGTCACCTCATCTCTTACTCATTTCCATTTGTAAATTATACTGGAATAATTCTAAGTGTTCTACATATTTTTAATGAAAAAAAAATATTCTCCAGTGTTTTTCTACAATGTTGGTAGGAACAGAATGATTGTGAGAGATTGCTAAATTTCAAAATGTGTGGAAAAGAACAGATTTACCCTCCCTCCTGAAATAAATAATAACTGAACAAAATATAACCATATGCAGACGTGGGACATTAGGCAGTAAAAGACAGTAATCTGACAGGAGGCAAAATAATCAAGAGGAGCACTATAATTCCCACTGCTCACTGTCTATTTAGGATCTTCAACTGTCGTGAAAGGACAGGGAAACCTGAGGGAACTTGGCAATGTCCTTGAGCTGAGGAAA